>JAQSVV010000209.1:1200000-1800000 GCA_036375495.1 Agrotis segetum | reverse complement strand
CTCAAAGAGCGTCAGCATAATGACGGGGCCCCCCTCTCAGAGGGCCAAAGCCTGCCGGGGTCGCGGGATTATACCCTAACCGTAACCCCGGAACTTAACAGGCTATGAAGGACACCGTGGATTTTAGTCAGTAGAAGTCTGACAGTCTCTCCCGCCCTGCCCGGGGTTGGAGGACTCATTTGATGATTTTACCACGCTAAAAAAAAAAAAAAATGCTTTTGGTTTCAATTCTTACTATAGCTCACATACGAATTACAAAGATACTGTATTTTTTTTTAATTTTTTCAGATACTTCTCTTCTGTCAGACGTGAGTCAATTTTCAGTCCTCTGCCTGAATAAGTCGATATCACGTCACTAATTGGTAACGAATTGAGAAAAGCTATTCACAAGTCACGTTTCTCGGAATTATTCCCGTTGGATCCCACTTTTGGATCCCATTTTTTAGGTAGTCCCGATGAATCCCATTTTTAATTCCCATTGAATCCCACTTTTTGACAACATGTGTACATATCAGAAGAAAACTGTTACCGTTATTTTACTGATAATAATATATTCTGAGTAACTAATTTTAGAATTTTACTAAAAAAAAAGTTCCACAAGATCCGGCCACCATAGGCTTTCCATAGACCGGTCACCAGTGAGTGTAGAAAGACGGCAGAGACACATTCTGAGAATTTGTTTCAGTCTTTACTTACAAACTGATAGAATGTCACTAACCAGCAAAATTACTAGGCTAGCATAAGATCAAGGTCAGTGCCGGTTTTAGCACTACCAGCGCCCTTGGGCGAGATTTTCTACGGCGCCCCCTAACTGCAAGGGCGGATCCAGCTTTTACATCGGGGTTGGGGGGGGGGTTGGGTCACCATGTCGCAGGCAGCTTGTCTCCGTAGCCAAGTTCGGATAGATATTAGCTGTACAATTTTACCGTGGTAAAATCATCAAATGAAGGACTCATTTGATGATTTTACCCACTCAAGGCAGGGCGGGAGAGACTGTCCTTCAATAGCCCTTTACGTTCCGGGGTCACGGTAATTCTTGAGTCCCGCGACCCCGGCAAGCTCTGGCCTCGTCATTATGCTGACACTCTTTGAGGCGAGCGTGCAACACAACACGCCGTCCGCGTCGACACGGGCGTGGTCCATGGTCGGACAGCGAGAGGCCAGAGACCGTCTGCCGACGTCCATCGCCGTGGGCGTCTACAACTGCGTCTGGGGTCGAGGGAGGACGCTGTCCTCTTCCTTACGCGGTCCGTCTTCTCCTTCGCGAGCATGACTGCTTAGCAGAAGGAGGCGACCGGCGAGAATTTTGCAAGAAACTTTCCTTGAATTTTGTAAGTTTTGTGTTTTCTTGAGACGGGTTTTAGGTGGGTGTTTTTTTAAACACTATAATGGGATGAAAGAAATTGAGAAATTTACGAGAAAGTAGGCCTGCGACCGCGGCGCCCCTACGTTTTCGGCGCCCTGGGCGGTCGCCTAACCGCGCCTTACCCTAATGGTAGCCATACACGTACATGCCTATTTGTCAATTCGGCATAAAACTGCCAATTTGCTCAAATAGAATTGAACGTGTATGGGGGTGGAATGCCAATTTGATGGCATGACATGCCAATTTTGATAGGTCATCAAATCGTTTTTGACACAACGTGAAATCGGCAGCAGTGATGCCTACTTAGCAACTTTAGAGCTAGTTAGCTAATTTTTTAAAGGTGCTAGAAAAGAAGCTAAAAAGTGTAACTTGTGGCTAAACTTTTTAGCTACTTTTCTAACACCATTTCAATTCATCATGACATTGAGACTTTCAAAATTAGTCAAGTAGTGTCCCGAGTCAAAAGACAAGATAATGCAACAGTGGCTCATTCTACATATAAATAAGTGGCATTCTGAAGAAATAGTTCAGTTTCGGGTGGAAATAAAAAAAGAAATGAAATTCTTCCGGTGGCAAAATATATTTAAATATACAAGATACCCTGGGCTGCGTTTAAATCCTTTATCCAGTTTAATTTTATACTGACTAAATGTCAAACAGCCCGTTTAAGTACACCGAGAGGTGAAAAATTATACCAATTAAAATTTGATCTGCCCCGTTTACGGTCGTCCGCTGGTCTATGTTTTTGCTGAAAGGAATAAATTTTTGCGACCCTTTTACCACGCAAAATTTTATCCTGCTGTCAGATTGACATTAAGTTTTGTTGTTTTGCTAGATTCTCGCCGTAAAAACGAATATTATTTTTATTTTAGAGAGTAAATATTATTTGTGGATTATGGATTTGTATTAAACCGGCAAATTGATTATTTGTTCAATAAACTGAGCTGTCAATTGAATTTGACAACTAAGATTGACAGAAACTTATGACTCCGTTCAGCGAACCCTCGCCGGTTTAATTTTTTTCCGGCGAAATACCGCAGAAGGATTTAAACGCACCCCTGAACATGAATTTTCACTCTTAAGTAAACTGGGACTTTGCTGTAAACTTAATGGCAGACTCTGTAGAGTAAAATACTGCAAAATCTCTGTAACAAATACAAGGGTGCGTTTAAATCCTTCGGCGGTATTTCGCCGGAAAAAAATTAAACTAGCGAGGTTTCGCTGAACGGAGTCATAAGTTTCTGTCAATTTTAGTTGTCAAGTTAATTGACAGCTCAGTTTATTGAACAAATAATCAATTTGCCGGTTTTAATATAAATCCATAATCCACAAAATTATTTACTCTTTAAAATAAAAATAATGTTCGTTTTTACGGCGCGAATTGAGCAAAACAACAAAACTTAATGTCAATCTGACAGCAGGATAAAATTTTGCGTGGTAAAAAGGTCGCAAATATTTATTCCATTTAGTAAAAACTTATACCAGCGGACGACCGTAAACGGGGCAGATTAAATTTTAGTTAGCTTCATTTTTCACCTCTCGGTGTGCTTGAACGCGGTGTTGGACATTTAGTCAGTATAAATTTAAACTTGATAAAGGATTTAAACGCAGCCCAGGGATTATTGTCAGCCGACATCACTGAGAAGTCACTAAAATCCGACCCACCACTCATGACTTTCGGAAATTTCTAGGTACTAATTTTTTAATGCATTTGATGTAATGAAATAGACACTAGCGCCATGTCTAAAGGTCAAGGAGTGGTGGCCAGGGCTGGGGTGCGTTTAAATCTTCCGGCGGTATTTCGCCGGAAAAAATTAAACTAGCGAAGGTTCGCTGAACGGAGTCATAAGTTTCTGTCAATGTTAGTTGTCAAATTCAATTGACAGCTCAGTTTATTGAACAAATAATCGATTTGCCGGTTTAATGCAAATCCATAATCCACAAATAATATTTACTCTCTAAAATAAAAATAATATTCGTTTTTACTGCGGGTATCGAGCAAAACAACAAAACGTAATGTCAGTCTGACAGCAGGATAAAAAACATTGCGAGGTAAAAAGGTCGCAATATTTTATCAGTAAATTCCATTTAGTAAAAACTTATCCCAGCGAATGACCGTAAACGGGGCAGATTAAATTTTAGTTAGCTTCATTTTTCATCTCGCGGTGTACTTAAACGGGGTGTTTGACATCTATGCAGTATAAATTTAAACTGGATAAAGGATATAAACGCAGCCCAGAGTCCTGCATATGGGATCGTTCTGAAACTCGACTTTTTGACAAATATTTATTTTTATTTAAAAATAACCAGTACTAATCCAAATTCAGTGACTAAATAAGAAAATAATTGTACAAAAACGTTAATAATATATAATAGATTTGACTAAAAAAAAAAAACAAATATTCTCCGCATTTCATTTTACATTTAATTTACTATACAAACGTTTTCGAACGCACCATGTCTAGCATGCGTACCTATCTAGTCTGTGATGCGTACGCAATTTAAGACAGTGTTCCCACTTTATAAATATTTTCCCTTTATTTAGGGTAGGGGGGTCCTTTCAAATGTTGGTCAATATTTAAGCGAAAAAATTGTAAAATAAATAAATATGAAGGTCTTTATGAAATTAACTACCCAAAAACCAACCTTCATGCTTTGTGCTCGTGTAACCCTCTAGGAGGCTAATAGCTAAATAATAAAAAGCAGCACTTCTCTGCATTATTATAATTTTTATTTTCGACTTCAATTAAAAAAAAGGCAAAATTGTTCAATGTCAAAATAATCGTATATTGAAAAGGTGATAATAAAAAAAAACTTTTTCAAGAAAAATGTAACCGCCTTCTAAAACAACCACAAAAAAGTGTAAAATAATCTACAAAATAACTTTTCTTTCGGTTGTCGGTGCCTTTGTTTTTTTTTTTCTTTTCATTGTCTTTTAGCCACCGACTTCCGAATGAAAAGTAATTTTGTAGATTGTGGTTGTTTTTGAAGGCGGTTACATTGTTTTGAAAAAAATTTTTTTTTTTACTATTTTTAGTTTAAATATTCAACCCGAATTCTTGTCAAGAACATCATTCTCTTACATGTGCACTAGAATTTTGTAATCCTTCGCACCGGTAATTACATCGCTCATGTACACAATAAGCTAATAAAATTCCATATCTCAAAAATTACTGACCGATTTCTACCGATTCTGATGAAACTTGCAGTGTTCCTTAAGTTAAATGATACCTCGCACACCAAAAAAAAGCATTACTTAAATCGGACTCAAAGTTCCGGAGATATGCGAACACAAACTAAATCAATCGATGCCTACTCCTTACTGTTAAGGAGTTGTACCTTCCATCATCAGCTCATCCACCTGAAATGATGATTATCAGATGCAAATACTCGAACAGCTTTAGAAAATATATATAATTGGTACTATCTGCCTATAAAATTTGAAGGTTACCCTCGCTTTCCCTGGGATCCTATCACCAGAACCTGACCTGAGAATTTTTTTCCAAATCAGTCCAGGCGTCTTCGAGAAATCGGGGAACATACATAAAAATAAAAAATATTCCGAACTGAGAACCTCCTCCTTTTTTTGAAGTAGGTTAAAAAAAGGTGTCGAAACAGGTAGGTAAGTTAAAACTAAGTATTTATTATACTTAAGGCGCATAGTACCCTCAATGACCTTGAGCATCCAGGCGGAGCTAAACGCACATTTTCATATCTGCACCGCACATATTAATATGTCCCGAGCGTACCGCGACACCTCAAAATGATATCATACACTATGCAGCTAGGCAGAAACAGCTGCAAAAACCCGCCTTCGCCCGGTTTTTATATGTGGAAATCTCAATTTTCAACATATTCTTTGTAAAATATTGACTGATTTACATGAGCGTTACTCACATTGTAGTAAATTTTAACACCGATTGATCTATTCAAAAATATTTTAAATAAACGAAGCCGTTTAGAAGGAGTGAGCATTTATTTGAACAAAATAGCGTGTTGTTAAATATTTTTTTACAGTTCAACTATTTGTCATAAGAAAATAAAATTTACTCACATTGTTGTACATGAATATACATTCAACATATATTTTTTTTCAATCTTTACACCCAGCCGTTAATCAGGAATGTGCTTTAGAATGTAACGTTTTTACGGCTTAAAAGGCGCGAAGGCCCTTAAGGGTAAGCCCCGACTCAAACGAGCGTTTTCTTTTGCTGGCACTTTAAAAGCGCTGACGTGTGAACAGATTTTGACTGGCCTGTTGGTCTAGTAGTTAGTGACCCTGACTGCTATGCCGGGGGTCGTGGGTTCGATTCCCACCCAGGACAAATCTTTGTGTGATGAGCATGATCATTTGTTCTGTGTCTGGGTGTAATTTATATATAGTAAGTATGTATTCAAAAATATATAAGTATGTTTTCAGTTGTCTAGTACCCATAACACAAGCCCTGCTTAGCTTGGGACTAAATGGCGTTGTGTGATGTTTGTGGAATATCGACACCGGAAGTATCAATTAACGTAAGGGACAAAATACGACTTTTCAGGAGAGCCAAAAAACGATTTTTATTTTTTTATTTTGTCTATAACTTTTTACTGTCTGGTCCAATTTCTATGGTGTTCAGAGCAAAGTTTCTTAGAATTTCCCCTTCTTTCTTGTTTTATACGAAAGATTTAAGAATACCCAGTAGTTTCAAAAATAGCATTTCCTTTACATTAAAAAAAAATGTTTAGATGACCGTTACGGTACTGAAATTTTATAGATATTCCGTCGAGCGTAGTGTAAGCAGCAAGAGAAATAGAAAACTATACGAAATTTTACTGTAAAGGACTTTCTCAGTGTTGCAGTTTAATGTAACAATAGATTATCTACTTATTTTTTTTACTATTTTAGCACTATAGAAATGAGATTAAGGGGTAAATGAGTTCAGTTTCAGGTTTTACTGCTAGCTATAGCATATCTAGCTCGGTTACTAGAGACTCAGAGTAGTTCTACATAGTTTTAGATGTTTTTGAAGCAGGATTCACCTGTTCACTTTCTCGGAGAAAATTGCTAGATGTGCGATGTTCTTCGTGATCGCTGAATCAAAGGAATAGTCCAAATTCTTCTCCTTTTCACAGATTACTATCCTTTTGCTATAAAAGACTTGTTTTTCCCGTCTTAACTCTTCGATTAACATGTCTCTGACAATTCAGATACTATTTAAAACAAAATCCGTTTTTTTTTCTTTGTTGACTATAAAATATTTAACAGAATTAACCACTATCCGAGTACACTTTGTATGCAACTTACTCGTTTGAGCCCACTCGGTCCGAGCACACTTTGACCGTGTCAACGCGGCTTTAATTGGCTTTATTAACAATTTAACAATTTATATTAACAATTTAAGTTTTCTTGGAATTTATTACTACCTACTACGTTTTATCCACCTGGCAAGAAGTGATGATGTGTAGGTGGCGGCTCTGAAGAGGATACTTTCAGAGGATCTTCTTCAGAGCCGATGAATGAATGAATGAATGTAATGGAAACGAAAGGTCGATGAATTAAAGCATAGGAATTGTGCGAAACATGATATTATTATGTTAAAGTAGAAGTGACGAGTAGAGAGGACGTAAAGGGAAAAGTAAAATAAAAGGTGCATGGGTTGTGTGAAAGATGAAGCAATAAATATCTGTTTGATGTATTTCATCTGCAGTAATTTCAGCTCATTTCGACTTAGAATGGAGATCGTGCGCTGTGGTACTCCTTGGGTGAAGGAAGCCTATGTCCAAAAGTGGTCTTTAATATTTAAAAATGATAATGGTGATGAATTTCACCTGCAGATTGATTTGTGTTGTCTATAGTTTATTTATTTTTATGTCTAATAGCCGTAATTTTCCAAATCCGTTCATCCTTTTCTGTTGCATTTAAATTTTTTCGAGGTAATTTTTCGGATTTTTTATGTCGTAAGTGTCACGATTCCTAACATTTTATATAAACTTCAGATTTCGTCAAACAATTTTTTAAAGTAAGGGACATATTGTTTACAGTGAGAGACATTTTATTTACAGTAAGAGACATGGTTTTTAAAGTTAGGGGCATTTTATTTAAAGTAAGGGACATTGTCATTTAAATCGACTTATTTTTGACTAAAGTAAGGGTGTAAATTATTTAGTACGGTGACTTACTTCAATTTTTTGAGAAGAAAAAATATTAATGACTGTTACATCACTTTTTTTTTTCAGAAATCGCGTTTCGCGGTCAAATTTTTTGTACTGTAAGGGACATTTTTTTAAAGATAGAATTTTTTCAATAATACCAATCGATAGAGCGCGAAATTCTGAATCCAATGATATATATAACTCATTTTCGCCAAAATGTCCCTTACGTTAATTGATACTTCCGGTATCGATATTATTATATTATTATACAAGGGAATGCATTTGTTCTATATCGGCGGTTTTTTAACGCCAGCAGAAAAAAAATAAACTTTCGCGCGAATGGCGTCTTAAAAAGTCTAGGTAGGATTAAAAAAACCAGCAACTGCCTGCAGGCACTATTACTACGATTAATGAGTAGTCATTATGACTTTTTTTCAGATGGGTCTACGAACCAATATCATCAAAATAGTTCAGCGGTTTAGGCGTGAAAGCATAACGAACAAGTGCATTTATACTACACGAATAAGTTAGGATAAAAATGTAAAATCGTTTTATTTTTAATTTTAATACCTTTTTAGTAATATTAAAATACGGGGAAATCTGAAATCAGAGGCTGACAATATGGTTACTATGACAACGAATATTCAAATAAAACAATCGATGTGTATCTAAGTAACAAACATCAAACAAAAATACGTTAGGAAATTCAATAAATTAAATTTTGTGGTTCGTTTCAATAAAATCGAGAAGCGTTTAAAATACCTACCTACCTAAGGGAGATCATCATCATCATCGACGACTTTGCTCTGGAAAAATTATATGGAAAACGCGTGGTCCAATTCTGACCCGACTCAATTTAGATTGCCATCGACATGCTAAGAGGATCAGCACAAAATAATCGCAGAACCTGCCATTCTTCAGACATGAATAAGGTGGAAGATAAAACCAGCTGACACAGTGATATACCTAGTGTGAAACCGCTAGGTATTGTACGAGTATGATCAAAATGTTTCCTTATTATTTCATGCAAACAATTTGATACAGAAAGTTGAGAGCCATTGGATCAATGTGTAATTCTTTATCATGGATTTAGGTACTTCGATTAACAAAAAATGTACAATGGATTTACATCTCAGTGAAGTGAAATATCATATTCCTTATTGTTGTTAGTAATAGTTATTTAGTGATTGTGTTTAAATTACAATAATTGTATTTTTCCTATGCTGTTATAACTTACAGAATGTTAATAATATAGGTAAAAGTAAAGTAAGTAAAGTAAAACCAACGACTTTCATTTTGATATGATTTTAATTAAAGCATTTCAAGCAAAGCTAAGCAGCTCTGCCAGAGCAAATATATAAAATATAATTATTTTTGCATGATTTTACTAAAAAGGTGAGTACTGACATAATGAGTAGAGAAAAATAGAAGATTTGATGAATTAGAATAAGGGCAGGAGAACGATGAGACGACGAATCATAAGATTTGTAAATAAAATATAACTATTAATATTTCCTTAAGTATTTATTTTAATAATAAAAGGTTAAAACACTATACACCGTGACTTTTTAGTCGTCTTACAAAAGTGGTCCACTTAATGTATCCGACCTAAAATACTTCTAGGAGAGTTTATTTTTTTTTTAATCGTCAAGAATAATTTTAATTTTAAATAAATAGCTCTAAAAATATTAAACACCCTGTTACGTTTACGTATCAAGCTGTAGAGTATACCGACCCAGCGCAATAATCGGGTAGATTATTCCATCTCCATTTTATATGAGACTAGGGTGTTTCTAACTACGCCTTGCGTCATAATAACGAATTAAATTTTTATTATTGAATTTTTCAAATCTCTTAAATACCTATTTTTTTATTACAAACGTGTTCTAGTCATTGGATACATGAACTGGGCTGCTTTTGTAAGACGACTAAAAAGTCACGGTGTATGTACCTATAATATTAGGTAAACTACCACATATTTTATCATATAATTCAGTGTGTTTTTCTTGCATGATTCACAGAGCAGCAGCGAAATTGAGAATAGGCAATCCTTGCTCTCAGTAGAGTTACTGTCCAAAGATAAAATAATCTGTAAACATGAAGAAATTACCATTAAATCAACCCATTTTTCTAGTCTAAAAGACTTGTAACTAAAATGATACAGCGAAGATGCTGGCTCAGTGATGGCTTTTGCTTGTGAATATTGTAGTTCAGTTAATTTATATTAGTGTGACAGATTCGGACAAAAGTGCACACTATATAGGTATGTTTTTAATCTACCAGTACCTATTAAGGGGTAGAAATGGGTTGTGAGACAGTTTAAACCAATAAACGTAATCAAATTGTTGATTACATTATATGAATTTGTTAGTGATGGTTTTGCATTTAATAGTTGATGTACGTATGTATCATCACATCCTGCATAAACTTATTATAGTAGTAGTAGGTATGGTTAATAATCTTTGGTCATTCCTACCTTATAACTATAGCAAGTCCAAGCTGATAACAGACTGTAGTAGTTTGCTTCTTGGCATACATAAAGTTGGTGGTTTTCTGTTAGTAGAAATCCTGTTTTAAATTCAGTTTTGCACAGATTCAACACATTGAAAGTACTTGGTTGCGTTTATAAAATAATTCGTGCTAAGGGTAAAGGTGTTAAAAATGAACCGCAGGCATTTCGTGGGCGTACTCGGTATCAAAAACGAAGTCGATTCCAATTTTTTTATTATTCCACCGGAAGAATTTCATTTTTTTTACTTCAACCCAAAACTGAACTATTGCTTCAGAATTCCACTTATTTATTTATGTAGAATTAGCCACTGTTGCGTTATGAGTAGGCATCACTGATGCAGATTTGACGTTGTGTCAAATCAATCTTTACGATAGGCAGTATGGTGTATGGTGTCTATGGACGAACTGCCGATTTGAAACAATTGCAAGCGTCACATCTATCGTTCACATAGGCAGGATGGTGTATGCCTACTATAACGCCGGTACTGATCAAGGTGGTATGTTTTGCGCTCTGGCGCCACGTGACACGCAGCGCGGGGTTAAGGTAACTCTAAATGGCCTGCCAAAGTACTAAGCTAGCATAAGCTCCAGGTGGTAGCCGGGAGCCGTCCGACCAAGGACAGGCCCAAGTCATGGCGCGTCGTGTTTCACGCTTACCTCAAGAGAACAGATGGAGACTGGACCATAGGGCCATACGCCTAACTTGACGCGGGCGAAACCGCAAACAGAAGCTAGTTTTATGATAGCAATTTTATGATTGAAAGTACTCGCATTCAGATTTTTTAAAGCATGTGGGATCCAACGGGAATAGTTTTTGGGATTCAACGGGAATAAAACGTTTTTCTTTTGTTGTGGGATTCAACGGGAATACATTTTAATTTTTTGTGGGATCCAACGGGAAAAATATTCAAGTGGTATTCAAAAGTGGGATCCACCGGGAATAATTCGTTTCTCGGAAGTGAGAGAAAATTGAGAAGAAGAGAAATCCCATGGTATGTTAGCTGATGCTACAATTTCGGAAGGTCTTTTCTTAGAACAAGTCCAAGGATTGTTTACGTTAAGCTTCATTGGTTCTGGAATTGATTAAATGCCTTATTTTTTTCTTTTGTGAATGATTCAGCTAAAAAAGTTACACTAGATGACATTTTTTTTTCTTTTTTTTTTAGCGTGGTAAAATCATCAAATGAGTCCTCCAACCCCAGGCAGGGCGGGAGGGACTGTCAGAATTCGACTGACTAAAATCCACGGTGTCCTTCATAGCCTGTTATGTTCCGGGGATACGGTAAGGGAATAATCCCGCGACCCCGGCAGGCTTTGGGGGCCCCGTCATTATGCTGACGCTCTTTGAGGCGCGCGTGGGACACACGCGCCGTCGACCCGGGCATGGTCCTTGGTCGGGCAGCGAGTTGCCCTTTACTCGCTGCCCGCATGCCCACACTAGATGACATAGCAAACAGTATTATTAGACATTGTAGTCTAAATTAGGGACGGTAAAAATTATTGGATCAATTTGCCATTTACTGTAAAGAAATGTTTCATTAGGCCACAGATTTGTTGCCCAACTATGTTACTTTCCGCTTGCACGAACCCGAGTTATCTTTTAACTCAGAGTTAGTTGCTAACACAAGGTTAAATTGACAGTTTGTCATACAATATTGTCAATTTAACCTCGTGTTAGCAACTAACTCTGAGTTTAAAAGATAACTCGGGTTTGTGCAAGTGGGCCTTAGTCATTTATAGGATAGGTACATTTAATTTTACGCTTTCCGATTCCGCCCAATCCACTTTGCGTACGCACCGTGCTTATCCGTAATGTAACTGTAAGCTCATCTGTAGCGTTCGTTTGTATTCCATAGTTTATGTTTGGTGGCGCACCATTGGTTCGTTATGCCTAGTCTTAATTATGAAAATTATGCGTAGTACGCAGCAGATACTGGGTCAAACAAAAATGGCGATGATGAAACAAAAACTTTTACATCAAATTAAATTGAACTACTTACTACGCAGTGAAATTCTTCTACTAAGTCCTTAATTATTCTGTTGTCTTCAAATTCTCCAAAGTCTGTATATCTGTACCATTTCTGGAACACAAATGACACGTCATGGGTATTAAAGACCATGACGCCATTAATTGATTCCAATTGGATACTAAACGTCATGAATACTCTTTAGAACTACTTAGCTTGGCACTCTGTGGTTTATTCTTAGGAATTCGATTTCCATAGCATGACTGTGGAAAGAACATGGAAAACATTCGTTGTTTTTTTTTTTAATTATTGTTTTTAAATTGAGATGAAAACTGTAAGCTATTGTTTGTCAATCTAAATTGACTTAACTATGTTGCATTTGAGTGTATTTCTGTAAGAATAATTGTTTTAACGATCAATAACGGACGACCTTATCAAAGTATTGCATGTGGCGTGATTACGTCACATGTCACTTTTTTATCGTGTTAAAATCATCAAATGAGTCGTCCCACCAAAGCCCTGCCCTGGGTGGGAGGACTCATTTGATGATTTTTTGGTCGTCACATTTATCACTTTGGGTAATAAACGACACGTGAAGGTAGGATAAAGCCTCCTGCAGACAGACGCGATTATCCGCGCGTGGCGACATCACTGATACCGCGCGCGTTTCCTTGCCGCATTGTTGTTCACTTATGAGCGCGCTACGCGGCGACACGACGGGACACGATTATAACATGACGCGGCGCGGCACTGCAGAGCCAAGCACTGCCAAGAGAAGTGAACCCAATCATAGTACATTTAGAGTGGAAATTACATTGGCAACCAGCGCCAGCGCGCGACGAACGCGGCGTCTCCCGCGCGACAAATTGCCACAGAAATATAAACTCTAAATGTACTACAGTAAGGACACGACGCGGAACGGCCAGACTCGCTCGCCGCGCGGCACGCAGCGCGGCACCGCAGAGCCACGCCCTGAAAAGAGAAGTGAACCCAATCGTAGTACATTTAGAGTGGAAATTACATTGGCAACTAGCGCCAGCGCGCGCGGAACGCGGCGTCTCCCGCCGCGACAAATTGCCAAAGAAATATAAACTCTAAATGTATTACATTAAGGACACGACGCGGCACGGCAAGACAGACGCGCCGCGCGGCGCGCGGCGCTGCACCGCGGAGCCATGCCCTACGAAGAGAAGTGAACCGAATCATAACACATTTAGAGTTGAAATTACATTGGCAACCAGGGCCAGCGCGCGCGGAACGCGGCGTCTCCCGCCGCGACAAATTGCCAAAGAAATATAAACTCTAAATGTATTACATTAAGGACACGACGACGCGGCGCGGCAACGCGCGCGCGCCGCGCGACAAGACGAGCGCCGCGCGGCACCGCAGAGCCACGCCCTGCAAAGAGATGTGAACTCTATCGTAGTACATTTAGAGTGGAAATTACATTGGCAACCAGCGCTAGCGCGCGCGGAACGCGGCGTCTCCCGCCGCGACAAATTGCCAAAGAAATATAAACTCTAAATGTATTACATTAAGGACACGACGCGGCACGGCAAGACAGACGCGCGGCGCGACAAGAGGCGCGCGCCGCGCGGCACCGCAAATCCACGCCCTGCAAAGAGAAGTGAACCCAATCGTAATACATTTAGAGTGGAAATTACATTGGCAACTAGCGACAGCGCGCGCGGAACGCGGCGTCTCCCGCCGCGACAAATTGCCAAAGAAATATAAACTCTAAATGTATTACATTAAGGACACGACGACGCGGCGCGGCAATGCGCGCGCGCCGCGCGACAAGACGAGCGCCGCGCGGCACCGCAGAGCCACGCCCTGCAAAGAGAAGTGAACCCCATCGTAGTAGATTTAGAGTGGAAATTACATTGGCAACCAGCGCCATCGCGCGCGGAACGCGGCGTCTCCCGCTGCGACAAATTGCCACAGAAATATAAACTCTAAATTTACTACGGTAAGGACACGACGACGCGGCGCGGCAAGGTGCGCGCGCCGCGCGACAAGCCGAGCGCCGCGCGGCAAGACGAGCGCCGCGCGGCACCGCAGAGCCACGCCCTTCAAAGAGAAGTGAACCTGCTTGTGAGGGTTCCGTAGCCAAATGGCAAAAAACGGAACCTTTATAGATTCGTCATGTCCGTCTGTCCGTCCGTATGTCACAGCCACTTTTCTTCGAAAGTATAAAAGCTATCCAGGTGAAACTTATAAGTAGATGTATCATGTGAGCCGCATTAGGACTTTCAAAAAAACATTAAAAATTTCAAACATTCAAACAAACAAACTTTGGGGGTTCCCCATACTAGATATAATATTATCCCCATAATAGAATTAAAACACAATATTTTTTTTCACCAAACTCATGCGTGTTGGGTATACATATACAACGTCTAACGCCAAAAGCGCAAAACCTCTCGTGGGGTAACCCAGCCCATGTTACTAACTTAACTTAATTTTTATTCCAAGATTACCTATTGGAAATTCTCAAAAAAAAAATGGTTTTTCATGCAAAATGAGAAATTGGTCGGGCACATCTGTATGAAGAACCTATTTTTTAACCGACGAAAAAAAAAAGGAGGTTCTCAATTCTTTCAAGATATCATTCATCAAAAATTATATTGAGGTTACTTATTTATCTTTTTTTTTCAAACTAAACAGTTCGCGCGAGAGACACTTCCAAAATGGTAAAATGTGTGCCCCCACCTCCACCTCTGTAACTTCTAAAATAAAAGAATGATAAAACTAAAAAAATGTAAATGTTAAACATTACTATGCAAACTACCACTCAAAATTGGTTTTAACGAAATCAAGTTATTACTACTTCTTTTTAATATGTCATAAATCGTTAACCGCAATTCTAGGTAAATTGAAGTTACAACTAACTACAAGAACTTTTATATTATGTAACTTGCTGCTACGGAACCCTTTACGGACAAGTCCGATTCGCACTTGGTCGGTTTTTTAATTCCATCCAACAATTTATTCTTCAAAAGAAATCGCCCGCCTATATTTATTGTCGTCTCGATTCACAACCGAATTACAACGTTATAGTTATAAAATAAGGTCTAAATTCCATCCAACAATTTTTCAAAGGAAAACGCCCGGCACATACTTTTTCTTTGATCGCGCCGCCGTCGCCGTCGCTGCTATAATAAATCAAAAATGAGTTCCAGGAAGCGGCAGCGGTAAAAAGAATCAAAGGTGCCGCCCGCCCGCGCCGCCGCCGGCCGACAAATAGGGCTGTCAACATTTTTTTGTCGGTATATAGTTTTTTTTTTAAGCTAAAAAAAATATAGCAGACTTCACAAATATAAAGTATTTCAGTAGGGAAGAATACAAAAAATAGACTTATTTGATTTTTTTATTCATTTGTAAAACTATTTTTCTTTGCACTTATTGCATTTTTAAATAATTTTTTGTTCTGAATAAAACTGGCATTAATTACAGCCTAGTTTTAAATGAATAAAAATCGGGAGATCTTTTTTATTAAAGCTGTAATGTTGCTCTGTTTCTTTCTTCCCGCCCCACTTCAAATTCATAAATGAAAATTTTCATCCTTTCTGTGAGTGCCGAAGTGGTAATTATTGTTTACGTTTTATTTAGTATCTACAAAGGGAAACTTATGGCTAAAGTTGAAATTTAATTTTTTGCAGACTGGGTTATGATTATTATTAAGTACTTTGAGCGAACTTTGTATTAATACTCAGATATGTATTTCCGTTAAAACAATCGGCGTATTAATAAGCAAAAATTTTGGGATTTAATCGACATCGATAACATTACAAAGGATGACAACAGTACACACCCTAGCCCTAGCTCGGCGGCGGCGGCGGCGCGGGCGGCGCGGCGCGCGCGGCGGAAAACCATTTCATTGTAATATTTTGTTCAATATTTACTTTTTTTTTGTTAACTAATTTGGGGAATCGTTAGTGAACGCACAAACCAACAATGCGTTTTTTGGAAATAACTTTACAATGGCTACATTAGAAGATTTTAGGACATTATCTAAAATCTAATAAAATCTAAGAACCGCTATTTGAAACATATCGTGAACGAATCACCCAGTCTGGTTAGTAACCTGCTTCCCTCTCGTTCGAAGGGTCTCAGGATCAAATCCTGGTGTTTCCACTTCACTTTTCGTGGTTCTCTTTTTGTATTTCATTCATATATCCTGTGAGAGTTTTCAATAATTAAAAATAATTTTATGCGTACTTTTATTTTAATATTATTTGCAAACTTTTTTTTCTAATATTTTTCAACAGTTTTCTAGAATAAATCTGCGCTGATTTAAATTGTAGGTAGGTAAGTTGGATATTGGATATTATTATTAATGCGATTTTTGATTTATGTTGAACCGACCATGTGGGCGTTTAAAACCGGTTTTTTTGAACCAATTCGAAATGGTCAACATAACATGATTTATGCAAACATGTAAATGAATAAGTACCTAAAATACAGAGACCCTCTTAATAATATGGTAAAATCATCAAATAAGTCAGACTCGTACTGACTAAAATCCACGGTGTCCTTCGATAGCCCTTTACCTTCCGGGGTCACGGTGGTGAGATAAGTCCCGCGAGTCGCGATCGCGACCAAATACAGAAATGAGAAACCCTAGCTTGAATTCTACGTAGGTACCTACTTACCTATTTGATCGTACACACGGCTACACATCAAGCTATACAAAACCAGTTTATCGTAGACTCTGTATGATCATTCCGCGCATACAACGGTCAGCATACATACTGAATTTGTATAGCTTGATGTGTAGCCGTGTGTACAAGCCGTACAGAGTAACCTCTACCTATTTACTTGTTTATTACGAAGTAAAAGCCAATACCTAACCAAAAGAGACTTTTTTTTTTAGCGTGGTAAAATCATGAAATGAGTCCTCCCGCCCCGGGCAGGGTGGGAGGGACTGTCAGACTTCTACTGACAAAAATCCACGGTGTCCTTCAGTAGCCTGTTATGTTCCGGGGTCACGGTAACGAAAAAATCCCGCGACCCCGGCAGACTTTGGCCCTCTGAGAGGGGGCCCCGTCATTATGCTGACGCTCTTTGAGGCGCGGGTGGGACACAACGCGCCGTCGACCCGGGCATGGTCCATGGTCGGGCAGCGAGTTGCCCTTTACTCGCTGCCCGCATGCCCGCACCAAAAGAGACATTTTTTTTTTTTTTTAGCGTGGTAAAATCATCAAATGAGTCCTCCAACCCCGGGCAGGGCGGGAGGGACTGTCAGACTTCTACTGACTAAAATCCACGGTGTCCTTCATAGCCTGTTACGTTCCGGGGTTACGGTAAGGGAATAATCCCGCTACCCCGGCAGGCTTTGGCCCTCTGAGAGGGGGGCCCCGTCATTATGCTGACGCTCTTTGAGGCGCGCGTGGGACACAACGCGCCGTCGACCCGGGCATGGTCCTTGGTCGGGCAGCGAGTTGCCCTTTACTCGCTGCCCGCATGCCCACCAAAAGAGACATAAAAAAAAGTAAAGTAGGTAGGTTCTCAGTTCGACTTATATTTGGAAACTATACCTTCAGCCAACGCTCATGACGTCAGAGATCGTATTGGCGTCGGGTATGTTTTCAAATCCAGAAATAAAGAATTAACTCAATAAAGTGTACCTTTACCTAACATTTGTGACGTCACTGGCCGAGTTGACATCGGGTATACTTTCAGATTTAAGATTGCGCGCGTAGGTAGATATTTTAAAACATACCCGACCGCAACGAAGTAATCGTTCGGTATTCTTTTGTCACGTTACTATTCCAATCGGGATTTGATTCTGTGTGTACGAAACGGAGCACTGAGAAACAATAAAATGTAAAAACCACTGGGGGCACCCTGACTCGCTCGGACAGGTTAGGTTAGAAGGGGATCCGTCCCCTTCGTGGTTATTTTTTTAAAACCACACAGAAGTAGAAGCACCGCGAAGCGGTGCTCTGTCGACGTTTTCTGACCTTTCACTTAGTTTTAAGACGCTGAAAACCATCTGAAAACAGATATCGAGCTGCGCTGTTTAGGTATTTTTAGCCACGCCCACTATTTCTCCGGTATCCTAGCGCCATTCGTAAAGAGCAGTGATACAGCGAACTACCAATGAAGAAGCAAAAAGACGCGGTAAATAATAACAATGAATCAATAGATGGCGCTCTTATATATTTTAACTCTGTATGAAGAGCTAAAAACAATTTAGATCAGGCGATTAAAAATGAATGATTGTATTTGTTTATACATTTTAAGATACTGAATTTAAAACAATATAAATGTAAAGAAAATAAAAATAAACTGCAGACCTTACTGGCGTATTTGTGCATGTTTTTACCGTGGTATTTATTTACCATTTTGAAACTTACTATATTATGACAATTTCATAATTACACTAATTTCAATTCACAAATAAAAATTATAAAATATTTCATCAAAAATCAACATTAGAACATACGGGGTGAATGTAAAATCGTTAGAGATTTCGCTCGATCGTTTATAAACTACTTCAAAAAAAAGGAGGTTATCGATTTGACCCATATGTATGAAATATTTCCAGAACGGTCCAGTTTTCGTATATATCAGCGTCTGAACAAATGTACTAAATTTCATAAGCGTATGTATGTGTAACGTATATGTATATGTAATTATGTATGTATGTTTTTATGATTGTGTTCGCATATCTCCGGAACTACAAGTCCGATTTAAGTAATTATTTTTGTGTTGTACTAGTAGATATCGTTCAACTTAGGGAATACTGCAAGTGTCATCAAAATCGGTTGAGTAGTTTTTGAGATAGGGAATTTTTTGCTTGCTTAGATCGTAGATTTTCAAAGTCGATTGTTTGTTTGTTCACAATCATCTCGCGTTTGGCTGAACTGATTTTCATGCGGTTTTCGGAAAAGTGTTTGATACATTCTAGGAAAAGTTTTAGTATACACTGTATACATATAACAATAATGGATATCTGGTGACGTTGCCCGCATAGATCCGTTTTTGCTGCTCGCTAAGATATTATATTTTTAAAGACGCCGATTAAGGAGTCTGCCCACTACACCGTATCATACCATGACCGAGCTATGAACGAATCAAGCACGGAAGGCAATACGATAGAGCTTGCTTTGCCCACTGAAACGAATCAACGGTATTTAATGCCCGTATGATGCCGGTATGGTGTCCGTATGTTGCCCACCCGTAATTTGTATGTCTTATAAGCTGTTTCATAATCGCATGTGTATCGGTAATGCCTAGACGTTTCGGGAGTGCTATCAAGTTTTAAAATAATAAAATAGGTATGGCTTTTAAAAGATTTACTGTTAGAATTGTTAACTTGCAATGATTGTCATAATATTGGATGAGGAAGAAGAAGAGAAACAAAAAACCAATTTACTCTACTGGATTCACGATATAAAGTACCGTGAATCGTAGCGTTTTTGTTTCTCTTCTTCCTCAAAGAACGAAAAACTGAAGGAGAATATATATATTTTTAATATATAAAATTCAAAACTGACTGACTGATCTGACGACGCACAGCCCAAACCGCTGGGCCTAGACACATGAAATTTGGCATAAGCCCTCCTTATACCACGTAGGTGAGCACTAAGAACGGATTTTTTTTGAGGTTGATAGTTTGTATGAAACTTCGTTATTACAGGAATTTCAAGGTTAGCATGAGGTTTCCTTTTAGAACGTAGATGGTCACCATTACGGGATTTTGCGAAATTCGACCCCTAAGGGGTTTGTTTTTGGGGTTGATAGTTTGTATAAAACTTTTTTAATACAAGTGCTAGAAATTAAAAATTTTGCGTGGGGTGTCTTTTTGGAACGTAGATGCTCACTCGAAATTCGACCCCTGAGGGGTTTGTTTTTGGGGTCGTTAGTTTGTATGAAACTTTCTTACTACAAGTGCTAGGCGTCTCAAATCTTGCATGCCTATTTTTTAAGACGTACATGCTCAACAAAGTAGAAATTTTGTGAAACTCGACCCCTAAGGGGTTGTTTTTGGGGTTGATAGTTTTTAGTCTTAATCTTTTACATATTTTTTTTTGGACGTAAATAATAATAATTAGCTTTATTTCAGACATAAGTCCATACATTTTTACATTAGATAGTGTTAATAGGATTAGTAGCACACAATAAAATAAAAGAAAAATGAAGTGTTAGTAATTTGTTAGTAAAACATATAATAAAACAGAAACAATTAACAAAGAGAAAAAAAAAAGAACACGTTCATAAGCCTATTTCCTATCTTTATGCAGGTCTACACCTGCCTAGAAAACAGTAAAGGGACTATTTATTTTGCCAGCTAACGTTTCGAGGACAGTGTTGGTGCTAGCACGGACCCTGCTCATCATCGTTGTAGTTCTTCTCCTAATGATGGAGAAGAAATCATCTATGGAAGCTTCCGCAAACATTGCGGAAGCGCTGCAGTACCTTGGTTTCCTCAACACTGCCCTCAGAGCGTCATTGTACTGGACCCTCAAAGCGTTGTAAGCCCGACGCGTGAAGTTTATCCACAGACTGCACGTATAAAAAGATTGACAGAAGGCTCTGAACAATAACAGTTTTACATCTGTGGTACATCGTGCAAATCTGCGGGCCAACATATTGCAGCGGACTGCCAAAGCCCTTCTTTCCCTTTCCAGGTCTTCATCATCCTGTAGCAGCTCTGTCAACATGTGACCCAGATATTTTACTTCAGACACCCTCTCTAGAAGTAAATGATACTAAAGACGGGATTTTGTGAAATTCGGCACCTAAAGGGTTGTTTTTGGGGTTGATAGTTTGTATGAAACTCTGTTGCTACAAGTGCGGGGAGCCTCAAATTTTGCACTGGGTTCCTTTATAGGACTTAGATGCACGCCAAGGCGGGATTTTGCGAAATTCGACCCCCAAGGGGTTTGTTTTTGTGTTTGATAGTTTGTATGAAACTTTGTTACTACAAGTGCTAGGCGTCTCGAATTTTGAAGGGGCTTTTTAAAGACCTAAATGTTCACTAAGACAGTATTGTAAAATTCGACCCCAAAGGGGTTTCTTCGGGATCCATAGTTTGCAGACTCAAATTTTGCATATAGATTCTTTTTTGGGCGTAGTTGCGGGTGTTTTGTGAAAATAGACACCAAGGGGTTGATTTTGGGGTTTTATATTTTGTATAAAACTTCGTTTCAACAAATGCTAGGAGTATTAAATTTTGCAAGGTTGTTCTTCTATGACGCAAAATACACCAAGGCACTGTTTTCTGAAATTCTACCCCTAAGGGGCTGTTTATGGGATTGACCGTTGGTATGAAACTTTGTTGCTAGAAATGCTAGGAGTTTCTCAGCATGGGGGTTGTTTAAGGACCTAGGTTCTCACTAAGACGGAATTTTACAAATTCGACCCCTTAGGGGTTGTCTCTGGAGTTAGTTATTAAAGGACTCAACATTGCAGGGGGTTTCTATTTAGGATACAGATTCTCACTTAAGGAGGATGATACGAAATTCAACCCCTCAAAGTTTGTATTGCGGTTGATAGTTAGGAGTCTTAAATTTTTAGGACCTAGTTGTTACCTAAGACGCAATATTGCGGGCTAATAGAATTTTTGTTGAATATTGATTTCGCTTATTTAACAGTATCGCATATAGGGGGTGGCCGGGACTAGAAATTCACAAAGACAAAGTTCGGAAATCTCGCGGACGAAGTCGCGGGCGTAGTGCTAGTCGAGAATATATTGGACGTTGTACAGGCAACCGTCGCGCATCAATTTAGGAACGTCACGTACCATGCGCGAAGCGTATAGGCACTGGCATATAGATATAGATAGGGTATACTTCCGGAATGTTCCCATTACAATTATATCAAAATCGGACTAGCACTTTTAGAAAAATCAACAAAAACCTAAAAAGTTTTCAACTTTGTTTACACCGATTACTAGTTCCGGTTGAATAGTGAAAATAAAAAGGACAAACAAAAAACTTTTTCAAAAATAAATGTAACCGACCTAAAAAGTTTTTATGTAAATATATTTAACATAACTCCTCCTCTTTTAGACAGTTAAAAATACCAACCCGATGATTTATATTACTTACTAGCACTCCGCCCGCGACTTCGTCCGCGTGATTTTCGATCTTTCCTTTTTTGTATTTTGACTTCCAGCCCACCCCACTTTTTATGAGATACTTTTGGAAAATCTAAATCAATATTTAACAAAAATTCTATCACTAATATGCAAGATTTGTAGTGACCTGTAGTACCTAACGGAGTTGCGTACAAACTATCAAGATCAACCCCAAAAACAAACCCCTTAGTGGTCGAATTTCTCAAAATCCCGTCATGGTGAGCATTTACGTCCTAAAAAGGAACCCGATGCAAAATTTGAGGCTCCTAGGACATGTAGTAACAAAGTTTCATACAAACTATCAACCCCAAAAACAAACCCTTAGGGGTCGAATTTCGCAAAAAGCCAACTTAAGTATCACTTACGCCAAAAAAAAGGACCTCTATGTAAAATTTTAGTCTCAAAACTTTCAACCCCAAAAACAACCCCTTAGGGGACGAATATCACAAAATTTCCGCCTTAGTGAGCGTTAACGTCTTAAAAAGAACCGCCATGCAAGATTTGAGACGCCTAGCACTTCTAATAACAAAGTTTCATACAAACTGTCAATCCCAAACACAAACCCCTGGGGGGTCGAATTTCGCAAAATCCTGTCATAGGTAACTCTTACGTCCTCAAAAGAACCCGTATTCAAAATTTAAACTTCCTAGCACTTGTAGTAACGAAGTTTCATACAAACTAACAACCCCAAAAACAACCCCTTAGGGGCCGAATTTCGCAAAATCCGTTCTTAGTGCTCACCTACATGGTATAAGGAGAGCTTATAAGCCAAATTTCACGTTTCTATGCCCAGCGGTTTGGGCTGTGCGTTGTCAGATCAGTCAGTCAGTTTTGAATTATGTTATATAAAGCTTTTTATATAAACTCTTTTGCAAAAAAAACGGGCACTTTAGATTTTTTTCTCTACTTTAATGAAGAAGAACAAGAAACAGGTTTTATTAATTTGACGATGTATTGGCATGTTATTTGAAGCATCCTGGAACGTAAAGAATGATTTTTTACGTTCCAAATTTAAAATTAACAAAAGAAAAATAACGATTATTGTGGATTATTCTAAAATTGCTTCACTAATGGCGCGAATTGCTGAAACGATTTTTAACTGATTACGATATTGTAAATCTTTTTGGATATTTTCTGCAAATTAAACAATTTATTCTTTCTTTTTACATTAAATACCACTTTTTGATATGAGTGATAAAGCGATAAGAGCCGGTAAAATATAGCCCTACTTGAAGAAGGTTGTTCGTAAACTTACGTGTCTCAGCGGCTAAATGTGACTCGTTCAACTATCCAGAGGACTTGGCAACGGTATCAAGAGACCGGGTCGGTCGTCATCGGTCAAAAGAAGACCCGGTTCGGGAAGAAAACGATGCACAGAACCAAGAGATGACCGCTTTTTGGTGAGTCAGGCGTTGCGGAATCGTAAGGCGTCAAGTGTGGACCTGAAGGAGAGCCTTGAAGAAGTAAGAGGAGTAGAAGTTAGCTTTTGGAAGGTCAGGAGGAGGCTTTTGGCTGCCAATATCAGGAGTTACCACCCAGCTCGGGGCCCTAAATTACTCCGTGAGCAACGTGTTGCTCGACTTCAGTTTGCTCGGAACTGTGCTTCATGGACTCTAGAGGACTGGAATAAAGTATTGTTTTCTGATGAAGCTAGAATCTCTTTGTGTAGAGAGGACCGACGCCGGCGAGTGCTGCGAAGACCACGGGAACGCTATGCGGAAGTATTTTTCGAAGAAATGACTCCTAATCGCGAAGGCTCCGTTATGTTTTAGGCAGCAATTAATTCGACGGAGCGTATGGAGTTAGTTTTCATAGAAAATGGAACATTAAATGCACACCGGTACATAATGGAAGTCCTAATTCCATATGCACAACCCACATTGACTGCACTTGGGGAAGATTCCATTTTTATGGACGACAATGCTCACCCGCACCGTTCTGGCGACGTGGAAGCGTACATGCAAGAAGTTGGGATGCGTCGTTTAGATTGGCCAGCTCGAAGTCCTGACCTCAATCCAATAGAGCATGTGTTAGATGTTCTAAAGAGACGGTTAAGATCAGTGCAACCTGCTCCACAAAACATCAGAGAGCTAAAAAGAGTCATTGCAGAAGAGTGGGAACGTATTCCTCAAAACGTTATTAAAAACATCGTAGAAAGCATGCCCAGAAGGATTCAAGCTGTGATTTTGGCAAGAGGAAGTCACTCTCGTTATTAGGTTTTTACATTTGTAACTTTATTTAATTTTAAAAAAGTTAAAAAAAATCTTGTCTTTATTGCCGACCACTTCTTATTGTTTGGGCGTGTACATCGGTTTTAAAGAATCCATCTTTTTTTCTCTTTTAATTGACCGAATTCACTTCACGTGCATTAATTTACACGATTATAAGTATACAGACTACGTCAAAGAAATAAATTTCATTTAATTAACCCAAATCGACCTTAGAACGTAATTTCCTCAGGTGCCCGTTTTTTTTGCAAAAGAGTGTATATAGATTATAGATAACATGTAACGTAATTAACGCACACCGATATTGATACACCCCAATTAGAATATTACGTTTTAATCATAATACATATTATTATATTCAATTTTTAATTTAACATGTAAATGCACTGATAATAACTAAATTAGTTATTTTACAGTAAGGTTTATTTTTCTTTATTTTGTATTGAATGACGAAATTTGTATAAATACAAATAAAATTACACTTTTATGTCTTGTTGCCTTGATTTACGGTCTATCTGAGTTGGTTTTGAGGGGTGATGTGACTATAATTTCTGTAGTTTTAATTATTTTTGATAAAAAAACTTTTTCAAAAAAATTTAACCGACTTCAAAACAACCACAAAAAAGTTCAAAATAACCTACAAAAAACTTTTCTTTCGAAAGTCGGTGACTTTATTTTTTATTTCATTGACTTTTTGTCACCGACTATCGAAAGTAAAGTTTTTTTGTAGGTTATTTTGAACTTTTTTGTGATTGTTTTGAAGTCGGTTACATTTTTTTTTTTAAGTTTTTTATTTTATCCTTTTTAGTTTCACAATTCAACCCAAATTATTGTCAAATACATAATTTTCTTTCATATGCCCTAAAATTCTGTAATCCGTAGCACCGGTAATAACAACGCCCATATATTATGTATGTACACAATGAGCTAAAAATAAAAACTACTGCACCAAACTAAATGAAAATTTTATGGGACCAAATGGCAGATATACTGTATCGAACAAAAAAAAGAATCATCGAAATTGGACCAGAAACCTCGGAGTAATCGGTGTAGACAAAGTTGAAAACTTCTTAGGTTTTTGTTGATTTTTCAAAAAGTGCTAGTCAATTTCGATAAAATTTCCCTACCCTATCCAACAAAAAAATAATTTTTCAAATCGGTTGTAAAACGACGGAGTTATGCCCGAACAAACATAAAAAAACAATACAAACATCCGAATTGAGAACCTCCTCCTTTTGGAAGTCGGTCAAAAAATTACCTATATTAAAAATGATAGAAATCGATTCAGTAAACGATTCTGAACAAACTATTTTCAGGATGTGCGTTAATTATGTTACATGTTGTAGAGTGAGCAAGAAACAATGGACAACGCTAAGAGTATTTCCCTTTAAGTCCAGTTCTAAGAGAATCATAGGTCTATGTAAATTCTAAGAGTTTATCAGTGGACATCTGCAGCGCTTTTTTTTTTTTTTTTTTTTTTTTTTTTAGCGTGGTAAAATCATCAAATGAGTCCTCCAACCCCGGGCAGGGCGGGAGGGACTGTCAGACTTCTACTGACTAAAATCCACGGTGTCCTTCATAGCCTGTTACGTTCCGGGGTTACGGTTAGGGAATAATCCCGCGACCCCGGCAGGCTTTGGCCCTCTGAGAGGGGGGCCCCGTCATTATGCTGACGCTCTTTGAGGCGCGCGTGGGACACAACGCGCCGTCGACCCGGGCATGGTCCTTGGTCGGGCAGCGAGTTGCCCTTTACTCGCTGCCCGCATGCCCGCGCCTACGGTGGCCGGAGATCATCTTGCGACGTCCGTCGCCGTGGGCGCCTACCAGGACATCTGCAGCGCTAGCGCAATAATTTGACTTATTTGTGACTTTCTTTTTATGATCAAAGTGAAACTTTATGTATATGTATACATATTATGTATATCAGCACCTAAGTACTTATACAGCACTGGTGAAAAACAATTTCCGAAGTTTCACCTGTTTCTGAACTGTTCGCCAAACGTCTCTTTTTATTGTAAAGAAAATATTAATAATTATTCTAAAAATATGAAAAGGAAATAGGTATTACGAGTAAATAAAAAGAATCTAAATAAAATTTCTAAAACTCAACGGAGATTCGAACCCAATACACATCCTTCAAGATCTTTACAGATACCACTAGACCAACCTAGCGTTACGTTTTAAATTGAATTCACGGGGTGGTACAAAATAGCCTTCATATACGTTGTAGTACCTATTTGTTTGGATGTAATTTTATTTACTCGTCTTGTCAATAATATCCTACTAGGTACTATTATAAAGGCGAAAGTTTGTAAGTATGGATGTATGGATGTTTGTTACTCTTTCACACAAAAACCACCGAACGGATTTGGCTAAAATTTGGTACACAGATAGTTTATAACCTGGATTAACATATAGGATAGTTTTAATCCCGATTTTATGTTCCCGTGGGATAATTTTCGAGTTGTAGCGGGTGAAGCCGCTGGCAACAGCTAGTTACAATATAAAATGCTGTTACTTTACTACTTCCGGATGTTTTCGTTTGTTAGGTTAACAGCTCTTTTTTGCTGGCCTCCGGCCCTACTAGTGTTTGCCCGCGGCTTCGCTTGCGTTATTTTAGAATTTGAGAAACAATACGGATCGTGGCGCCATCTGGATATGAACGTAATTGTTTTCTCGGAAACAGCTTCTGTTATTCGGGATGTAAGATACCTAGTAGTGTTTGCCCGCGGCTTCGCTAGCATACCGTGTGATACCTAAAAAATAACTAATTTATCTGACTCGATGAGTACAACTTGTCGTCGTTTAAAACAGAATCTATGCACTGGTTTGAGCACCAATTCAAAACATAAATAAACACAAATTATAGAAACCCTGTTTTTTTTTTCTAATCTTTAAAATTCCACACCTCGAAACAATTACAATTAAAAAAAATATCCAACTTACTACCTACAATTTAAATCGGTGTAGATTTATATCCTAGAGAAGTATTAAAAAAAAATAGTAATTATTTTAAATCGCGAATAATATTGAAACAAAAGTATGCACATTTTTTTTTAATTATTTAAAACTCTCAGGACAAATAAAAAAAACTCAAAAAGAGAAAAAAAAAACTGCGAGATTTGATCCAGAGACCCCTTGCACGAAAGTCAAGCAGGTTACCGACCGGACTGGCTAGTACGTTGACAGTGGTTTTCAAATAGCGGTTCTTGTACAAATGTCAACAATGACTGAAAATCAACATATTATAAAATTGCTAATCCCCCAAGGGGAATAGCGTAATTATACATATCCTATTAATAGAACAGCAGTTTAAGGAATATTTGAGGAAAAATTGACTAAATAATATCCAGTGGTTTAGCTTCCAACAATCAACAAACATCTAAAAACAACAAAATTCAAATTTGCTTATCACCCATGAAACATAGCATATAAACAGAAGCATATTATTAGGAATATTTGAGGAAAATTTGATCGACAACTTTACAGTAGTTTCGGAGATAGATCAAATCAAAAAAAACATAAAAAATTTCGAAAAAAAATAAAAGTTGATTTGGCATCAGAATCGATCCCTTATCTCGAAAAAAATACAAAAAGAAAAAAATATTCAATGTACAGGAATGACATCTCTACGATTTTATTATATGTAAAGAAGATTTTGCACAGCACATGTTTTCACAACTTGGAACTTTATTACTTCTTTACAGAAAATAATAATATTATTCTTTTAAAAAAAAGTAAATAAAAATAAAAGTTACAAATGAATAATTATAAATAAATCTTCCAAAACTCGAACCCGACCTGTCCTTCCACATCAGTTCATATACCACAGTACCACTAGACCAACCAAGACTTACGATTTTAATTGAATTTACGCTATGGGTGGTACGAAAAGCCTCCATAGTACTGATAGTACATATACTATTTGGTTATAATTTTATTTACTAATCTTCCATTTCAGAACTATCTAGAACAGGGTAGAATTTTCTAGAAATTTCCTGACTGATCTTTAGTAAAATTGTCGAGAACCTTGTGGAACTTTCGAGAAGCTTATAGGTAGGATAGGTCTCGCAATTCGATCGACGTAACAATATTTTCCAAGTTTAATAGGTAATTAATATTTGGCCGCTAACTCAAAACATTCTTTTAAATAACATGATTCAAAATTGCTTATCTCCTAGTTACAATAGCGTATTATTACATAGCTTATTGACAGAAGCATATTATTAGGAATATTTGAGGAAAATTTCATAGGAAAGTTTTCAGTACTTTAGGAATTAACCCAAAATAAAAAACCGTAAAAAAAATCGGATAAAAAGTCGATTTGTCATCAGAATCAATCCCTGATCTCGAAAAAAATACAAAAAGTTGAGGTGTGTAGTAAAACTCAGAAAATGATAACAACGCCATCTAATATAAACATTAAATGAGTGAGCAAACTACAACGTAGTACAAATTGTATTCACCAGAGGCAGCTGTGCTCAGTAATATTATTTAATAAAATCATGGAATTTGGAACTAGGGGCCCATTATTCCTTTTTTTTGTGCTAAGGGGATTTTTAAAAACAAGGACATATTTTTTTCAACCTCAAATTAAAACAGATACTTGAACTTCAAAAACAAATCCATACATGTAACGCCATCTATTGAAGCCTTCTTGAATTATTTTTTCTCTGAGCAATGAGAACACAATTTTGTTCGTGATGTCTATTGCTCGTAAGTACCTATATACACTTCTCATCAAAAAAATCGAAACACTTTCGTTTTTATTGTTTTTGTCCTAATTTTTTACAAAAGAGAATTAATTCCATGAAAAAAAAACATTACTGTGTAGCTGGCAGTTTGGTCATTACAGTAAGAAGAAAAAAATTAAAATTCGAATTAATTTCATTTGTTTATCCTATAAATGAAATTAATCACTGTTTTGAGACAAATGTGTATTTAGGGTTGGAGTACGTTTCTCGTTTAAAAACTAAAAATTAGCGCTTGTCTTTAAACTTTCTGTTTCTTATTTCATTTACTGTGACTTTGGGACGTCTGAAAAAACTTTTTTTTCTAAAACATATGGATACTTCGCCCGCAGAAGCCGCCCAAGTGGTGGCATTGCTGGATTCTGGACTTAGTCAGCGTGTTGTGGCTGCAAGATTGCATCTAAGCTTATCATCTGTTCATAGAGTCTACAAACGCTATCGGGAGACTGGTTCGTTCACGCGCCGTTCAGGATCTGGCAGGAATCGGGTCACTTCTGAGCGAGATGATCGATTTATTGTAACAACTTCTTTACGAAATCGACGCCTTAACGCTTTTCAACTGCAGCAGCAGCTTCGCGTTGTACGAAGAGTAGCTGTAAGTGACTCTACAATAAGAAGAAGGTTGAAGGAACGCGGATTGGCACCGCATAAGCCAGCGAATGGGCCGAAATTAACTGCAGACCATCGAAGAGCGCGCCTTAACTTTGCACGCGAGCACCTAACTTGGTCATACCTTCAGTGGAGCAAAGTACTGTTTTCTGATGAGTGTAAAATTATGCTGTATGGTAACGACGGAAGGAACAAGGTCTACAGAAGAGATGGAGAACGCTTTGCACAATGCTGCATTGAAGAAAAGGTCAGCTATGGTGGCGGTTCGTGGACGGTTTGGGGAGGAATCAGCGCCGACGGTAAGACAGAACTTGCCTTTGTGTCTGGGCCACGGCTGCCTGCACTAAATTCTCATCGGTACATCGAACAGTGTCTTGAACCTCATGTGATGCCCTATGCACATTTTATTGGCAACGACTTCATATTCATGCACGACAATGCTAGAGCTCACACCGCGGGCGTCGTACGAGATTATCTTACCGAAGTCGGTATCTCCATTATGGTATGGCCAGCAAGAAGCCCGGACATGAATCCCATTGAACATCTATGGGATGAATTAAAGAGACGAATTCGAGCAAGAGATCCAGCCCCAGAAACACTTAGCCAGCTGCAAAATGCAATCCAAGAGGAATGGGATAATATACCACAACATGTGATCGTGACTCTCATCCGATCGATGAAGAACCGTATGGAAGCAGTAATAAGAGCTCGCGGAGGGAATACAAGTTATTAAATAAACGTTTCTTACATTTTTTTTTCATTTACGCGTGTTGTTTTACCCATTTCCTTCATATTCCATACAGGGTAAAAATTACTCATTATACAAAATACGAAACCTATGAAGACTTAATTTGAATTTAGAACATTAACATTAGGATTTAAAAACCTCATACTACTCACTATTAAATGACATTTTACATTTATTCCTAAATATACACATTTTTCTGATAATCCTTATCAAATCATAAACTGCGAGGTGTTTCGATTTTTTTGATGAGAAGTGTATTTTAATGTCTCTGATAGGGCCAGACAATGATATTATTTTTGTACTTATAATATCATTGGGGCCAGACGCCTCAAATAACGCGGGTAAAACCCCGGGTAGAAGCTAGTCTTTTATAATAATTATATGACTGTCGCCGTGTCGTCGCGTTAATCGCGGCGGAACCGCGGCGGCAAAAAATGTTCTACACTTGGACTGATTTGTGTCGCCTGGCGTGACGCACTTGTCGCGCGTCAATCTTGTCGCAAGCCGTCGCAATAATAATATTAGAAACGCGATACGCCGCGCCGCTTCAGTGTGAACAGATATGGGCGTTTTCATAGAAAATGGACTAAGTAGGTTTTTCCAACAATCGCCACGCGCGATTAATCGCGTCTGTCTGCAGGAGGCTTAAGTCAGCAAGAGCATAGAACACCTAATAGTATGGCAAGAGTGGTGATCGTCTCAGGGCGGAAGGACTCATTTGATGATTTCACACCCCAAAAAAAGCGATGATAAATACCAATAAATGTATGTATTTACAATTTTATAATTCATTATTCTGAATTTATTATCACCACAGAATCATAGATATAAATAAATTAAAAATAAATAAGATCATTCCAAATAACTGAATCTAATTGAGATAGATAAGTTTATCGACGTTTTATCTCTTTAGCAATTACATTTAATACCTACCTATTAACTAGATGAAGTATTTATGTAAGGACAAAGCTGTATTTTATGTGTTTCCGTTCCTAGATTATAGGATCTATGTGATAGCTTAGATTACATTTGAGTTATTTCTATTTGTTGATATTTACCATGTAATAAATAACAAGGATAGGTACACTTTCCAAAGAGATCGATTCTTAAGCCCGTATTACAGAACGTCATTCAATACTCAAGTATTACTTAAAACTAAATTCAAGGCATTTGATTGATTGAAACTAACTTTAAGTTAAGAGTTTTGAGGTGCGTTCTGTAATATGGGCCTTAAATTAATTCGAATCGAAATCCGAAATATGTTTCTGCTGATTCATAAAAGTGCTATATTGCGTTAAGGTCAATTGCCGCCTTTATCGAATTAGACCTAGGTATTAAATTGCACTGTCTAGGAATGTAAGAAAGGCTTCAGACTACAAAGAGATTAATATTCGACATTGAGATGTCATTATCGCAAAGCTTTATAAAATGAATCATACTTCTGTATTAGGGGTTTCGCGCTACCTACTTCCTTTTACGTAAAACAGCTGTTTTTAAAAGAAATTTGTCAAGAGTTATTTTGTACCATAACAAAAAAGTGCAATAAGCCTTGATTAAAATTTTATGCTGCTGGAAAGAAGGCAAAGGATTCTCCAATAATTTTCCAACGTTTTTTGCCTTCACTTAGGAAAGTCCAAATTTTGAATTTAAAGAAGAGGAAGCTTGATCAATTTTTTCAATAACAAAATCATACAAGTGGGGAACGGTGAACAAGAGGTGGACTACTCCTCCTACTCCTTCACTATTCTTTTCTGATTAATTTCGTTTTAGGATCCAAGACAGACAAATTCATTCTCCGGGACACGTCAAAGCTTCATTGTCTCGGCGCTTTTCTGGTGGTTGATACTGTTGATTCTGGTTTTCAGGAGTTGCAGTGGTTTGGGAAAAGTGCAAACACAAAAAAAGTGGAGTCGAAATCCAATCCCCTCTGAATAGCCGCTTTTTATTTTTGGAGTATCATTGACAGAATTGAGCCAGCTACCTCTCGTTTAAGTTTGTACTAACCAAAACCGGTCTCATTGTGTAACTAAACATAATTAATTCAGCAACCACTCAGCCTAGTCAAGAGGTATGATTTTGCAATTAATTTAAACTGGGTACGCACAATACTTTAATAGATATTTAATAGGTATGCATGTATTTTATCTAGTCGTGTTTATGTCAACGGTTATAATTACGATCGTTTGTTATTGAAATAGGTCTAGCAAGGCCTCAGGTGCGTAGGATTGGTACCTACTAACTGAGAGTATCTTGGTAAACACTGGGTATTTAAATAACCGTAGCAGTTAGAGAAGCTTTAAGTATAACTTATTTTACGATTCGAAATCCCACCGCACAATTCCCAAGCCACTGCTACTCCTGAAATCAAGAATCAACACCGGTGTCTACCACGAAATCGTCGAGGCAATGAGAGTAAGTAATGAGGCTCGACAAAGTTTCAGAAAACGAATTTAATTAACTATCTTGGATCTTGCAAAAAAAAAAACAGATAATTAGTGTAGGTAGGAGTAATACGAAGTTTCCACTTTTCTTCATATCAAGCAGGAGACAGAATAGAACAAGGCCAATGTGCACAAAAGGACGCTTTGTCCAGCACGAATGGAAATTCGGTTCGAAATAAGACCCCTCAGCCAACGGGAGTGATAGGGCAAATGACGTTATTGCGACACACGCTATTTCGACAAAAATATGAGTGGTACGCCAGTTCGAAAACACATATACACAAACCGCTTTATCGAATAAGTTGTCGCGAACACGCTGATTCGAGAAACTGAACGAACCAACAACAAAATAAATATGGTACTTACCTACTTAAAACGTCTGCAAAGAAAATGACAAAAGTATCTCGGCGAAACAGAATATAATAAGAATATCTTGGAAGTGGAACAATATTTTAGTGTTTGTTGTAAATATTGTAATAGCCTTTCATTTGTAGGCATAAAGAGCGTTTCTGTGGCGTGACTTGAGCAATAAATAGGTACGCACCTCAATGCCTTTACACAGTGTTGTCCAGTCCATTAATCTAAATTGTAAATTATAGGTTCCCCGAAATGTTAAATTTTAGACTGTTAGAACATAATTAAGACATTAAATACATTAGATTGTGTTTTCTCGATATCTGATTGTAATTTGTGGCAAAATTCTTTATTCACAAAACTTTGATGAAAATTAACATCTTGTTTACGATAGATGAATTCGGGGCAGAGGATTTGGAGAGATCTTAATACAGTTGTGCATTGCTGTAATCTTCATTGTTTGATAAATTTTGGGAGATATTTAACTTAATTCCTCAAAACTTAGCCAAGGGAAGAATACCTTCGGGATCACAGTACCGTCTCTAAAGGTAATGGTGACTCTATAAATACCTGCCGCGCCACACAGGGCAGAACTCATTTGATGAATTTTAAACCTAAATGAAAGAGAGGTAACCTTCTTGGAAGGAACCATAAACCGACATAGTTCAAAGCCTTATTTAGATAAGCACACCACGTTTTTAAAACGCACCGGTGTAGCGAGTTTTAGGCGCAAAATACACAGAAGCGATGTAAGATTCGGATACGATGCGGATGTGGATCGGATTTGTTGTCGCTTCAAATTTTATTCGTACAAAATGTATGAAAGAGATGTACAATAACGATCTTATCAGATCTTTGCCTTTTATATGTAATTTAACTCGCATCGGTGCCGTATTCGTCTCTCATCCGCATCGTATCCGAATCTTTCATCGCTTCTCTAGAGAAAAGCAGCTGTTTTTTAGCGCCTTAGAAATGCGCTGCACCGGCGCGGGCGGCACGTCGAAGGCGCGTTTTCATTAGACGAGTTTGTTGTCATTATTTTGTTCTAGGCTGCGTCTGATTTGCGTGTGTACCGCTTCTCAGTTAAAAAAACGTGCAATGGTTTGCACAGGCTCTTAGACGGAGCAAGAAGTCGCAAGCGAGTTTCACTAAATTGCGGTATTTTGTTTGATCACCTGAATTCGTTGTACCTAGTAATCCCAATGTAACGCAACTCGCGTGCGAGTTCTTGCATAGTCTAAATGAGGCTTAACAATTATTATTTCTGCTACTGGCTTATAAATGTTAGATACCTACACTTCTTATAAAGTTTCAATTTACAAAAGCTGGTAGGCTCAATCAGATAAAGAAAATAATTGTAAGTAAGTATTTAATAATAGACTTCAAGTATATCCGTCAGACTTGTTCCATTGTTACCAACCGGTAAAGCCGCTCCCTCACCGGGAGCATTCGCGTGTAATGTAACCAATGTAACATTATAGATTCGACTTTGAGCATAACATTACAATACTACCTCCCTGACTGACGAGCATTCGCGTAATGTACATTTTTAGTATAGATTTGAAACAAGGTGCGCATTGTGATACTCGATTGTCTTTCGTCACTAATGAAATGTTCGAATCTGTAACGTTAAATTACAGGTGAATGCTCGCGGTATGCTTGATGTTATGTGTAGGTTAATAGTACTACTATACTTATGCGCGGGCGATATGCGATGGCACATGTCGTAGAATTTTTGGTTGCACTATGCCAGTTTCCTCACGATGTTTTCCTTCACAGTTTTGAGAGCAGTGGTGATGAAAGAAATAGCATAAAGTAATGCGCTTGGCTGGTTTTTAATTGGTCTTGGTTGGTTTGAAATTCGAACTCATGAAGTCATGACCTACAACTCGAAAGTCGCGGCCGATACCACTGGCCACCACAAGCTCACTATGAATTAGAATAAAAAGTTTTTTATACAAGAAACGGATTTAATTGCTTACTACCTGTTATACCTAATATAAGACTTGCTAATATTTAAATTATTTGTTAATCCTCTCTGATAGACAATGCCTCAGGCATGAATAAATTCGCATGTGAACGGTTTCATGAATAAAGCAAAAAATAAACTACAATATCTAGACAACATTTTTATAAAAAACTAAACTTTATGCATGTACAATAAAGTAATTAGAATAAACAAGTAAATAATTTATTTATTTTTTAGTTCAGTTCTTTGTCTTCGTCAAGTTTTGGCAATGTAAACAAGTAGGTAATTATATTCCATACCAAATAGCGAAATGTCAAGTTCTTTTAATTTCAGGAAAATAGATTATTATTATACCTAATAATACACTTCATTAAATAAAATCCACTTGGAACACTACCTAAATAACTTCCACGTCAATCATTCTACGTAATGAAGTAAGTAATCATTTGATTCACTTACCTATTTATAGATATATTTTTAATTTTTATTAATACATACCGTAAAACTACCTATTATGAAAATAAAATTATTTCAGAATTAATAATAACTTGACTTGTACTAATAATCATTTTTTAAGGCTTGTGTCAAACGCCTTCCTGAGTACTATTTTAAACCAAAAAATCCCAATTTCTATCGGAATGGTCACCAAATGAGAGCCAGTGGTGGCCCAGTGGTATCGGTCCCGACTTACGAATTGTAGGTTATGGGTTCGAACCCCGCCAGGCGCATTACAAATTATTTCATCACCACTACTCTCAAAACGGCGTAGGAAAACATCGTGAGGAAACCGGCATGTCCTAGAACCAAAAATTCGGAGACATGTGACATCTACCAACCCGCACTAAGCCCGCGTGGTGTATCATGGCCCACTCCCTCTCACAGAGAGGAGGCCTGTGTCCCAGCAGTGAGAACATTATAGGCTGATGATGATGATTATGATGGTCACCAAATTACCTATAGAAATTAATATTAAGTATATTATACCTACCTTTTTTGTGTAGGTAATATTCAAAAATTCGGCATAAGCAAAACAAAAACAACAAAAAAAGAAAGCAAAGTTTAAAGGAACCTAATCAAACCGAACTTCGGGCTGTCTCTGAAATCATCAAATTAAAAATGCCATTTTGAGCGCATTTCGAGCAACCTATTAGTTAGTTAATTTTTTGTAAATAATTAAATTAATTTATGATTTCCTGGTTTTCCTTTCATTTAATTTATCATATTTGTTAGAGAGATTTCATCCTTATAATTGACCCTAACGATCGATGTAATGAAAGTACCTAACAGGGTATAATCTTTTTAAATTTTAGCCGGTTCGATTCCCGGGATTATTATGTTGAATTGAAATGCTAATTCTTCGAACAAAGAAAGAGCAAACCTTCTGATCACGTGAACTTTATTTATTATTTTTACTTTCCATAAACAGTACTTGCTTACATTACTAACTTGCTGTTTAGATTTACGTGACAATACTACTAGAAAGGTAGCCATGCAAATTATATTATCTTACTAGATACTAAGTAAAGGACCTTGGGCAAATTAGGCCAGGTGCTGTAGGTACCTATAGGTGCTCCTTCGTGTCTGGATTGGCAATGACCTGTCAAATTTCTATCTAGACTTTGTCAGGAAGGAACCTTCGATAGTTATCGAAATCTTTGGGATTTTTAAGATCCGGTTCGATTGTTTACTGTTTATTTTAATTCACATTTATTTATATTTAGACAGGAAAGAGTCTAAATACTTATTTGCAGAGAAGTTATGTAGTTGGTTTTTGCTTTCCACCAGCATGGGACAGTTTATAACATTGCCTATTCCAGATAACCTAATAAAAATAAAAAAACTAAAACCTGTAGGTACTCACCATGTGGACACAATCAGAATAAATGAATTACATTTTTTACAATATTAATAATCAGCGTTGTCTGATGATTAAAATTAGAGGTAATTTATCAAAATATGCTAGTGAAATCAAAACTTTTTTTGAAGGAAAATACATTAAATAGGCTCTAAGCTTCCCTTTGTGCAATATTCCTAATAGATTAATAACATTGTCTAGAAGCTCTATTAATTTCTTAATCTGTGTCCTTGTACCTATATTATATACTTCTGTTTTATACATATACAAGGTATCACAGAGAATAGATAGAAGCAAAACATATACAATACTGTATTGTATGTAATTGATACCATGTCACGTTCTGTTTAATTACAGACAACTGCCTACCTATAGTCCTACGGATATGTACTCGTATAGAAATAAATTAAATATACCAGTCTGTAGGTATTTATATGTGTAGACGCATAGAAACAGCTTGGTGGTAAGATTGGCATATTTAATTTGTCAAAGAAAACAGTTTAGAATCGATATAATTTATTTGTTGGAAACTAACTTTCATCTCCGGACGCAAAATGATTTTGTGCGAGTCTGTGTTAGTTACTTACACTTTATAAGTTTTTAGGGGTGGAAAATGATCAAACAACGTACTGCATTAACGCCATCCTGTTCCTTCAGTTGTCTTTGGCCTTTTTAACTGTCATATTTTTTATTAAAGTGAAATTTATGCTGATAAATAAAACATTGCAACACGTAACACAAAATGGAACTCAAGTCTCGCACAGAAACGCGCTTAAAAGTGCATGGCGATCTTTGAAAAATCCTAAGTACTTAGTACATTTTCTATGAAAAAGTCCGCATATGTTTATACTGAATGCTTTGTTTATTGATTTTCATATTTCTTAAACTTAACATGGCTATACTTAAGTAGGTATATTGGTCTCTTCAAGGAAAATTGTGAGTGTTCATTAAAAAGGCAAAGTAATTAAAAGATTTCATACAGATTTCAGACGTCACACAGTAATGTATGTAAGGGCCATATCAACACATTGTATTAGTTTTAAAACATTTTACAGTTCATACAGGAACTTTGAACATCCGTGTTTGCGCAAAATGGAGTAGTTCTGATTTTTGCAGACTTTGTTTGCCTTTTTGGCGATTATTACTGTAAAGAACTAGTTAACTTCTTTGATGAAACTTAAGCACGACGTTTTGAAAGTAGAATTTTACTACAATATGAGACTAAAATGGTTTCGGTATACCCAAAAGCTTCCGAGTTAGCGCTTTTCAAAAGTATCTCAAATCAACGTTTTTTTACAACAAATGTGGCGGCATCTGATATCATGTCTTCAGTTGGAATGTTTTCCAACTTTATAACTTTTTTCGAAAAAGAACTTTGAAGGGGTTTAGGCCTAGGCCGCACTACCGTTAAACCGCTGCAGTTTTTAATGGCGTGAATTTGTATCCCTAGAAAAATAATACAAGCGGCCGCACCGTGGTTTTTTCCAAGCCGCGGCAAAACTGTAATCAATAGAACTTAGTTGACGCGTACGCACTGGCGTTAACCGTGGGCGGTTTTTCAGTGGACTCTCTTGCAGAGCAGAGCACTGGCGCATAATTTCAACCACGTCTTCCACCGAGTCGGAGTTTGTTTTAAACGAACCAGAATACGAATTTATTAGGATTTGATAATTCTTATGAAAGAAAGCTTTCTCAGATCGACGCCCTGTAAGTGGATGGATCCAATATTTGAAATTTGCGTTGACGTCTTCTTTTCTATTTCTTATCATCAGAGCAACAACATGCACAAAATGCATTGAAATCCATTTTCAAACTGCGGGTGTGTGCGTCTCAAGCGGTTTCGCGGTGATAGCGATTAATCGACCCGACTTAATTACGAGTTGTAGGTCGCGGTATCGAACCCAACCCAGATTACTTTGTGTATTTATTTTATCACCATTGATCTCAAAACGATGAAGGAAAACATTGCCAGGAAAGCGGCATGTCCTCAAACCAAAAATTTTAAGATATGTGACATCATTAATCCGCACGGGCCCACATGGTGGATTATGGACCCCTATTACAAATATATATACCTCAGTAGACCTAATAGTCTCAGAATAATCCCTCCCAACATTTTTTATTTTTTTTGAAAAAAGTCCCAAAGTTCTAAGACATCCCAACTCTGATGCTTTGCGGCTTCCACACTTGTTTTTGATTCGAGATACCGCCAGAGTTACAAGTCAAGTGGTATCTATATTGCAAGAAATTGCAAAGTTCAAAAAAAAATATAAATTTTGAAAAGCTCAACTCTGAAACTACTGGTCTACATTCACAGATATAAATTGGTTCTCATATTTTATCAAAAGGCATTTATAAAACCGTTCTGAGAAGTTATTATCAACAAATAGTCTTTACTTGATCTTGTTCAAACCAATTTTCAGTTGAAGTTTGCATAGTAATGCATCATAATTATATTTTTTTTAGTTTTATAATTCTCTTATTTTAGAAATTACAGGGGGGGGGACACATTTTACCACTTTGGAAGTGTCTCTCGCGCAAACTGTTCAGTTTAGAAAAAAAATATGTTAGCAACCTCGGTATCATTTTTCAAGACCTATTCAAAGAAGAAACCCCACTCGTATGGGTCAGGCGAAAAAAAAAATTTTCAGTTTCAATTCTAAGTATGGGGGCAACCCCCAAAATTAGTTTAATTTTTATTTTTGTGTGAAAATCCTAATGCGATTCACTTAATACATCTACCTACCAAGTTTCAAAAGGATAGCTCTTATACTTTCGAAGAAAAAAAGGCTGACATACGGACGGACAGATAGACAGACAGACATGAGGAATCTATAAGGGTTCCGTTTTTAGCCATTTGGCTGCGGAACCCTAAAAAGAACGAAATTTTCGAGGTTTTTTTTTTTTACATAGTAGCGTTCGGTGTTTGAGTTCTCAAACTTTGATTATTCATTTGGCCCAGTGGCGTAGCTAAGCGGGGGCTTAGTGGACCCTAGCTAGTCTCGCACATGACGGGGCCTCGCGCTTAGAGATTTAATAAAATAGGTCTAGCAATTCCGCTTCTCGCGCGAGGCCCCGTAGTTGCATGATAATTTGGTTACTTTTTATTTCTAACTGTGAACAGAAAGAGGCAAAGAGGCCTCGCAAAACGATCTTATCATCAATTCATCAAAAAAGGGGCCTCGCACGCGGTGAGGGTGACCCACACGATGGCTTAAAAAAAATTCACAAATTTGCGCGATGTTTTTCATCCTCCATCAAAGGAAAGGGCGTCGCAGATACGTCTACTGTCGCTACGTCACTGATTGGGCCAACATCATGAACAAATCTGAACTACCGGATTTAACCAAAACTAGCCGTACGTTCAGGCGACAAAATTATTGTTATAAATAAAAGATTTACAAAATTAACAAACTCTGAGATGATAAATTAAGAAACAGATGTTTTGATTTTTTCTAAAACTAAAATCTTATTTAATATTGCTGTAACATAATTGATTAATTGAAATCAAAAGTTCTTAATTAAAAATTACTAGTTTTTTCTTTTGCTTGGTTTGTTGCGCGAGGCCCCCTGCAAGCGCGAGGCCCCGGGCGGTTGCCCGGTTCGCCCCCCCCTAAGGCCGCCACTGTATAACATGGCTATACTTAAGTAGGTATATTAGTCTCTTCAAGGAAAATTATGAGTGTTCATTAAAAAGGCAAAGTAATTAAACATTTCAAACAGATTTCAGACGTCACACAGTAATGTATGTAAGGGCCCTATCAACACATTGTATTACTGTTAACACATATTTTAATAACGTAACGATAATTAATTGTTCGTTAATAATAAATACCTTGTAAATAAATCATCGCTACGATAATTGGTCTATGATTACTGGTATGTTGTTAGAACTTGTACGCAGATAATTATTTAATAAATTAAAAGTATATAACTAATACTTGTTTAAGATTTCAAGACATCTTGGGGCTAGCGATCGTTGTCACGGTATTATCGTGTACTTTAGATACTTAGAAAGGATTTCTATACACGCTGTTTTTTTTACATTTTCGTCAAACTTCAGGTGGTTGTCACAAAAGTCATAAATAATCAATTGAAAGTACAGTACCGGGCAAAACTAATAAGGGCTGCTTTTTTTTGTTGTTTAAATTTTACAGTATTTCAGAATTAAACCCTTAATTCAATACAAATGAAAGAGAATCACCCGACTACGCAGTCCGCGCGTACGCACACAGCGATGAACAGCTGGTGTGCGTGAATTGAATCTACTACTTAACTCTTGTAGAAACTAGTTCACACTTACGGATTTCAGTAAAAAGGAAAAATAAAATAAAAAAAATACCTACCTATTTTATTGTTGATTTGGGTCGAGAATCATGAGTATAATCACGTCCTTGAATTTGACTAGGTTGCAGATCAGCACATTGTATAATAAAAAAATCAACCAAAGTTCTGCCACCTCTATCTGTCTAATCAAGTTGTCGGGAAATGAAAAACAAAGATTTATTTCAAATAAGGCCAGTTACAGACACTTTTGAACTGTCAAAAGACAAAAAAAAATTGCAACACAATAACTAAGCTGTGAAAGTAGATAATGTGTGGTATTTATTCCAAAGCTTACTTACTTACTTAGGTGGGTCATCGGTAGTTATCTCTATGGAGAAGAACGGGCAACAAACTCCGAGACGTTGTAGGAGTTTATTGTTTGCGAAATGTGGCTCCGCCTTTACACATTGTTTCTTCGGCGTAAGTATCTCCAAATGCAACCAAAGCAACATTCACGCTTATTTATATAATTTTACCAAAATTTGATCGTGTAACCAAACAACAGTAATACGATAACCTAAACATGATTTCAGCTCTATTGTATTACTATGAGCCTTCAAACTTTCAAGCCAAAAATTAGTGCAAAACTTTCAAATCTGGCGGGTAATTTTGTTTTTTGGATTTAATTAACCAGTAAATCTTTAGTTTAGTTATTCGTTTTTTTTTATTCTACTCATCATACGCCTAACCAACGACGATATAATACTAGACTATGCTTGCACGATCTAAGGTACGAAAATTATTCTGCCAACTCGCTGAGGTACTACGTAAGCGAGGGGGACGGGGTACTGCGTTGTGATTGGCTAACTCAAGGTCTGTTCTGTCTCAACGTTTGTTTACGGCTCACAGGATTGGTCGAAATGAGACGAATATAAGACTTTTTTGCCTAATGTGTTGGCAGACATCGGTCGCCTGTTATTACGGGTCTAGTATTATATCGTCGTTGCGCCTAATGGCTGCCACACACCTTACGATAAATCGTTACGATTACTCGGTACAGTTCAAACTGCAACGATAAATCGGCAAGTGTGTATGAGAAAAATCGAAAAGACTGTACAGTTTTTCTCATACACACTTGTCGATTTATCGTTGCAGTTTGAACTGTACCGACTAATTGTAACGATTTATCGTAAGGTGTGTAGCAGCCATAACACTACAGGATAAACAAAAAAAATAATCAAAAACAAATCTCCCATGGTCCTTTGAAGAAAATTATGGATTTTATTTACGCTTTTACGAGTAAATTGTGCTGCACTTCTACAAAACCACTAAATTACAATTTATGTTACTCTACTGTTGATATCGATGTAAATATTGTTAAAAATACTCAGCTTTATTTATGAAATAATGGGATAATGTATGGCAACCACAATAAGCTTAAAAAGCTTTAAAAGTGACGTTTAAGTTCTAATTTTGTCAGTGTTACCGGATCAGTACCTACATAATTAAAGAAAATCCGTCTACGTATTTCTCAGAAAATGCCTTACGTCTAAGTATGTATAGAAACTTTTTGTCATACGGATATACTCACGCACGGACCCGAAATAACTGTATATCTAATTACGGGAATACCTAAAAAAAAAGTGTAGTCTAAATATGTATTAGGTACAGTAGTTTAAATATTACTAAAACTTGTTTTGTAAATTCTGTGGTCTAATCATTTGAGATTATAATCAAAACACTTGATTTAATTTGTCAGTGAAGTGATTAATTTATCGGTTACGCTGGTTTTTTGATTAATGAGATCGAAGCGTTTTTTTCTATTTGTCTAGTCATGTTGGACAATATTGATTTGAACTGGTTGTTAATTTGTTTTTTTTTTTACTTGCCATTAGACTAAAGTGTGATCGGAAAATGCATGAGTTATTACATCCGGATTCCAGAAAAGGTTATAAGAAATTGGTCCCAGTTTAAAGACTGTTTTATAAGTACTCATTATGGTTATTGCTTTTAAAAGAATAACCCTCTTCTCACACAAGGCGACGCAAGTCTTCTTTTACCTTACGGCTTTGTGCCAGACCTTTATCGCAATTTAAATCCATAGAGATGATCGTCGATCCAGTTTACAGTTACAGTTTTTTTTAGCGTCGCGTTGTGTACGAAGGGCCTAATCTTAAAAAAAAATATGTTAGAAAAATTTTCCGTCCCCATTGCGCTATTATTTATTTAAAGATGCAGCATAATCTAATGAGAAAATAAAAGTGCCCGCCCTTCAAAGCTAGACAGCAATTAGTATTCAGAAAATCAAACGGTCTGTATTTTTAGGGTTCCGTAGTCAACAAGGAATCCTTATAGTTTCGCTATGTCCGTCCGTCCGTCCGTCCGTCCGTCTGTCCGCAGTTTAGCTCAGAGACGCACAGTACTAGAGAGCGGTAATTTGGTGTAAATATACGGATTTGTTGTGCCGAAAAAGTGGTAAAATAAAATCTCGTAAAATATTTTTTTTTAGGGTACCTCCTGTACTTACACGTAAAGTGAGGATTTTTTTTCTCGCGTACCCCTTAGTGTGGGGTATCATTAAATAGGCCTTTAAAAAATAATGATAGTTTCCGTAAACAGTTTTTTGATAAAAAAATTCGTTTGTGAAATATTAAGGTTTAAAGCGCTAAATTTTGCTCGATTCGAGTGTCCCCCCCCCTCTACCAGCTAAACGGTTATGTTTGGGGGTGTGAAAAAATTCACAATAGTAGTATATATAACGAAGTTTAAAAGAAAATTATCGTGACTAAGTAGGCTTTACAACTTTTCGAGTAATAGTCGACCAACTTATAAAATGTACTTGAATAAATATTTTCTTAAACAAAATGTATCGGAGAACATCCTCTTCAACTGCAAATGTAAGTTTGTCAACTTTATTTTTACAGCTTTAATAGGTATGTTTTTAAGGTATGTTTTTTGGGTATAGGTAGGTTTTTATCGTCAACAATTTTTTACTAACTTCAAAAAAAGGAAGAGGTTCTAAATTCGTCGTAATCTTTTTTCTTATGTATTTTCCTTGATTTCTCAAAGACTCCTGGACCGATTTTGAAAATTCATCTTTTTAAAATTAATTCAGCGCATCAGTTTAGTTAGTTCGCATAAGTATTTTGATGGGCAACTACGGAACCCTACACTGTTCGTGGCCCGACACGCACTTGGCCGGTTTTTTAATCTGAAAAAAAAAGTGATTTAGGAGACGTGACGATCCTAAATTAAATAGATCTTGGAGCATCAAATAATAAACTGGAATTAAAAATATAATTTAGAGAGGCACGTTACTTAGAATAAAAATAAGTTAAAAATAACTAAAACACGGCTACGAAAAAAACGCGCACTGAAAAGTATAAAACAAGAACAATATTCATTTGACCGATATCGTGCTAACCGTGGTCGTGTGCCACCTACCTCATAAAGATTGTGTGAAACAACTGCAGGTGGTACAGCGGACAACTGAGACGCTTCTAACGACACCTCATTTGTCATGTAATGATAAGTAGTTTAGAAGTTGTGAGGGAACAAACAAACATACATACCGGTCAAAATCATAACCCTCCTTTTGGCTTTGCCGTAGTCGGGTAAAAAGCAAAATGAGCCCATATAATTGTACGCTAAGGAAAGGATAAAAAATACACCCATGACCACTTTTGATGCGCAATGGTAAAGGGATGGGTTTGAGGACCATGGACCTCAATTTCCTTTGAAACGGAAACGTCTATTTCAAATAGAAATTCATATCGGCGACCTCACATCAAAGAAATAGGCCGATAGAGCGCTCAGAACACGCGAGTGTGTCCACCAAAGTCAATACAAAATCAAAATCGAATACACAGTCGAGACAGTACCAAGCTACGCGTCGTTGTTGTTGTTTGCCAAAATTATGCCGTCTCGTGTCTTTATACGTTGTAAAAGTTGTTCTTAAAAACAAAGAAAACAATATGGAATGTAATTCGATTTGATTTTGTATTTACTTTGGTGGACACACTCGCGTGCAAGCGTTCTATCTGCCTATTTCTTTGATCTGAATCGGCGATTTTGATTCTTGTAGGTAACCATAGTAGTTATAAGTTGGATATCATGAAATCGTTGTGGTTAGATACCAATAGAAAGAAATAAAACTTAGGTATTATGCAGCAATAGCATCCGAGATGAATACCGGGAAGCTCGGATTCCATGCCGGATCCAAACCGTAGGTCAACCGCCCAACAGTAACTTCGAAAAAGTCGGTAACTTCAAGACACGACCTTGAACAATGGTTTAGTTTTTGCGAGTCCATTCGATGTGCAATGAGTACTTCGTTTTGTTTACACTTTTAGAATGACAGGAGGAAAACTGAAATAGATAGATACCGCTAATGGAGGTTGATCACTTTTCACTCTTATGCTTTATGGTACAAGGTTGAAAATCGGTAAGCCACCGTCAAATTATCTCGGTATTAATAGCCACACCATGAGGTCTGCAGATTTTTTTGTGGTAAGTAATTGAACCCATAGTGTAAATCATTAATTTCATAGTTGAGGACATTAGGATTTTTCCATACGCTGTTTTGCTGTAGCAGTGAAAGGAAAGTCCTAAAAAAAATCCGACTACGAAAAAATGCGCACTGAAAAGTATGAAACAAGAACAATATTCATTTGACCGAGTTTGTGGTAGCCGTGGTCGTGTACCACCTGCTGCTGTTAAAAGATAGTATGAAACAACCGCAGGTAGCACAATATCGGTTGAATGAATATTGTTCTTGTTTTATACCTACGGCATTTCTAAGGGGAAGGGCCAAATTCTAAGGATCCCACTGCATACATTTTTTGGCTCCGGTATCCAAAGCGTTAAGCTTGACCTTATTACTAAGATGTCTTCGCTGACCTTCCATCTGCCCGTCTTTGTGGACAAGCGTTTGACTCGTATGCTTCGAAGATGCTGTCAAAACCTGGATGTGGGGATGCTGCCTGTAGATTAAATTGAAATTACTTTAATTTGGCAATTAATGGTTAATACCGCAATTTTCTATCATTCTGATTTATCATAATATAGAGGCAAGTGATTGTAATACAATATCTTGTTTACGAGTGATACTTTTACGTATCTCAACCAAACAAGTGATAACAAAAATACTTTATCATTAATGTCTACTTACGTAAACTTCTTCTTAACCTAAATACGTTTGGAGCAGTTTACATCAAATCCAATGCAGCTGAACACCGGATTATTCCAATTTATCTCTCTCAAAAAAAAACTTTCCCCAAAAGGTTTATTTCTATCCACAACCCGCATACGGTACACTCAAGAACTTAGCGTAGCCTTGATCAGACCACAGACCCCAAATCAGACCTCCTTTCGTCGAGACCAGGGGATCAACCCGGGTACGCCCTGGACAAAACCAATCCCAGACATCAGTCATATAACGAACCACAAGTCTAATGCTTGAGATATTATTACAATGACTTAGGTGACTTATCACAAATTATGTGTCGAAAGATGAAACAGCACCTTAGGTCCTATAATGATCGGAAAGCTAGATAATAACAGTGATGCGATTTGCGTCGAGATATGACGCGATTTAGTATGACCAGCATGATACATGACGTGTACAGTAGTCTCTGCGATAAGAACCCTCTTTGAGGAGTTGCTGGCTCGATGACGGTGCGTCGTGTTCCACGTACGCCTCGACGATATGCCAGCAGTCTGATGAGGCCCCCTAAAGATGTGCGTCCACAGGTCGGCATCGCACGTACCGTACGTAACGGATTTTAGTTTGCCTTGTATGAAAACTCATACAACTGCGTCCACTGATCCGCATCGTACGGAGGGCTCACAGGCAATGCCTTAATGCGATGCGTACCGATGACGTCATACGGAATGCCGATCAGTGGAAGCGATGAAGGTGGGCAATCCGATCGCTGCCGACACAGAAATCCGTTTGATGCGATGCGTCGTACGATACTCGTCGTACGATGCGCACCTGTGGATGCTTGACATTAGAGAGCAAAAGCCTGCAGAGGTCGCAGGACCGTCAGATCAGGTGACTCTGGAACGTAAAGGGCTACTAAGGGATCACTGTCTGGATACAGTTGTCCGAAGTGGACTGATAGATAAGAGGTGGCCTTATCGTGACGAGTGCGTTGCGTATGTTTTTAACGCTTAGTAGGTAAGTATAATATAGTTACACATGAAATCAAATTCTGTAAAAACTTTTTTAACCTCTTCTCCTTCTAACGGAAATTGAACCTGTGACACGCAGCGCAGCAATCAATCGCTTTACCACTGCGCCAACCTTGCCGTCACAAGTCTCAAGGCGGGTGTCTTTATTGACTTCGTGGCAAGAACAAAAGCTAGTTTCTATTCAATTAAATTATCCGATAAATGTGAAAACTTTGCCGTCGGACGATATTATAAGGACGGGGGAGAATTCGGTTCAGCTAAACTTACCGCTTTTTTTGAAATAACTAGCTTTTTTCCGTAGTATACATTTAGCCTTTTCTCAACTATGTGGGAGACTGTCAAAGGTCAACAAATGACAGCCGGGACCAATAGAATTAAGTGCTTTCCGAGGCAGGAATTAGGCTTGACATCCACATCTCTTCTCACTCAAGCCATTTGATTGGTGAACCGCTCTTCGCTATGCTCCGCTTCGCTTCAGTAGAACTGCAGCCTTAAACTCGTTATGTCTATGGTCACCCATCTACAGACCAACCTCGGCAAGCACGGTTTAACCCGGAAAATCGGCCTAACACAGAAGGTGTTCAGTAGAAGGACACCGTGGATTTTAGTCGGTACAAGTCTGACAGTCCCTCCCGCCCTGCCCGGGGTGGGAGGACTCATTTGATGATTTTACCACGTTAAAAAATGATAATAATAATGGAGTACCTATCATATTAGGTACCCAGTTACCGGGTTGTGGAGATCCGATAGGCAGTCGCTCCATGTAAAATACTGATATTCAGCTGCATCTGGTTCGACAGGAAGCTGACCCCAATATAGTTGGGAAAAGGCAGGCAGATGATGTACCTACCTACATAACTTGATGCATTATGCAGTTTTATTAAAATCAATTTAAAAGTACCTACTACCTACGTGAAGTTATATCGATACCAATAATCGCAAATCATATTAGATAAGTTTTCATTTTTAAATCTCGTGCACTTTGTCCCATATCAATCACAACAATACAACACTGTTATTATCATCATCAATGGTTATCCGATAAGATATATTATTTAAGATGCTGTTTCATCGTTCTACGGGAAATTTGAGATATAAATATAAGTCGTAAAAATGTCTCAAGCATTAGACATGTGGTTCGTTATCTTACTGGTGTTTGGGAGCGGTCTTGTCCAGGGCCTGTCCAGGATAGATCCTCTGGTCTCGACGAAGGGAGGTCTGATTCGAGGTCTGTGGTCTGACCAAGGCTTTGCGAAGTTTTTGGGCGTGCCATATGCGGTTGTGGATAGAAATAATCCTTTTGGGGTAAGTTGACTTTGCTAGGTTAGGGGACCCTGTTGTACCTAATTGGCACTATACATATACAAAAATTACTGTCCTAGGTTCAAAAATTTCCCTTTATAGGCCTTAACCCGATAAACAGCTGCATCAGGTTGACTGTAAGCAGCTGCTCCGAATATAATTATTTGAGTTAAGGAAAAGTAAACGCAGATATTAATGACATAATATTCTTTGTTTTCACTTCTTTGGTTGAGATAAAAAAGTGCGACTGGTAAAGATGATATTGTGCCGCAATAACTTCCCATTGTATTATGACAAATCAGAATGTTAGAATATATTGCTATATTAACTATTAATTGCATGATAGTATAGTGTGACTTAGTAATTTCAATTTAATTCACAGGCCGCCGCCCCACATCCAGGTTTTGACAGCATCTTCGAAGCATACGAGTCAAACGCTTGCCCTCAAGTAGAGAACAATGTCGTCTTCGGAACCATCGACTGCCTCACAATGGATATCTATGTGCCAAGTAACGCCAGCTCACACAACCGCTTACCAGTGATGGTATGGATTCATGGAGGCGCTTTTGTTACCGGCAGCGGGTCTGCGTTCGGTTCCCCAAATCCACTGCTGAGAAATGACGTCATCGTTGTAGCAATCAATTACAGGCTTGGTGTTTACGGTTTCATGTGTCTAGATACACCGGAAGTACCAGGAAACCAAGGACTCAAAGATCAAGTGTTAGCTCTGAGGTGGATCAATGAGAATATCGAGGAATTCGGAGGAAATGCGAGGCAGATTACTGTGTTCGGTGAAAGTGCTGGTGGCATATCTGTGAGCTTACACTTGCTGTCGTCGTATGAGAGTTTATTCCAGAAAGCAATAATTCAGAGCGGTCCTGCTGTAAACCCGATTCGATAGTAGAATCTGATAACACGGTGCCCTTGAAGTTGGCAGCAGCATTGGATTTCAATACTGAAGATATAGTCGAAGCCCTTAATTATCTTGCATCTATTGACGTACTCACATTAACCAAACTAGCGTATGATTTGAAAATAACATACTTTGACGGTCCTGAGTTGCCTATCACAATGGCGTGTGTTGAAAAAAATATTGAAGGCGTCGAACATTTTATAACTCAAGATCCTAGGAATATAGTTTCCACCAAAGTCAGAAACACACAGATCATTATTGGAAGTAATAATAACGAAATGCCTTTCATGTACGGACATGTAAGTGCAGATTACCTTTCAAACTATGATTTTGATGTAATAAGCCTTGTTTTTGATTTAGGAGACACTTTAGAAGATGCTCTTAGTGACGTAAAGCATTTTTATATGGGAGATGAGAATCCAAGTGAAAAATTCAGAGATGTAATAACAGACTTTGCGTCAGATTTTGTATTTACCCATCCAACACAAAGAATGGCTGAGAGATTTTTGGATCTTGGTGCTAGAACTGTCTATCGGTAGGTATATGTTTTCATATAGCGGTGGCAGAAATTATTTGAAGCTGGTACTCAACTTGAATGTGACGGGAGCAATTCATGCTGATGAACTTGGATATTTATTTGATAGCGATATATTCAATGAAGTTGCTATCACTCGTGAAGATGAGCTCATGGTTGAGAGGATGTCGACTCTTTGGGCTAATTTTGCTACTTACGGGTAAGCAAAAAATTCGCATTATTAAGTCAAAAAGTTCATAAATGACAAGTGGTAATTTGATACAACAATACTTTCATAAAGGACATGAATTTTTTTGGTACTTTATTCTGAGAAAATTTAACCACTGCAAAGAAAATCATAACAGTTAATACTGCACAATAGACTGCCTAATCTAAAGTTTCGAGCTGGAAATTGCCTGCGTTTTCGAGAAAATAATAATTATAATTATGAAGATTTATGGTGAACGCACATCTAGCCGCACCGCAGTCTCCGCAGTCCCCGCATTACGAATTCTTTGTATGAAGTTCTATGAAACCTCGCACACTTAGCCGCATCGCAGTGGCCGCAGAATCGGTAAGAAAAAGGACTGCGGAGACTGCGGTGCGGCTAGATGTGCGTTCACCATAAGCCTCTGTTCAGACACGGCGGGAACGATTTCCGAGCGCGATTCCCGCGCGGGAAACGCGCGATTCGCGCGCGTTTCCCGCGCGGGAATCGCGCGGTTATGTCTGAACGATTACTTAATAACTCATACAAATAAGACTCACGCGATTTCCATGCGATTCTGAAATCGCGCGGTTCCCGCCGTGTCTGAACAGGCGCTTAGTACTTTGTGTAGATGTAGAGAAGTTTTAATCATGTCAATAGATGGCGCTGTGCAGAGTTTTAGCCCAATTATAACTTATTATTATACAAATACGTACTTGTGCTACTCAACTCACGTTTAGATACGCGATACGCGTGGCATCTAGTAACAGATTATTAAAAACCTTCGGAATGGGAAACTAATACTTCATTCGGAAGCAATAACGATTAAATAGGAGTGCGGAAAGGTCAAACGCCCGTGGGGACTTTAGATCCCAGTGGCACTCTACTGCAAAGAAAAGTCTGTGAACATAGGTCGGACTGTCTTTTGAGCGGTCTTGACTCTACAATAAAGATGATGCGCTCTATTTTGTTGCCAGTGCAAAGGCCAAATTATCCTGTAAAGAGAAATCTCAAAGGCCACGGACACGAAGTTAGCGAGTTGCGCCTGTTGATTGCACTGGGTGACTAGTCATCCAAAATAATTTATTACTCCGTGTTTTGATTGTTAATCCGCTGTGTCGTTTTGACAATTGTATTTTCTTGGGACTGCTAATAGGTAGGAGGTGAGGAAATAAAATAAAAAAACGATACTCAAGCATTTTTAATGTGAATTTATTAATAAAAATCCTTTCTTACTATTCCATCTAAAAAAAGGTGCAGGTGGGGAAATATTGTCTTGATACCGTGCCGTGTTCCGGGTTAAGTCGCGCTTGACGAGGTTGGTCTGTGGATGGGTGACCATCTGACATAGTGAGTTTCCTCCGTGCCTCGGAAAGCACGTAAAGCCGTTGGTTCCGGCTGTCATTTGTAGATCTTTGATATTCGTAACTGTTAGTCAGAATCTCTAAAAGTCTGACAACGTCTTACCATGGGGTATCGTATTGCCCAGTTACTGGGTTGTGGAGGTCCGATAGCAGTCGCTCCATGTAAAATACTGATATTCAACTGCATCCGGTTCGACTGGAAGCTAGTTGGAAAAAGGCTAGGCAGATGATGACCGTGCCCATCCCAAATACCAAACCATAATACTCGTAACAACATGACCATTCAAGAAAATGAAACATGTTGGTTAGGTACCTACGTCCAGAAAACAAAAACACGATTTTCCCAGTCTTCGAAAGCCAAGTCAAGAGGTTAATCGTAGTCCAGTGTAGCGAGACGGTAATAATTGTTCACAGAATCAACCGAATACTAATAACTACTAATTAAAATGAGATCAAATATACACCAAACAACACACCGAACGCAAGCAGTCACAGGTCTGGGACTGTCTAACGGACGTATGTCTTATATAACGTGACAATGACATCTAGCTTTTTTCAAATGTCATTCAGCGCAGCGCGTTCCGATTTAAGTACGCTGAATGCATTCTCAAGTATATTTTTATTTACTTCTCCTCATTAATTTTCTTTGCGGAACCAAAGCGTGAAAGTAACCATTCTTATGACTTTGATTACTACAAAATGCATTTTAGTACAACCATCCTCATAATTATTAGCGATTTGGTAAGCATAGGAACGTAAAACATGGTGTTGCCAAAATCTACATATGTTGCAATGTGAACTTAACTTTAACAATGAAAATCTTTATTTTGCAGGATATTTACGTGACTAGGATGTAATTAAGTTAAACTATAATTCTCTTCCGATTAGTACAGTAATATCTGTGGTTGCGGTCAATTTGAATAAAGTACCAGGCTCCATAGTATTTCAGTTTTCTCCTTAATGACTTGTCTTGACTGGGACTGTAACTTGGCTGCATATCTTTTTTTTGGCAATTCAAAAGTGCCTGTTGTCTAATGCGCCTCCAGGTTACTGGGGCATTGCACGCAAAGAGATTGAAGGAAAAGCTTAGTTTTTAGTCAGTAAATTCAGACAGTTCCTTACGCTTTAAGGCTTAGAGGACTTTTTTGTTGATTTTCCAACCCTAAAGCAGGTCTAACTGAATTAAACTGTTTTGCGTTTAGTGTTGACTCGTTTACCAAACTAATAGAACTTCTGGTTTCGTAGATTTTGGCGACCAAAAATTTAAATAAAAAAACGAAACACGATTTATTTTTTCAGAAACCCGACACCTGTAACTTCAGAGCTACTTCCAGTCAAGTGGGAGCCCATCACGAGGACCACTCAACCTTACCTAAATCTAGACTCCGAGCTGACCCTTGAAGGTAGACCCTTCCAGGACAAAATGGCTTTCTGGGACCTGTTCTACAAACTCCATGGAGACCATCAGAAAATTTTTGCACGGCCCAACAAATAAGAAAAAATATTGATAAAAAGTTCCCGAACAATGTACATTCTGCATACGCTACATAATGTCATAAATACAGCTAGATCAATTAATCTGACCTGTTTCCTTTTTTTTTTTACCATAGTTTTTTACATCTACAAAATATTTATCAATTGTACCTACTGACAATACCTGTATGAGATCACTATCAAAAGGGCGCAGTTTACACAGAGATAAGTGGTGCAGGTGGAAGTGACGATGGCGGATACTTATCAAAGAAACGTAAAATGGCGGACGCCTGCTATGCCACTTGGATGCAGTGGCAGTGATTTATATAAATATCAGAGCCATATAGTATGTATGATAGGTATCTCATTTTTAGGGTTCCGTAGTCAACAAGGAACCCTTATAGTTTCGCCATGTCCGTCCGTCCGTCCGTCCGTCCGTCCGTCCGTCCGTCCGTCCGTCCGTCCGTCCGTCCGTCCGTCCGTCCGTCCGTCCGTCTGTCCGCAGTTTAGCTCAGAGACGCACAGTACTAGAGAGCTGTAATTTGGTGTAAATATACGGATTTGTTGTGCCGAAAAAGTGGTAAAATAAAATCTCGTAAAATATTTTTTTTAGGGTACCTCCAGTACTTACACGTAAAGTGAGGATTTTTTTTTCTCGCGTACCCCTTAGTGTGGGGTATCATTAAATAGGCCTTTAAAAATAATGATAGTTTCCATTAACAATTTTTTGATGAAAAAATTCGTTTGTGAAATATTAAGCTTTAAAGTGCTAAATTTTGCTCGATTCGAGTGTCCCCCCCCTCTACCAGCTAAACGGTTATGTTTGGGGGTGTGAAAAAATTCACAATAGTAGTATATATAACGAAGTTTAAAAGAAAATTATCATGACTAAGTAGGCTTTACAACTTTACGAGTAAAAGTCGACCAACTTATAAAATGTACTTGATATCATATTTTCTTAAACAAAATGTATCGGAGACAACTGCAAATGTAAGTTTGTCAACTTTATTTTTACAGCTTTTATAGGTATGTTTTTTGGGGATAGGTAGGTTTTTATCGTCAACTATTTTTAACTAAATTCAAAAAAAGGAGGAGGTTCTAAATTCGTTGTAATCTTTTTTCTTATGTATTTTCCCCGATTTCTCAAAGACTCCTGGACCGATTTTGAAAATTCTTCTTTTTAAAATTAAATTCAGCGAATCAGTTTCGTTAGTTCGCATAAGTATTTTGATGGGCAACTACGGAACCCTACACTGTGCGTGGCCCGACACACACTTGGCCGGTTTTTTTTTAAATAAGTTTCTGTGAGTTTTTTTTTAATTATTACATCAAAAATGTTTTTAGATCAACGAATTCTCCTGAGTAAGAAGTTCCATTAAAATTAGCTAAAAAACTTCGCGTTTCATAAAAGAATTTTGATTTAAAACTGCATGAAAGACCAATAAACGGAAATATAAGATAACGTCTCATTTCAAATCTCATGTAAATGCAGTCATATCTCATCTCAAATTACAACATTGCTATCCGACCAGATACACTTATGATGCTGTTTTATCTAATTTATCTACCTGTTTCGACACAATATTAAAAGTCACCTAAGTCATTGCAAAAATGTGTCAAGCATTAGACATGTGGTTGATGTCTGGGAGTGGTCTTGTCCAGGGTGTATCCCGGGTTGATCCCTTGGTCTCGACGAAGGGTGGTCTGATTCGGGGTCTGCGGTCTTACCAAGGCTTTACGAAGTTTTTGGGTGTGCCGTATGCGGTTGTGGATAGATATAATCTTGGGGCAAGTTTTTTAAACTTTATGGGTTACATTAGCAGTCACCCGATTTTTTTAGCTATTGGAACTATGGAGTGCCTTACCCTGGACATCTACGTACCTGCTGTCGCCGCGCGACTCTCAACAGGTCTTGCCAGTGGTGGTGTGGATACGTGAAGGTGGTTTCATTAGCGGCAGCGCTAAGTGAATTCGGTAACCCAAATTTTACTGAGAAATGACGTCATCGTTGTAGCAATCAATTACAGACTTGGTGATGTATACGGATTCATGTGCCTGCGTATTCCTGAAGTACCAGGAAACCAAGGACTGGAAGATCAAGTGTTAGCTCTGAGGTGGATCAATAATGAGAATATCGAAGCTTTGGGTGGAAATTTGAGGCAAATTACTGTGTTCGGTGAAAGTACTGGTGGCATGTCAGTGAATTTCCACCTGCTGTCTTTATATGAAAGCTTATTCCAAAAAGCTATCATTCTGAGCGGGCCTGCTATTAGCCCTGGGGCAGATAAGGAATCCGATTACACGGTGCCCTTGAAACTAGCTACATCATTGGTGTCAGTGGCTCTGAATTACCTCTTACTTTTCTTTGTGTTGAAAAGACAATTGACGGCGTCGATCCTATGAACATAGTTTCTAGTAAAGTCAAGAATACAAAACATGTCATCGGAAACACAAATAATGAATTGTCTTTCGAGTAGGTACGCAAACAAAAATGCAGAGTTTTTTGCAAATTATAATTTCGACACAGTAAACCTTACCTATTTTGATTTCGGTAACACTTTAGAAGATCCTCTAAATGATGTTAGACATTTTTATATCGGAGACGAGAATACAAGTGTACCTACAGTAGTCACCCCACACAAAGAATGACTGAAAGATTTTTAGAAATGGGTCCTAAAACTGTTTACCGATTACCTTTTCTCATATAGAGGAGGCAGGAATTTGTTGAAAACGGTTTAGGTATAACTTGACAGCTACATAGGTAGTCTTTGTTAAGCCTTTTCATTTGATACCCATGTTGACACTGTTAGAAACAGGCGAAGTAGCTAGTAAAAGATATATAATGTACATATTTATTTCAAATGTGCTTATTAAGCACTTTAATATATCTGTCATGTCGATACCGAGCGATTTTTTTTTTCTGTTACGACTTTATGTCCTTTAGAGGGCGCCATATTCAATTTGGTGACACGAGCAAAGAGCGTCAGCAAACAATGACGGGGCCCCCTCTCAGAGGGCCAAAGCCTGCCGGGGTCGCGTAATTTAAATCCTCACCGTGACCACGGAACATAAAGGGCTATTGAAAGGACACCGTGGATTTTTGTCAGTACAAGTCTGACAGTCCCTCCCGGGCCCGGGGTGGAAGGACTCATTTGATGATTTTACCACGCTAAAAAAAAGTCATTTGTAAAGGTAAAACCGTACCTACATTATTGTTTTTAGTATGTACTTATATTTAAAATATCCTACGTACCTATATTCCTATATTAAGTAAATCATGATTAGTTTTAGTCTAGTAAACAAGCCAGAAGCCACATTATTGCTCTATTGATAAAATGTGACCTTTACTGTACTATCTACTCTTATGCCATCGATATTGTTTCTATTAAACCAATATCGTTATTTTATTATTAATCACATAATGCCACGCCCTTTTCCTGTGATTTCGTCTAGATTGTGTTGGTGAAATTAAAAACTTTATGAAAAAAGGTGACACCCAATAGTGACTTCAAAATGTTTTTTTTTTAATGCGCCAATTTAGGATTATATTCTCCTGTGTCGTGGGTGGCGTTTACGAAAAATTTAACTTAAATATTTGTTCCGTACGGGAATCGAACGCTCACCGTGTTTGTCCGCACTTTCTTTATAGGATGGATATCCGCAGTACCTAATTTGCTTACATCAATGGGTAGGTACGAAGTTGTAGAAAAAGAAAAGTTGTCCTGAGGGAAGTAAGTACATGTCTAAGTTTTCGTCCTTTAATTTCCATTGTACTTAGTTAACTAGGTTTACGTACGTATAATGAAAACTTACCTACTACGTACTATTAGGTTTTCTGTGCTACTACTTACTTACTATCATTATGTAGGTAGCCTACAGACTCATAGCAAGAAGCCTAGAAAACACTCGAGAATCATGAATGTGAAAGGTTTCTCTTTTACTATTTTGGAAGTAAATACAGCCACTTATAACTGTGGCGAGTCGAGCTTCACGAGATAAAATCTGAAAAAACCTTACCTCCATAATCGCCTTTCAATGCCAGGAGTAAAACACAACCACAAAAAACTTAAATCACTGCGCGCCCAATTGATGGTAAGTACCCGAAATTCTATTTGGTACCACACCTACACTGGGTACTGAGGACCACTGGGGACCGAATGCGAATGATCACAGGATGATAGGGTACACCGGATGATATGTCTGCTATCTATTTTATTAGGTGACGTCCCTACATGAGGGATATGCACACTCATCGAGAACTGTGATTTCTCGGCATTCGAATTTTCACGTGGATGCTATTTCAGGATAAGCTTATATAATTTGACAAGGCGTTTCATCTTAACAAAGTTTGACAAGAAGTATGATAAGAATTTACAGCCTTAAGGCAGTATAAGCACCTAAGTTGCTTTAAGCAATATGAAAGTTGGGCGGGCTTAGGCAGGATTTGGGCACAAAAGTTAACATTTGTATGTGTACTTACCTAAGTACATCGTAATTATAGGTACCTTTTGTAAACCAAAGATATTGTAGAAAATTATTAGGGGTCTCTTTTAGAACAGCAGAAGTCAAAACTCCTGTTAAAATTCTGTCTATCTATGTTTTTGTACACGTATTATGCAATAGCTTCTGCATAGAATATAGTGCATTTTTGATCGATGGATTGCCGGAAATGCTAGAAGCATGACACAAAAAGGAGGTGGCCTATAGTATTCAATAGTGGGTGGAATAAGGCCGCAATGATGATGATGACGATTGGTCCCAGACGTGCCTTCAAATGAAGTCACGGGCAAAGCTCCAGATAAATACCTACTAAAAAGATGAGTCTTTTAAGGTCCTGGCTGGAGGCCTTAGAGTCCTTTAAGGTATCCACTGTAAAAGCCCGGTTAAGCAGCTCGCAACCTCCGCAGTTGACCAGCGAGATGCCAAACACACAAAAAAAGGCCTTAATGGATACGACAGCAACCACGCGACGGTACCAGATAATATAAAAAGGGCAGTTTATAACTCTATATTGAAATTAATAAAAAGGACAGTTTAACTCTTTGTCAGCGACTGTACTGACTTAGATAATATCAATATCAACTATGAAATGAATCATAAACATTGTGCATATTAATTATCTGTTGCATATGCAGATATTTTTAGTTCCGCATTATGTCATCTGGAAACCTTACCCTTGCACAATTGAATTAGTCCGATAAGACATACAACTGACGACTGGGTTACGAAACTCACACGACCATGTCGTACACACTATGTAGCACATGCTATTCTCTATGCGGGGGGCACAGAAGAAGGAATGCAGTTAATTATTGCGATAATGGAATTAAAATGTTCGTAAACGTCTAACGTGGAAAATGCATACAGCTCATTCGCAGCAAAGGGCTGAAGCAACGGTATGTCTTTAAAAGATTTAAGTAAGTATGTCTTTAGTAACTTTATGCTCTGGAGAAAAAAGTTGCAGATCACACACTGTGTGGTGTTGAGCCCACCAGACGATAGCTCTACCTACGAGTAACTTATGTCTTCTAAGGGCTCCTGCACACGGGCCACAAAACGCCGCCACACGCCACTTTTGCGATTCCGCACCCCTCTCTCTAAGCAGCAGCCAACGACCGCAAGTGTTGACCACCGGCCAGAAATGGCTGTCACGCGCTTCAGTCTACCTCTGAGCCGCATCAGCTTCTCGTGACGGCGTTTGTGGCTGTCGAGAGTGGTTCTTTTGCGGCGACGCTAACTTCTAAGCTGCTAGTAATCCATTTCACCTAGCACAAACTTCAAGCAATTTTAACCCACACTGCCAAAACTTAACATCACGCCCGTAACCCCAAGGATGTCAGTGTAAGCACTATTACCACTCGTAGTATTGTCGTAAGCTGATTGATAGAACCTTGTATGGAACTTTTTCAGTAAACGAGCTTTATAAGCCTGATACATAAGGACAGAAAAGCGATTACAGTTTTGAAATTTTATTAAGTAGATAACTTGATCCTTAAAAGTAGACAGCTGCACTGCTTAATGCAGTGAAATACTAGCTCCATATCATGAAACTCCTGACACCCGAAGTAGGACATATCCTGTATCTTGGGTATCAGCGTTCCTTCCTGCCAGGCACATTTATAAACCAAACTTACCTAGTTTTAAATATCGTGATCTTAACAATTAACAAATATTTTTCAATTTTACAATGTGGAATAATAAAGTATAAAGGGGAAACGTACTCACTGGTTTTTTTTGTCGACGCTGTTCCGTGGTGTCACTCGACTACAGTCCAGAGACGCCCCTTTAAAGTACAAAGGTTAGGTTATAATAACAATAACAATAGGTTATGCAAATAACAACAGGTTCATCAAAACCTACACCCACAATTCGCCACATATGTAGTTACATGGGAGACCAGTCTGTTGCCATCAACCGGGGCAGCACGAATCTAGCCTACGTGGCTGCTGCTGAAGAATTCCGTATAGGTAAAGCCAATAACACAAGCTTATTCACGACCCGGTAATCGAAACCACGACTTCAAGCTTAGGAGTTGCGCTTTCAACCAAACTAACGGATCATTGAAATAATTGGTGGGTAGTTTGAATTTTATCTATTGACTCCTGCTGTAGGTATGTGCATAAAAGTGAAATATTACCATAATTTAATTCAATTACTAGGTATACACTTACCCAATTGAACCAAATTGGCCTTGTCCTTGCACCGAATGTGAGCCCACATAATGTTCACAATTTTCTTATTGAGTCACTCACTGTCATATTGGGTAACTCCCAGTGTCAACAGGAACTTGTGATATAAATTGTGTTCCCGTTATTTCTATCAAAATAACAGATTTACATATAAAAGCGCGGGCTTGCGGACGGTGAGTAGCTCGCCGTCAGATCAAGGAACAGGAGTCGACGGCGCATCGTATTCCAAGCGCCTCCAAGAGGTGTCAGCAAACTGAAGGAGCCAATAGAGCCAAATCAGAGTCATGGGACTATATTAAAAGGACATTTTGTACCGATGGCACCCCTGGAAGATTTATTTATTTCTTTTCGTCGTAAAATTGTCGAATGGGTCGTCCCACCCTACTGTCAGACTTGTACTGACTAAAATCCACGGTGTCTTTTGGTAGCCCTTTGTGTAGGTACCGGAGTCACGGTATACGTATGTCCCGCAACCCCGGCAGGGTTGTGGCCCTCTATGCCTCTGGAAGATAGACCTGAATGTGTCAGGGAACTTCAATTCGGACATTTATGGCACCACCAAGCCCGCAAACCCATGCAACTGTGTACCAGTATCACGGGTAATAATTACTAGTTTTCATATTCCACCAATCGAATAGTGATAAGACAGATAAACTTTAAAAAAAATATATTAGGTATCCTCTTCGAAAAAAGAGAAGGTTCTCAATTCGTCGAGTGCTAAGGCTGCTTTTCCACCAGAGATGCGCTATGTAGCTGTGCTACGAAGGTGTGAAAGCTGAGCTACGAAACTGTGTGACCTTTTCCACCGATGCTACGCTATGTAGCTGTGCGAGTAAGATGTGCTATGGAGACGGGTAGCTGCGCTACGAAGATGCGCTGTCACAGGGTAGCTACGCTACAAAGATGCGCCGCCACAAGGTAGCGTGAGAAAAACAAACTAAATTTGTAATGTCGATAAGGTCGAAAATCGCTTGCACCTGTTTTTTTTTTATCTCGCTATCGGTAAGCAAATGTTTTTCGACCTTATTGACATTTATGCAAACAGGCGAACGAGAATGTGTGGTAAACAAGCTAAATTTTAAATGTCGAAAATCGCTTGCACCTGTTTTTTTATCTCGCTATCGTTTAGCAAATTTTTTTCGACCTTCAAGCGATTTTCGACCTCATTGACATTTATGTAAACACCTGATTTTAATGAAGGAGCAATGTTGGCGAACGAGAATATGAGAAAAACAAACTAAATTTTAAATGTCAATAAGGTCGAAAATCGCTTCTAGTGATTTGACAAATCCCTAAATTGGTTCAGTGAAATGACAAAAATTACTTATCTGTGGTATTTTACAACTAAACTAAATTTAGTAAATGTTAAAAAACGTCGACAGCCATAGCACACAGCCACAGCACGCAGCCATAGCACGCATCCTTACATATAAAAAACACATCTTAGTTGAATCCGTTTTCACCAGTGCTGTGCAATGTAAACCAATGAATGTGATTGGCGGATGTCAAACGCCTCCGCAGCAACGTAGCATAGCGCATCTCTGGTGGAAAAGCAGCCTAAATCATTGAACTTTCACATAGGTGAAACATCTTGATAGTATTCACTTATTTAACTACAAGATAATTTTTTTGGTAAATAAAAGTTTATTCACAGTGTTTCCATTTTTCAAGTAATATTAAATTGCCGCTTTTTTTAGTGGACAGCTTTTGTTGGCCAGAGTCTACGGGTACGAATTCAGGTTCCCAGTACACAACCAGATAGAGGGGTATTTTCTTGGAGAGCCATGGGTACAGAATGAGCGTGTGGCGTGGTGAAGGAACATTTGTAGCTCAACATTTTAGACTAAAGCGCCATTTAGACGGAGCAAGAACTCGTATGCGAGTTTCACTACATTGCGGCATTTGTTTCATTAACTGAATTTGTTCTACCTATAAATTCCGCAATGTAACGCAACTCGCGTACGAGTTCTTGCATCGTCTAAATGACGCTTAAAGCGCCATTTAGACGGAGCAAGAACTCGTATGCGAGTTTCACTACATTGCGGCATTTGTTTCATTAACTGAATTTGTTCTACCTATAAATTCCGCAATGTAACGCAACTCGCGTACAAGTTCTTGCATCGTCTAAATGACGCTTAAAGCGCCATTTAGACGGAGCAAGAACTCGTATGCGAGTTTCACTACATTGCGGCATTTGTTTCATTAACTGAATTTGTTTTACCTATAAATTCTGCAATGTAACGCAACTCGCGTTCGAGTTCTTGCATCGTCTAAATGAGGCTTAACTCTTTCCAATAGTGCAAACAAACAAAATGAAATAAAACAACACTTGAGCACGGACTAATTTCTATATTCAAATAGGATATCTCCACTTGGCGGGTACATCGGCGTGGTAGAAGTTGCACTCGAGTTTGTTAACGCAACTCTTGCCGTAGCGGCACGGCTTGGGGTGGTAGTAGTGGCACGCGGGGTTCACGCAGGCGGGGTAGAACTTGCACATGTTGGGGACTACTGTTGATATTGACTTGTAATTCGCGGCTGGAACTACGTGTGAGGCTGGAGAAATAAGAAGAAAAAAGAAGATGAGTTAATTCAAAAGTTGCGATTTAAATCGAAAATTTTTTGTTTTTTTTTTTTAGCTTGCCTCACACAATGAATTTCGTGGGTGCGTTTACTAAAATAATTCACATATACAAACACCATAAATATGCTACGATATGTATGCTGTTATTCTTAGCCATGCATTGCGAAAAACCGCAAGGAAATAGCACATCTATATTATGCTGTTATGATTGTGAGTTTTTCAGATTAAATATTTCACAATATTTCCTGACGGTAATACTTCGTCGTCAACCAAGGCTAATACAGCTCGTATTCGTATGGAACGCTAACAGTGGTAAAAATCACAGAGCTAGTTGTGAATCTCACCACAATACGACCCAGATCTGATGGCCTACTATGACGTCTGTTTCGAAAGAGACAGAGCTATGCAAGTCGTCTAGCGCCATCTCTTTTCCACAGCTGACCTACTCACGCTTTAAGACGTCATGGTAGGCCACCTGGTGTGTATAAGTTTTTGCAATGTTACATTTTACAGTTGTTCCAGAATCGTATAAGGACTTATCTTTATTTATTTTTTTACTGCAGTACCCAAAATTACCCGTTTTCGTATGATTTGCACTTTCTACTAACTAAAAACGAAAATCGTCCTTGCTACGACGATATAATGTTGCAATTCGACTGACTTATGGCGCATTTTCATTAGTTGTTGGGGCCCGCATGCGGGTTGAAAGTTTGAAACTGCGTTTTTACGTCGTCATGGCGAGCGTGTTTTGTTTCTCATCTACCCGTCAATAACCGCACGTTTCATGTCATAATTTCGTAGTGGTAAGGGTGATTTTGGCTTTTAGTTGAAATCGGTCGAATTGCGTCGCGTCGCGTCATGAATCAACTCACCAATCACAGGCAACGTAGGCGGAGTGGGCGGGGCTAACGCGCCGGGTGCGTGTGAGTACACACAGTTACGTCGCGTGCACGCGGCAGCGAACTTGCAGCGCGGGTGGGCGAAGGCACACGCGTTGCCGTAGCGACACAGCGGAAACGCACGGCACCACACTAACTTGCGTTCAGCTGTACTTACTGGAGAAAAAGGAAGGGAAAATTACTGAAAAGCAATGGTGGCCCAGTAGTATAGGCCTCGACTTAAGACTTTGTAGTTTTCGAATCCAGCCACATTACTTAGTGTTATTTATTTCATCACCACTGCTCTCAAAATGGTGAAGGAAAACATCGTGAGGAAACGGGCATGTCCTAGAACCAAAATTTCAAAAACATCTATCAACCCGCATTGGGCACGCGTGCTGGTTTATGGGCCACTCCCTCTCACAGAGAGGAGGCCTGAGTTCCAGCAGTGGGAACATTTATAGGCTGATGATGATAAAACACAGCTAACGCGTGAGGTCTCCGAAATGTCAAATGTCGCTTTGTAAGGGCATAGAAGTTTTTATGTTTCCATACCGAAATACTAAGACTACGGTGTCTGTCTGTATGTCCGTCTGTATCCAGGCTATATCTCAAGAACCCTGATAGCTACAATTGAAATGTTCACACATGATGTATTTTTGTTGCCGCAATAACAAAAATACTAAAAAACAGAATAAAATTCATACTTATAGGGTTAGGGTTCTATTAATCAGACAATAATTAAATTACTTTTTGTGGTAGTAAAATTTACATACCTTCAATGAATAATTATGGGAAATGTGAGTTTGCAGTCAATATTTTAACTTTAAACGAGGCAGTTTATCCTTCTGTAACAAGTCCTCCTTTGTGTACGAATAAAACGGGACGGTGCAGAGTTAAAATATAATTTACACGTAAAATTTGTTTTTAGGCCCGTAGCCACAAACTTTAACATAAATGTACTTCTAGAACTTATTCAACAGTGGCATCTATAACAACACAATATGACGCTTCATAAATGACGTTATCCTATTAAGCCGGAAACACATTATTAACACCCGACGCCACCCGACGAAACGTGATGCGTGTTGAGTCAAATCAAATGTATTGTTTTCTATGACCAGAATCACACTATGAACACCCGACGCGACGACACGCGCTCCCTGCAAATCGGGTGTTGACACGTTGCGTCGCGTGGCGTGTTAAATAATGTGTTTCTGGCATTACAATGAATTAACACAAAGTTTTAGTCAAATAAAAGTTTAAAATATACTTACAAGGTGGAACAGAATCATATTTATGAGTATTAGTGACAGTTGCGACGATAACATGATCACTGCTCGCACTCTCCGTTCTCTCCCTCACTCTTTCCGGCTCTTTCTCCTCTTTTTTCTTACTCTTATCGACATCAAACACTATAGGAGACGCCCTCCTCTTTTTAGCTGGACCAACATCTACTTTTAAAGCTTCAGTACTTTTTCTCTTTTCTTGTTTATCATCTTCTTTTTTTATAATGACTTGAGTATCAGATTCTTCGCTTGTATTGCTTAGACGTTTCTTTTGAGGAGGTTCTATTACCATTTCCTCTTCAACTGGTTTTTCTTTAGGAGGTGGTTCTTTTGTTTCTGGTGTTTTTGGTTTTTCTGTTCTGTTTTCTTTAGTTCGTCTTCCTCGCTGAGAAGGCCTTCGGTTAGGAGTTTCTTTGCTAGGAATGCGTTGGGATGGTAGCCGTCCATTGTGACTATGAATTGAGTGTTCTTGTCTTTGTCTACTGATGGGTTGTGGATGTTACTGGTGAAAGAGAAATTATATTAAGTGGTAGTATAAATTGACATGAATCAGACATTTTCTGGATCAGGAATCGCAGTTGGGGGTAAGAAAATGGCAGAAGTACGATAAAGAAATACGAAGACTTACTAAATTAATTTGCAAAAATATCACAGAAGATGCTAAACCTAATGGAATGACTTTGATTATAGTTTAAAAAAAAAGAAAGAAGAAAGATTATAGTAATAGAACAAGAAGAACTCAGATAGCGTCAACCCCATTCATCAGCTATTCTTTAAATAATAAAGGATTGTTTTCATCAGTATTATGATACCAGTATCTATTTCTTACAAAACGATGAAATGTCACTACAAAAAAAAAGGTTTGCTGCGTAAATAATCAATTGGGCAAATAACGTGTTCCCTACTAATCTAAGCTCGTACATTGTTACGTCTTAAAGTCTAGACAAATGGGTGCCGAGAGATGAAAGACGCCGCTGAGGCCTGCCCGAAATAAGTGACAAGACCGCCTAGGCGCATATCACGAGACCTTGAAGTAGCCCGAAAAGAGTTCATGGAAAGAAATGGGGATCGCCTTTAACCGGCAGTGGGACAGTACAGGCTAAGGAAATACCTATGGATATCTTTTCAGGTACACACCGCTTTAAATAAAATTAAAGAAGACGCTTTTTTAACTAATAAAAACAAAAAACCAATTCATATAACTAGTGAGTGCGAAGCAAGCACTTCCTCAAGTACCTATAAGTGCTAATATGTCAACAAAATAAAAAGAAATCTAAACAAAAAGATATAACTTTGAGTAAAGAAGGTTATGTTGAGAGAATATAGGAAAACAAATAATAGTATAATAGATGTTTATTGCTACTAACATAATGAAGTCGAATGATTCGGAATTATGAACATTAGTGACAGAGCAATTAGGAGTTGTGATCATTAGGATTAAAAATGTTAGGAATACAATTTCCGGGTTTCCAATGATCGGAGTTTAAATTTTAGGTGAACTTTGGCGCGCCTGCTAAAAAAACTTACATAGTCTCAATAATGAGAGTATCATCCTTCCTGCTGGCCGTCCTACCCTCGTTCCGGCGAGACGGTGTGTACTCATTGTTGATAATTTTCTTTGTGATCGACGATGGTATGTACTCGTCTCTCTCGATGTCGCTTGCCACTCTGAAAAGGTGAAGAAGAAATAAATATAAGAAAAATCGTAAAGTTCTTTTAATTTAGCGAGCTTAGTGATAGCGCGACGTGACGCGTGCGATATCGGATCGATTGCCGATTCAAATCGCACGATTGTTAATGGAGCGACGCAATGCAATTCGAACGAGAATTACAAAAATCCACCTTATTACTACGACATGAATATGCATACAAAAATTAAGATATCGAGCAGATTAAGCGATATCGTCAAGCCGTGCGACTCCACTAGCGATTAAGCAGTCTCTAAATTTAAAATGTCATTTACGGGATATCTTCCGCGATTAAGTTTGAGAACTCAAACAAAAACGTAATCACGAAAGATATACCGCAATTGAAATTAAAAAAAAATCATCTAGCGATTGTCCATACATTTTCTCCGGTCTGACGTTTGTGCGATATCTGACCGATATCGTCAATCGATTCAATTCTGTATCCTCATGAGTTAAAGAAAAGATGGAAGCCTGGATAATGCAGGTTGCAGACACAAAACAGAAACCTAAGCTAACTTAACTAACCTAAGGCTTAAGTCGCAAAAAAAGTAAATTGGATGATGTATAGCCAAGTGAACCACAAACCAAGGCCAACTGCTTTGTGGACACTAAACCTAAAAAGTAACTTACAGTAAAAGTAAATACTTAAAAAATCAACTTACTTAGAGCTCTTATCATCATCGCTATCCATATCACCAAGACTGATGCTATCTCCCCTATCGATATCCTGAGAATTGTCCGCTGGCACCTGGATGACGATCTTCTGTGCGTCTACGCAGCGTCGCATTGGTAACACTAGCGCACGTTTTATTTGGGGCTCCGGCTCGCTTCTGTTTGGTGGGGCCTGAAGGGATAATGCAAATTTCTTTATGAATTTGTAGGAAAGTTTTCAGCAAAATTATACCCTACCACAATATTTTCTCATTTAACCCAAAGGTGGACTGGTAGAGAATGCCTTGTGGCATTAAGTCCGCCTATGTACCACTTTTTTTACGTGAAGTTTAAATAAATAAATAAAAAACTAAGTGATGCATAAATTTTATGTTATGCACTCATGGTCTCGACTAAGACTTGTCACACGAATCTCTAAGAAAACTGACACCTAGACAAACGGAGGGTTTTCATTTGTTCCGTTCGTTAACGCTCAGTAGTCTTTAAGGGATTTTTAACTTTATGCGCTGGGGTATAAATTTGAAATTCTATTACTGACTACTGAGCATTTACGTTTATATCTTGCCGCTTGTCTACTGGCTGGGCATGATCAGACAGGCAAGTTGTGCGACGAAAACTTTCTTCTAGACGAAGCTTTTTTTTATTGACGATTCCTTTAGTGACGTGGTGTCCCACAGGCGGCGAAACAACAAGTTTAAACCTCATTTGTACCACAATTATCTTCAAAATCATCTGATAATTATTAAATTATCTTCGGTACACTAACTATAATGCTAGCCGTTAACTGGATATTTTTTGTCAGCAATCGGATTGCCGATGCCACCTTCATCGCTTCCACTGATCGGCATTCCATATGACGTCATCGGTAAGCATCGCATTAAGGCATTGCCGATGAGCCGTCCGTACGATGCGGATGTAGTTGGTGGCAGTGGACGCAGTTGTATGAGTTTTCATACAAGGCAAACTAAAATCCGTTACGTACGATACGTGCGATGCCGACCTGTGGACGCACACTTTTATATCACTCGATGGAACTAAAATTGTCGCAACAAAAAATCTCCGGTGACATTCAGTACTTACATTGAGCAAGCTCTTGTGTGCATCGGCGACGGCTCTCAGTAGCAGACTGTTGGATGGCGTGGCGACGCGAGGTCGTGGTCGCACGCGCACCACGCTAGCACAGGTCGAACGGCTTGGACGATTCTCTAGTACTGATACCCTGAAAATAATGGTTGGATGTTACAAGAAGCTGTTACATAATTACAGTTTAAACAATTTAATTATAATTTATTTAATTTTATTTGACTATCTAAATAATGGTTGTCCAATGCCCATGCAATAAATATTTGTTTGAAAAATAATCTATGGACATAAAGACAAAAAAAACTTGAGAGGTGTCAAGGGACACCCGGATGGAACGAAGTTAACAAAAATAATCGTTGCAACACCACACTGTTCAATGCGAAATAGAAAGACGAAACGAAAATATCTGGCTTGCTTTCTATTAGAGAGACAGAGAAACATGTGCACGCCGCAATACGACAAGAGTCACGAGGAACGGGGGTTGAGTGAGGGGTACGGGGCGCGGGGTGCAGGCGCGAGGTGCGGGGCGAGGCAAAAAAAGTGTCGTGCCAACTTTTCGTAAGAAAACGCGATATGGAACTTCGTTCCAATAATCTATGGATATACAGACAAAATAATTAAAAAAATGGAATTAGTCCGTCAGTTGCATTAGTTTGTTTCTAGTTCGCATTTTCATCTTTGTCAATATTGATTTACAAAGAAGAAAATACATGTCTGTTTTTTTTCCAACACTCTACTTGAAGGAATTTATGGATATGCAATATATGGACGCCGACAATATACCTATCGTCTTCTCGTAAGGGGCACACAAATCCTTATGGATCCAGGACCACAAACGGTTTGTACAGATAAACTGTAAAATGCTGTCACTTACTTTGACGTCAGTTTTTTCGGAACCGGATCTGATGTGTCAGATATAGTATCATCAGATACGGAACTCCTCTTCGAAGTTTCCGGGGGGCCTCCAAGCCGACTCTTGGCTGACTTAGTATGAGGCCAGAAGTCTGGCTCTCTTTCAGGTGTGAACCTGAAAATATACGAGTTAATGATAGCGCTAAGGAAAAATGTTGGTGGAAGGTAAATAGAAACAAAAATTAGAAAAAACATAAATGCAAGGTGGTTTTTTTATTGAATAAAGTTTTAGGATAGGTACTGTGTAAGTTACACACAGTACCTATCCTAAAACTTATGAGAAAATTTATCGTAAAACCACCCCGTTTACGTCGATTTTAGAACTTTCTTGAATTAAACTAAAATATTTTTTAATTTATTTTAAGAAGGTTCCATCTTAATCTCAACTTAAATAAACTAAATATATCAAAATTGAGCTCGTATTTATTCTTACTACCTCAAATTTTTATATTTAACAACCTTTCGGGACTCTCTGTCCTCGTTTTTGATTCCTTTTCTTTAACTTCTTGAACTTTTTTGGGTTCCTCGCGAATGCCAAGCCGGTCTCTCACAGGCCTTTTGGGGAGTTTGAGTTCTATTTGGGGTAAAGTCTCTATGGGATCTTTTTGAGGGTCTTTAGGGACTTCTATAGGTTTAGGAGGGGGTGGAGGCGGGGCAGGGGATATTGGTCGCTGTATTGGAGGTGTAATTGTTGTTACTGGGACTTTTGGAGCCTGTTGAGATATTTCCTGAAAAAAAAGTAAAATTTTATTATTTTTTTGTATATTTATGGTAAGCGTCCACAGGTCCGCATCGTACGTATCGGACGCATCGCATCAAACGGATTTCTGTGTCGGCAGCGATCGGATTGCCGACGCGTGTATCAGCAATCGGATTGCCGATTCCACCTTCATTACTTCCACTGATCGGCATTCCGTATGACTTCATCGGTACGCATCGAATTAAGGCATTGCCGATGAGCCGTCCGTACGATGCGGATCAGTGGAAGCAGTTGTATGAGTTTTCATACAAGGCAAACTAAAATCCGTTACGTACATACATCCGATACGTGCGATCCAACCTGTGGACGCACACCTTTATTAGGCTTTTCTGACGTTCACAATAAAAAGCCACAAGAGTGACAAGAACAAAGAGGTAAAACCGCTTTTAGTTACGAATGCGCGATTGATAGAGGAAGAAATCGTTAAAGATATTCTTTTTAAGTGACAGTTAAGACCATAAATTACTAACATATGCAATAAAACATACCTGAAACACATCTTCAGCGAAATCATTCATCAATTCTTCAGCTTCAGTTCTAATATTCAAAAAGTCTTCATCATCCGACATTGAATCTAATTGCTCCGCCAATTTCTGCTTTAACCCCTGTATTTTAGCTTCAATTTGGGTCATTTCTTTCATTTGATCCTCATTTGTAGCACCCGTGGATGACACACTAGCTCTTTCGGGCTCTTCAGCCGGTATTTCAACACTACTATCTGGTTCTGGTTGGGTTAATATGGTTGCTGGGTCTATTATAGGTAGAATTGGTCTTTTGAGTTCTACAACAACCGGTTTCTTTTCTGGTTTTGTTTCTTCTTGAGCTGCTTCTAGGGTTATGCCATGGTTCTTTAATATTTGCCCAGCAAAGACATCTGTGATTGACGGTTCAGATTCTTTCTCCATATTCATCAGTAAAGGAGGGATGTTAGGTCGGATCATGTCATGATGTTTGCTTTTCTTCTTTAATTTGTGAACTTTCTTATCATCTTTTTTACGTAAAAGCTTTTCCTTGTCTTTTTTCTTTGCCTTTTTTAAATCACTCTTCTTCTGTTTCTCTTTTGTTTTCTTTTCTTTACTTTTTCGGTCTTTAGAACCAGATCTTTCTTTGCTTTTTTCGCGTTCTGCTGCTTCTGTAAAAGAACACAACATTTCCTCTATATTTATTGAATGGGCTTTCAAATACACCGATATTGGTCTACATGCGAGAGTTAAGCTTGAATAACTCTTGAAAGTTATTTTCGCGGTGGTGCGATTATTTTGACGCAGAGCGTATTATTTCATAATTTATCTATTATTCCCTATAAAAATATGTATAACTGATTTTCACACAAGTTTTTAGTTATTGCTGACAGTTTTAAACTACCTCATATGCAATAATACTTACTTAAGGGAGTAGCTACCGTCACCTCCTGCAACTTCTTCAATACTTGATGGAGCCAGTTCACGAACAACTCGGTGTTGTCGCCGAGAAACAGTTGAAGATCATCCTCCATCTGCGCTCGTGTTCGTTTGTTTGCTACCATCACCATTACATAATCAGGTAGTTCATCATCTGCAAAGTACAAATATTGCAAGATTTATAATTTATCTGTAGTGCCGGCAACGGCAGCCAATCTCAGAGGGGTATCGTCATCGACAAGGACAATATGACTGCACTAGCGTGTTCGCGGTCATTAGTAAACTGCCACTTCATTTAAACACATAGTTCGATAACATATACCTATACAACCTTTGTTGGTGATAATATTGATATTGTCACCAACAAAGATTTGGGAGTTTTCTGGGTTCGGGCATTTCCCACAATACCATTGGCTGTTCATTCACGAAGGTGAAACATTTGGGATATGGCTAAGTAGCCGTTTTAGAGCCTCAAAACAACATTATCTGAATGTTTTCTACAAGACATGAGTATCTACACTGTCAATTTCTTAATAGGAAATTCGTAGTACAATAGTGCTTTCCCAAATCTGGGGCTCATGCCAGCGAGTCACCACCACTGTTTTTACGGCTTGTCAAAACATCCTGATTTATTTTCCGGCGACGCCGGAAGGAAGTGTTTTGATTGTTGTTGACTGCATGTTTGTGTTCCACCAGTAGTTTTGATTGCGATAATTATTCGATTAACTAGGTATCGATCTATTCTTTGTTACGATCTGGATGAATTTTAGTTAAATTTATATGAACATTATCAATATAGAGTTAGATGTTGCTACATCTATTATAAAAAATGGGAGTTTTTTTTTTCTTTACCCTTAAATGTAATAACATGAATGCTAGCTGCAATGCTTTATACATGACTACTATAATCATCATCAGCTTATAATGTTCCCACTGCTGGGACAGGCCTCCTCTCTGTGAGAGTGAGTAGGCCATAATCCAACACGAGAGCCCTGTGTGGGTTGATAGATGTCACAGATCTTCCAATTTTTGCCGTTTTGAGAGCAGTGGTGATGAAATGAATTACACAAAATAATGTGCTAGGCTGGGTTCTAACCAAGTAAGTCGGGGCTGATGACACTGGATTCCCACTTCTTTTTTATCTATTTCTCTCACAGACAAGAAACCTGTGTGGCAACAGACCCACATTACAGGCGGATTTTATGGTTATTTTAGGTATAGTTGCAGAAATTCCTTAAAATGAATCATAAGCCTTCATCAAAATATTCATTTGGAAAACGCTCGAATAATAATTATTGATACAATCTAATGCCATTAACATTTCAATTTGCTAGAATGTTTTGGTAAATACCTAAGTAGTTGTAGGTAAGTTAAGTACCCAAATCAAATTAATGTAATTTAATTATGTACTTGTAAGAGCAGACAAATAATAATAAGGCTTATTATATGATTATGATATAAATAGTGATAGCACAACATAAAAAGAAAGTAATTAACTCTTTAATTAAACTTTAATCCATGGCAAAAAACTAGAAGAGGAAAAAAAGAACACTAATTCTGAGAATGGTAATCTAAGTCACAAGCACACACAAAAACTTGACTTAGAATGAAAAAAAAAAAACTTTTTGTGTGTCTGTATGTTTGTAATTACTAAACTCAAAAACTACCGTGCCTAATTCAAAATTTTTTTCACCTCTCAAAGCAACATTCACCCTGAGTATTATAGAAACCTTGAGCTCGAAAGTCTGTTAACTAGTTTTACCAATGGTTATGATATTACCCTGTACCGTCTAATGGAGGTCAGGAATACAATTGCTTCATGTAAAATACTAATATTCAGATGCATCCAATTTGACTTAAAATCCTTAATCATTTTGTCTGATCAGATTTCAACTATAAGAGTCAGTAGGTGTGGCTGCTGCACATCTTATTAGAATCCTTTCCAATATTTTTTTTTAGGATAAAACTCTACAAAGAGTCAAATTTTCTAATAAAGTGAATTGAATTGGAAGATACCTGAAGATATATTTATTGTAACATAGGTATATAACATTGACTGGCCTGTTGGTCTAGTGGTTAGTGACCCTGACTGCTATGCCGGAGGTTGTGGGTTCGATTCCCACCCAGGACAAATGATTGAGTGATGAGCATGATCATTTGTTCTGTGTCTGGGTGTAATTTATCTATAATATGTATGTATTTAGAAATATATAGGTATGTTTATCATTTGTCTAGTACCCATAACACAAGCTCTGCTTAGCTTGGGACTAGATGGTGTTGTGTGATAGTTGTGAAATATTATTATTATTATTGGATAGCTTATTGTTGAAGAAGAATTTAATGACGCTCAATTATAGATGAGTATTATCCAGCATAAACAGAGCTATTATTTGTAACAAAATAACATGCAACAAATGAGAAAGTAAGATCTTCTTGGTAAATAGTTTGATTTGAGTTCATAAAAGGTCAATATTTGCAAACAAAGATCTTGTAACTAATTTTAAAGGTTCTGTACATTGAAAGCCTGTCAAATGACTTGGATCAGATTGGTCTTGTCATCATATATTATTGTGTGAATTTAAAGGATAATCATAAAACAATCCTGTATGATATGAAGCCATATTCACTTCAATACCTACTGTATAGATTTTAGGTATAAATAGAAAGTTGTTTTACTTACCAACATAGCATCCTAATTCTGTCAGCTTGGCCTTGATGGCCGACTGAAAGTAAACATATTTTGAATCAATACACTCATCATCTGTAAATGTCACGAATTCGTGTCAATAAAATTAACAAATATGGAACAATCTCATACATGAAAGTACAAAACATTTTTATGGCAATTTAATAAATTATTTATATGTAAAATTGCATTCACATCGTACAAATACACTTTATATCCTCATAAATTTAAATTTTAGGTTAATTAATAATATATTTCCAGATATTTACCCGCATTTTTTGACCAATTTCGCTGCCGACGACATCCATTTTTATTTGTATTTTTCAGTAACACTACACTAAATTAACGAAATACACACCACTACAACTATTTGTTTAATCTTAATAACACTTATTACGGATGCATTATATTAGAGTATACATTAATAATTAAATAAGGCAGAAATAATTAATACATAGAAGCGTTCACGCTTGAACATAAAATTTTCGCTATTGACATTTGAGTTTGACATTTGTATTTTTTTTTTTTTTCTTCGCCCTTTGACATTTGTATTTGTCAGTTCTATTTGACAATCTAATTATGCGTTTCGTTCTACGCAGATTGTGAAGTAGTTAGCATTGCATTAATGATCGATTCATTATCCTATTCTATGAAAAATATTTAGACCTATACCTAGGAATATTCTTAATCTACGTACAAAATATGAGCTCTTCTGGAATCTTCATTCAGCTCTACAAATCTCGTGTCATTTGCGTCTACGATTGCAGCAGTTGCGTGGACATAGTGAGTAGTACAGCTTGACATAAAAATGTAGAAAACCGGAAGTCGCCACTGTCTTCGCGCACTTTGAATGATTTTATTTTATTTTGTTTTACTTATTATGTTAGTTTTATGGCACAATAATATATCTAAGAAACCTGCGGTCTTTGTTTACATCAAATATCAAAGATAGTAAAACGCTGTCAGAAATAAAAAAAATAGTTCCGTTTTAATCCGTTCTGGCCAAGCTTGCTCATCGACGTCTCCTCCCAGCCCAACAGTCATCCTGTTGGTTGTGACACAAGTCTTCACACCAATGCCAAAAAGAGGGACCATTGTTAGATGTTACCACAATTAATTTTTTTTTATATTATTTTGTCCTATGATTTCGAGGCCCACTGCGTGGCACCAGTCAGTGAAACACGAAGCCGCGCCGCCGCCTCTTCGTGTGCAATAGTCAATAGGTCCAGTTTGTAGATGATTCATATGTATTAGGTATTTTATTTATTTATAATTATAATTATATTAATGGTATGTATTCTATGCTATGGGCCATAGTTGCCTGAAATAAAGGTATAAATAAATAGGTATATAAAATAAACAAATTCACAATTGGTTCAAAACTTACGAATTGGACCTACCTACAATTTTGTAAGTTGGAGCCATTAACCTGTAGCCACCACTGCAGTACTCAACATTTTCTTGTCAGCATAAAATTGTAAAATTACCTTTTGAATATAACCTATCTGGCGAGATTGTAAACTGTCGAAAGATTGTGAACTCAACGTACTACTTACAATCGTACCTATGTATACATATTATTCGGTAGATCGTAATCTATCGAAGTGAAACCGAAATCGGAATGGCTCTCCCTGATCGGTCGGCTTCATACGCTTCATAGTAGACCGTTCTGTGTCCATAGATTTAGGAATGAAACACAGGTATTAGCGGCCAAACCCAATTTGAGGACAAACTAGTTTTGCCTAGGCTAGCCTAAATTATTTCAGACCCCGCCATAGGTACTCTTAATTCTAACCTAAATTGTCCGAGTCGGGGTGCCAGCAAGTCCCGAGTTCACAAAAACTCGAGTTTGTTCGGTAGCAGTTAAATGAGATCACGTCGCAATTCTTGAATTGCATTAATTTCATTTGATTGACCTATGTAACAAATATGTCGGTGCGGGGCATATACTGTTCAACCAATCAGCGCGCGAGGTGCGTTCCGTTTCACAATTCGACGGTTTCACTTCGATAGATTACAATTTAGCGAATCATAAATAATACGTTAAATTGTAAGCAGAACGTTGATTTCACAATCTTTCGACAGTTTACAATCTCTCGAGATAGATTATAATTGAACGGTATTCACAATTTTACGGTGACATTAGTTACGGACTACAGCAATCAACTGAGGTACCTACCCAATTTTCAACGTAATATAAAATAATTGTAAAATGTAAAAAAAAAATTGGTGGGATGTGATGGTAGGAGATGTCACAGATTTAAGGAAATCAATGAAAAAATAGTGCGACATTGCGAATCCTCTTTGGTTTTGCCTAACCCTTTGATATAGGTACGCCATTCGTACGAACATTTTTAAGGGCGTTTTAAAAATGCAACCGAAATAGAACATTATGCATTCCCATAAATCTGTGTATTATGTGTACCTACACAAGTACACATGTCAGCGCTTATAAGTTCAATTTACCTATTAAGCGCGAATGGGGCTTAAGCTGTATTATGAAGAAGAAAAGGGCAGAAGATTAGGAAGGTCTGAATAAATTCCTAAATAAAAAACAGAATAAATCAATGTCTGTATATTTTTCCAACAACCTTCGACATTTTTAATTCATACATTATATATGGTAATAATAACAAAATAATAAATAACGAATCAAAAAGTTATTTACACAATAATTTATTACAAATTGATTTTTGAGAAATCCCAGTACCTACATAATATGGCATAATTATTGGTAAATTACATACACTGTTACAACTTATTTCGTAAAAAATACTGTTTATTCCTAAAAAATAAAAGTCATTTCGTGATTTGGTCGTGGATTAAAATAACTAAATTTTATTTTATTTAAAACTTTATACATCTTTGGCCGCGAAATTACATGGAATGTAGTTCTCTAGCGCTATATTATTATTTAAAAAATAGTCAGTAAAAATTAAAAACTTGCTTAAAAATTACGGAATGTAGGATAATAAAAACTATAGTGTGTCCAGTATAATTATTGCAGTTTACTGTACAAACCTAGCGCTCTATGGCTTATTAGAGCATTTTTTTTTCGAACTGAATTTGAATAAAATTCGAGATTTTTAGCAATATTTTAGCGCATAATGATTGTACTAACACACCTTTTAGCACACAACCTTTCAGCAAATACCATCTATTAGAAAGTATTGTCTATACCGTAACATAACTTCAAGACCTAAATCTATCAAAAACAAGAGTATTTTGGAAGACAGAAAACCTAGCCTAAATTCATATTGCTTACAAACTAAGTCACCATATTTACATTGTAATATTATGTCGATTATAGCTTACTTGTCGCTCATTATAGGACGGATATTGTGTGATATTAAGTAATTATTTTAAAGAAAGTAACTAATAATTGAATAATTCTGAACATATTATAAATAAGAGAGAGCATCTTCCCTTGCAGCTTTGAAATAGAGAGATTTGGAATTAGACAAAAAAAAATTACAAACTGATCGAGGAATTATTTTACTTTATCGAAATCTTCACTAAACTTGATGTTAACTAAATCAAAATAATCAGCTTGACCTGAATAACTTAAATTATAATAATTCATGTGATAATTCTACACCTAATAAATGATCATTATGTGAATACTGGTAGTGCTATTCATATAAAATGCGATAAAATATTTGGTATAAGTCTTGCAATATCTTTGGTACGTCATATCAATGAGCGACAAGTCGCTATACATTTGTTTGCTTATCATTTCGTAAATCGTCAATCTGAAATCGAGTGACTTTGGGCCCTAGGCTGAGCTGGGACCCCGTCCTAGGAGGTCTGAGAGGGGGTTCAGTAGATTTTGAATCAATCCTGTGTAGAGATCCCATCATTTGAGGTCGAATGTGTTCAGATTTACCATAATCAATACTCTGTTGTGATCCTAATTTTTGTACAGGAACTCTGTTTCCAATTTTGGGCCCAAAGCTGACAGATTCAGTAGTTGGCCCAATGCCCTGAGGGGGGCCAGTGCTGTGAGAACTGGGAGACCTGGGGCTTATCTTCCGCCAGGGCCGGCAGGGGCCAGTGTGGCCCGATGGTCGACTCTCGACTCCCCCAGTGACACTTGGCTGAGCGCCGTTTGCGTGTTGTTGTAGCTGTACCCGTGACGCTCGTTCCATTTCTCTAAAAAGAATAAAGGACTAGTTAATTGTTGAATAAAGTTTTTTAGTTATCAGATTTAATTAGACAGTTTGGCAAGCAGTTGGAAGACGATCGTTTGAAGATGGGTGAAACTGAAAAGGGTCAATTTTGAATACTAAGCTTAACTACTTTGATCGTGATATAAAGCTAGTTTTGGTGATTACGTGCACTAGTTACGAATAATTTGACTTCAACATGCAGTTAATGAGAATATGAATATGATACAAGGCGCTGGATGGTCAAAGTTCGGCTTTAACCACGTCATTTTTATGAGTCCTATGATTTATGATTTTGGGTACACTTTAACGATTTTCTCGAAAAAATAATAATTTAAAACGACCTCTTGTCTCTAGAAACGATACAATAATAATCAATGATAAAAACATTGAGCCAACAAGGACCAACAATACACAATACAAGTCCAAAACACCAAAGCCCGGAAGCGTCAACGTTGCCAATAGCGCGTTGCATCGAATGATACCTTCACGTTCGGATATATGAGGCGAGAGCCGACGTGCGTTCCGTTTTCTTGACGGCTTGGCATGCGACGGGCGAGGAGGGATACGCACCGCTGGTGAGGCCCGAAAGTCTGGCCAGGGGACAGCACAGGGCCGCCGCATACGCCGCGCGATACTGAGCGTTCATTATCACGTAGATGATCGGGTTTACGCATGCGCTCGCGTACAGGAGAAGGTAGCCCGTGATGTGGAATACTGAAAAGAAAAAACAATAACATTAGTTACCATAATTACTTTAATAGGATCACAATCAATTACTGGACATTGCCAAATCCCAAGCTCCACCACAATACCTGGTTTCTAAGCCTCCTGAAGTCCCAGCCATCTATTCAGCGTCCATGGTCTATACATAGCTAGGTAAGTGATAGAGTGCAATACGTATATTGGTTTTCTATGAGAAGTACATTGCTATATTGGCCACCGATCATTTTTGGAAGCGATCGAGCTACTGCCTTTTCAGCTTTTCCCACAGCTACTTCTGAGCTGTCTACTCAAATGATTGTAAGGTTCAAAGTGAAGAAACATTTTCAAAGCATTGCCATTGCTGGCCTACCATAACGTCTTAAAGCCAGACTAGTTCCAGTGAGTGAATGAGGAGGCGTTAGACGACTTGTATAATGAAAATATTTATTCTTAGATTCTTACACAGGTCCACGCAACAAACAAAATAGACTACTCATCATCATCATCTGCCTAGCCTTTTCCCAACTGTATTGGGGTCGGCTTCCAGTCAAACCAGATTCAGCTGGATATCAATATTTTACATCAAGCGATTGCCTGTCGGACCTCCACAACCCAGTATCTGGGTAATACGATACCCCATGGTAAGACTGCTTGTCAGACTTTAGAGCTTCTGACTAACAGTAACGACTGTCAAAGAACAAAATACTTTAGACTACTCGTTGAACATAAAACTAGGTAAGTTTTAAAAGAGCATTTTAAACAGTGTTTAATTTACATACAATCACGTTCATGTTTTCATCATCATTCCCATCAAAACTGTGCAGGAACTTAGTCCTGGAAATATACTAATCACGTCACATGGGGGTGGCGCTTTGGTATACTCGGTGTTTCTTCCAAACCGGCCAAAAGGGAGAAATCTGAATCCATAAGAGACACGGGAAAACCTTCCTAGGAACCTCTAGCTCCTTTTTGATGCTGAAAATCTTGGCGCCTCTAATTTTTTGGTCAAGTGTGAGTTGTCCACAGAATGAGTGACATCGGCCAATTTTTCTTCCAATGCCGCTCGACTCTGCTTTATATAGTATAGCTCTTTGGACTGGATGCCCCCAGAGGCGGGATTACAACGTCTTAAAACCAGGCTTATTCCGGCGAGTGAAAGGGACAGAGCTATACAAGTCGTCTAGCGTCATCTCGTTCACTCACGGGAACAAGCCTAGTTTTAAGACATTGTAATACCCCCCTGGTGTCTAAAAAAACAATGAGCGGTTTAAACTCACCAGGGTAATGCACATGATTATCAGCCACCTTCGCGATAGTGATGGGCAGGTAGCAGACGAGGAAAGAGAGGAAGATGGCTAGCACCATCTTGGTGATCCTCCACTCGTTGCGCCTTGCCTTCGTCTCTCTGTTGTCTTTGATTGTAGACCTTTTGTCTGTGCTGTTGTTGAGTGTGCCAGGACTGGTGTGCTGAGCCCGCTGGTGCTCACGCATTCGCTGTTCCGAGCTGAAAATGTTATTAAGGTGTGAATAATGAAGTAGAACTTATCATCACGGTTGTATAATGCCGAAGACCAAGGGAAGCGACCTATATTTTTTATACTACAAGTAATGGCCTGCCTGATAGACATAGGATCGTTGTCGTGTCACGATCAAGGATCAAGATACTTTGGTTGAACTGGTCGTCGAATAGTTAACCTTCCATAAATTATCTTGTTTTTCACGATAGTTTGGATGCGACCATTTGAGTTGAAATATTCATCGGGTTATTTTCGTGGGCCTTTAAATGAAACATATACTTAGTGAAGTATCCAAATAAAATTTTAGAGCATAATAATATCTAAGGCTATAACAATATCAAAATGTTTATAGTTATATTATAGTAAGTTCGTCTTTATTAGAATGTATGAGGGTTAGTGCGTAAGACTGTAATGTCATATCACATTTATCCAAGAAAGTTATGACACCAAAGTGTAAATGGGATTTGTCGCTGGAGGCTAAGTTATGATGAGCAAAAGTGTCGCCTTATCTTCAAGACGTTTAGTCCATTATTTCTCGCTGTTGCTTGTCTGACTTAAATACTTTTGTTGAAACTGTTTTTCTTCTTAAGGAAGTACAATCGACAAAGTGGAATCATGACCCATTTTGACAACAAATCGTTTGAATCCGTCAAAATTGACAAAGATCAAAGTCGTTACCATGGATATGTATGTTTACGCGAATGTGGACCTAATTGTATTTGAATGTTTGTAGGAAAATAGAACCGTTTTTCCCCCGTAGGGAACAAAAACGGATATTTTGGGTCTAGCCAAGGCTTGACCCTCTGAGATTACACTTTGTATTTTGACAATGAATAGCACGTTTTCTAGCTCTCTTTCACAGTACAACTGCTCATTCTACATCGCCCCGCGGCTCGGGATGAGCGCGGGGCCCCCCGCGAGGGGCGCGGTAACATGGCCGGCGAGCGCGCTGCGCGCATTCTCCAGTACTGTCATAATGTAAAAGGCCGGCTAGGCCTTAAACCTGGGTCAAGCCTTGGCTAGACCCAAAATATCCGTTTTTGTTCCCTACGGGGGAAAAAACGGTTCTATTTTAGGTCTAGCCTGCGGCTTGACCCTCTGAGACCTGTTTGGTTTCTGCCGGCCATAGCAGCGTACTGTGAAAACTGATTGGGGTTACTTTTATGTCTAAGATGGTTCTAATATTATATTGAAGAAATGAAACACTGGTTTGAAAAACGAAAATCATAAACTTTTACTTTTTGAAACAATCTTTTGAAAACTTAAACTATAGGAACTTCTTTGTAATCAGTATCATTCATAAAATAAACAATCAACATCACAGTCTTAATCTCAGTATTAGACTATTGGAAACAATAATAAGAGTTTTAATATTATATAATATTAATCAGTCTTAAAGTTTTACGATAAAGCTTTAAAGGAACCATTTAAACTATTTGGTCTTTCATTAGAATTAAAATCAATACGATTAATTTCCTTAAAATAATGTTTAAAGAAGGTCGATTCACTTCGCCAATTGCCCATACTCAAGACCTCATCTAGAGGTAATGAATTGATATTCTTGGAAGCTACTGCTGAGCGTACACTCCCAGGCGGTGCGCCAATACCTGCGCACTCAAAAGCTGTTCGTACCCATCCCGCGATAACACTACGAGACGCAGCTTTAACCACTCCTCTTGTGGTAATAAATAAATTTGTCAGATTTTCACGAGCTGTTCTACGATTCTCAGACAAAGAAATAAGCTTTAACGTCCAAAAAGGAATATCTAAGTTCTTTATCTGACCAGATTTAAGCTCCCAACCCGACTGTCTGAAGCGAACAGAGTCCGTTTTGGACCCGAACTTAGGCCAGAATATTAGTGAATCTTTGGTAGTAACCATATCGTCGGAACTTATGTGTAAAAGGGTTAAATCATGGATTCGACGTCCAGAACTGAGCAATAGGAGCAAAGTGACATGTCTTGATAATTGAAAAAGACTATTCTCTTGCGGTGGATTATCTGATATCCATTTGATTATTTCTGATACATCCCAAATATTCCTTTTGACAGTGGGTGGTTTTGACAGCTCGATTCCTTTTATTATTCGTGCCACTATGGGGTGTGAACCAAGACTAACAACATTGGTAGGATTCGAGAAGGTGCAGACAACAGATTTGTGCAGTTTAATTGTTCTAGGAGCTAAATTCAGGTCCGTATGAAGATAACATAGAAAAAGGGCCAAATGCGTGGCCGATGGATTAGACTGGTTTACTGAATTTGAAGCACACCATTGGAGCCAACGATTCCATGCTGCTTTATAGGAATGCAGCGTTGACTTTCTCCAAGAGCTTTCTAATAGGGCTACATTTTCCGATGACCAATCTTTGACTAAGTTGCTCCACCCCGAATTCTCCAAGCCTCCAATTGTAATTTGTTTACTTCGGATGGGGGAGCTGCGGTTGCTAGATCTATCAGATGGTGTTGTAGATTTCGAATTTGAAAAGGAGGCGCAGTGGCTCTCTGCCGAAGGTCGACTCTCCAAAAAGATTTTTCCCAATTCGGAGCTATGATTATGTATGACCCTATTGCATTGTTCAGATGCTGTAGTACTTGCGGCATTAATGCCGGTGGAGGGAATACCCAGGCTAGATTGAAGGCCCATTGCCGACTGAACGCGTTTGTGAAAACCGCTTTTTTGTCTCTCGGATCTTGGCTGACATATAGAGGTACCACAGCTGATGATTCGGTCGCGAACAAATCGATCTCCGGAGTTCCCCATCGCTCGAAGATCTTCCTGGTAACAAATGGGGACAGACTCCATTCTGCGAATCGTTTCTTGCGGGACAGGCTGTCGGCCGTCAGATTGTAGCGTCCCGGAATGAATTGCGGCTGGATGACTACACGTGCTCGATGACACATCTCCAAGAGACATCTTGATAGTTTTAGTAGACGCACTGATTTTGTACCGCCTTGCCGCCTTATGTGTGAGATGACTGTTCGGTTGTCGGATTGAATCACTATGGCTTGACCTTTCAATCTTCCGATGTGCCACTTGATTGTCTCGTAAACTGCATAAAGCTCTTTTACGTTGATATGCCATTGTTTTTGTGAAGGTTTCCAGGGGACCGACATCATTCTTCCATTGAGATCTGAACCCCAACCCCAATTGGACGCATCGGTTGACAAAAAAGCAGTTGGATTTTTCGTGAAGATCGGAGAATTCTTTCGCACATTTGCTAACCACCAGTCCACGTCGCGAATAGCTACCTCGGACATAACGTGTATTTGATCCGGCCGACATGCGTTTAGTTTGTTCACAGCTCTTTGCATCAATCGGCAATTCAAAAGGCCCAAAGGAACCACGAAAGCGGCGAACACTAACAGACCTAGCAATGACTTCGCCTTTCTCCAAGTCCAGCGACGAACTTCTAGAATCTGACGTAGAGCTTCTTCTATCTTTCGTACCTTTTTTGGACTGATAGATTTTATATCCTTTTCGGTGTCCCAAATAATCCCTAGGAATTCTAATTTGTGAGTTGGAACCAAGATTGATTTCTCCCAGTTTATGATCCACCCTAATTCGGTTAAGACATTTATTGTTAATTTGATCTGATTTTGTAATACGCTCAGGTCCTGACTTGCGAGTAAAAAATCGTCCAAGTATACGATTATACGGACTCCTTTGGATCTTAACAGGCTTGCCACCCAATTCGTCAGTCGAGCGAAGACCACGGGAGCGACCGAAAGACCAAATGGTAGTGCAGTCATCTGAAAACACTGGTTGTTGTACGAAAGAGCTAGGAACCTTCTGTGAGCTTTTTTTATGGGTACATGTAGGTAAGCACTTGATAAGTCTATTTTTGCTAGAAAATCGTTTAGTTGCAGAAAATTTGGCACTTTCTGGTGATTGACGAGACGAAAAGGTTTGGGATCCATGAAACGATTCAACGGCTTCAAATTGAGGACAGGTCTTTGGCCGCCGTCTGACTTCGGAACTAGAAAGAGACGTGAAAGGAAAACTGAGTTGTGGTTGCATTTTTCCAACGCCCCCATTCGGAGCAACTTTGTTATCTCTTGATGCATAGCCTGGGACTTCCCGGTTTGCAGCCTCTTTAAATTGTACATTGAATTTGACATTAGCGGGGGCTTGCGTTTGAAAGGGATCGACATGCCGCCTAAAATATTTCTTATATAATTCGGAGCGCCGTAGCTCTCCCATTTTTCTATAAAATATTTTAGACGCCCCGCTAGGTACATTTTTCCGGCATAGTCAATAAGGTTTAGAGGGCCTTCCAGGTGAGGGTTTTCGATGTGCCCCCCCTTTGTTTTCCTGTTGTTTGTTTTTCCCTCGTATGGTTTTCTATAACCTCTATTGACAGAAGATGATGCGGTAGTTGACGGAAGCTTCTTTTTGTGGAATTGTTGCTGGCGGCTGTCTTGGGATATTGATTTTTTATTGGCTTGATCTTGACGCTTGAAGTTGTTGTCAGATGAAGTCTTCGAGGCGGGAAAAAACTTGTAAAAACCACCATTTTGTTTAAACGTCTCGGACAACGCATTCTCTTCAAAAAGATGTGTAGAAGAAGGAGGTACTTTATGTAGTATGCCATGCATGAACTTTGATGGAGGTTTGTAGAGAGAGCGTCTGAACTCTATTAACTCAGCACGACGCCCGCAAACATATTGGAGTACATCATCACTGGACTTCCTAAAATCGGTATCTTTTCCAGTAATATGTTTTACAATAGCCTCATTAAGTACTTTGGAATTCATCTCGCTCGCCAAATTAGATAGGGCTTCTATTAACTGCTTCCTTTGTAGCAGGAGACCATGTGTCAAAGCACCCAAAGCTTGATCGTACTTCACAACTTGTTCATAAGGAACCCAGTTTGGCGTTTTTCCAGCCAATTGTGCGTTCACTGACAGGGAAGTAAAAGCTGGAGTGGCTTGAAGCTTTTTATTGACTTCACTATATCGAAGGTTGGCCCAAGACTCATTACCAAACCTTTGACAATCCACGCCTTGTTCTAATAAATCAGCAGGTGCCTTGCTGATTTTAGGTTCGGCTTCCTTAACGCAAGGAGACAAATCAAAAAGATTGGTAGAGCATCCTGGTAAGTTTATATCCATACCAGGTGCTTCAAACACAGAGGAAGCCCGACCAATATTTTCCTTTTCTTCACCATTTAGCGACGAAATATCTACTTCCGAAATCAAGTCATCTTGTTCACAGTTCTTCGAACAATCACTTCTTGAAGTGCTATACTCTCGAGTATTCAAAAGCTGTGCCATCATGTCCTGCAAGGTTTTCGTTTGTTCCTTGAGGATTTTAATTTCTTCAGCTGAATCAATTTTTGGCTTTTTGTTACTGCCTTGTGATGACTGAGATGATGGTCTCCTTCTCTTCTCCCTGCCAGACATCAATCTTTCTGCTTCTTCCCTTGAGATTAGATCGTCTCCAATATCTCCAATCGCTGCCATGAATAATTCCAAATTTGATGAAGAACCATGAATTCTAGCCGCCAGTGATTTAGGGTTTATAATTAAGGCCCTACAAAAGGGCCATTCCAAAAGTGATAATTTGTAACTCTTGAATTTCTTTTCTGATACTAACGTAGTATCCGGGTCAAAACATTTTATCATAGATATCGTCGGGATCGCAAATCTCAATTTATTGAGAGTTTGCGGATCCATTCGTGATCCAAACAGATCTTCTTTCGAATAATCGATAACGTTCCATTCTCGCCATGTATCTGGAAACACTTGATCGACGACTTCGATGATGCGATCTAAAACGTCCCTGTCACCTGATACGTCGAGTTCAGCCAGCCCTCCCAGGGTTGTGAAGGCCCTTGGTAGCGCCATCCTAAGCCCTGTGATAAGAAATACCCATTTAGGAATTTATTGGTATAAGCGCCTGACGGGTTATCGAACTTTAGCCGTCAATAATAAACTGAGCCGACTGATGCATAATAGCTAGTCTACGGGCCATGATTCTGAGTCGTCGGCTCCATAAACTCAGCCGACCGCTCACTTCATTGACCCTTGAAGGCTCACTTCAACGACCCGACGGCGCACTTGATTGGGCCGACGGCTCACTCGATTGGGCCGACCGACGGCTCACCTCATTGGGCCGACGGCTCACTTCATTGGGTCGGCCTAATTTTAGGTCCACGTCTGGGCTGACTGGCCGCAAGACGCCAACGAAGGCACAAATAAAAGGTAAAAACCTCTAAGGACTACCCAGGGTGAGTCCAAAATAAAGAAAATAGTAAACCCAGTAGTTATCCGAATTTTCCTATAAATAAACACTGACAATTTGCAAAACCATCTTAGAAACAATATAAGTAACTCACCTTAAAGATCGAGATCATCCACGGAAAAAACACTCGTAACAACGATCTCTCGAACAGACTCACTGTTAAACTTAATTCAACGTGCGTATCACTCGGCAAAATACAGCGTACTGGAGAATGCGCGCAGCGCGCTCGCCGGCCATGTTACCGCGCCCCTCGCGGGGGGCCCCGCGCTCATCCCGAGCCGCGGGGCGATGTAGAATGAGCAGTTGTACTGTGAAAGAGAGCTAGAAAACGTGCTATTCATTGTCAAAATACAAAGTGTAATCTCAGAGGGTCAAGCCGCAGGCTAGACCTAAAATAACCTTATGGTGGGTCATAATTCCACTGGGTCGATTGTACCTATTCGTTGTAACTTTGGCCGTCTACAAACTTTTTGGTTAAATAACTTCAATATTTATTTTGCGGTTCACGTTTAAATGAAAAAGAACACTAGGCTTTCATAGTTTGTTTGGAGGATTATCAAATATAATCGTACTATCTTCAAGACCTTTACCGTGGTACTACAAAAACTTTTAAACGTCTGTTAAACATTTGTCTAAAAAAATGACAGATTGTGATGTTTTGTTTTGCAGTCACAGTATGACTTCTTTATCTAAAATTAACTCTGCGATTTGAAGTATTAGTACCTACTAGACTTCCATAGTCTATAAAGAAGTTTATTTGTTTATTATCACACTATGTTGCGGAACGTGGCTTAAAGGCGTTCCGACGTATTTCCTGTTCGTGCCGTTTAATGTTTTGTAGGTATTGATGATTTATTTCTTAGTAACAACGTGATAATAGAGTCATCATATAGGAACGTCTCGTCAATAAAAGGCTACATGATGTAAAGGACTATTAAAACAACAAAGGCTGTAATTTTCTTGACTGATTTTGACTGGTGTATTATTATAATCCTAAAAGGCTCACAGCTTCTAAAGACGGCCAGCCACAACCTTGAGGTTGCTCTAAATACTTACTTGAAAAACAAAAGAATGTTACCTGTGCACCACCCAGAAGATCCTGGCGTAGCATATAAAGATGAGCAGAGCTGGTACAATGAAGGCAATGACGAAGAGAGCAGTCTTGGCTGAGCGTCCATTTGCATCAGGCATTATGGAGCAAGTTCCCAATTCTGGGTCGTAGGCGAATTTACCTGCGAGAGAAGATTTTGTTAGATTATTTCTTGAGATAATGAGAGTTCTGATAAAAAAGCTCCTGGGGGGGTTTTACAACGTCTTAAAACCAGGCTTATTCCGGTGAGTGAAAGTGACGGAGCTATATAAGTTTTCTAGCGCCATCTTGTTCACTCACAGGAACAAGCCTGGTTTTAAGACGTTGTAATACCCCCCAGAGGCCTTAAAACGAGCTCTTAACGCGATCCAGTTTAGGCTGTGGAAAGAGACGTGGTAAGACCTCTGGTGTCCTGATTTCCTCAAATAGTAAAGGTAAAAAACCGGCCAAGTGCGTGTCGGGCCACGCACAGTGTAGGGTTCCGTAGTTGCCCATCAAAATACTTATGCGAACTAACCAAACTGATTCGCTGAATTTAATTTTAAAAAGAAGAATTTTCAAAATCGGTCCAGGAGTCTTTAAGAAATCGGGGAAAATACATAAGAAAAAGATTACAAGGAATTTAGAACCTCCTCCTTTTTTTTGAATTTAGTTAAAAATAGTTGACGATAAAAACCTACCTATCCCCAAAAAACATACCTATAAAAGCTGTAAAAATAAAGTTGACAAACTTACGTTTGCAGTTGTCTCCGATACATTTTGTTTAAGAAAATATGATATCAAGTACATTTTATAAGTTGGTCGACTATTACTCGTAAAGTTGTAAAGCCTTCTTAGTCATGATAATTTTCTTTTAAACTTCGTTATATGTACTACTATTGTGAATTTTTACACACCCCCAAACATAACCGTTTAGCTGGTAGAGGGGGGGGACACTCGAATCGAGCAAAATTTAGCACTTTAAAGCTTAATATTTCACAAAAGAATTTTTTTATCAAAAAATTGTTAATGGAAACTATAATTATTTTTTAAAGGCCTATTTAATGATACCCCACACTAAGGGGTACGCGAGAAAAAAAAAATCCTGACTTTACGTGTAAGTACTGGAGGTACCCTAAAAAAAAATATTTTACGAGATTTTATTTTACCACTTTTTCGGCACAACGAATCCGTATATTTACACCAAATTACAGCTCTCTAGTACTGTGCGTCTCTGAGCTAAACTGCGGACAGACGGACGGACGGACGGACGGACGGACGGACGGACGGACGGACGGACGGACGGACGGACGGACATGGCGAAACTATAAGGGTTCCTTGTTGACTACGGAACCCTAAAAACTGTCGTCATAAAAATAAATCATATTTCATTTTACTAATTGACTTTGAATATTGAAATAACAACAATGATTTTTCCCAATTAGCTGGCTGTGGGAAGCACTAAATTGGTCACTGCGTAGATGATTCTGAAAGTGACCTTACTAACTAAAAGGCCTCTTGGCTCCACTCAGAGTAGGAGGACGCTAGTTTTTGATATTTTAATCCGAGAAAAAGGTATGGGTAGTCTGAGGGCAGATAGGGACATGAGTTGGACCGCTTCATGAAAGACCAAACCGCGGTCTTAGATAGCCGCCAAAAGTAAAGGAGGTCTATGTCCATCGTCCAGTACTGGGACCTTGATAGACTGATATAATAACAATGGGTTGATAACGAACACTTACCCCATACTCCAACAAGCGTAGGTATCTGCATGCCGTACGAGAACATCCACGAGAACACGATCATGATGGCTATGTTATATTTGCGGTACACGCGCGCGTACCAGCTGTGGTGGGCTATCATTATGTACCTGATGGATGAAAGTTATAAGCAAATTAAAATTAGAACAAGAAAGGGACATATCAGACATAGTGGCATCACTATCGCTAATCATAAAAATGAGAGAGAAAAAACATTTCAATAGAAAGTAAATGCCATAGATTGAAGAGAACATAGTGCACGATCTAACAGTACTGGCTAAATGCAAAATAAAATCATGGACGGTATTGATCTGCAACAACGGTAATGAATTGTGGTTGAATTTGACCACCGTGAGACCACTAAATATTATCTATTAGCTTTACTTTTTAGTCCTGATTAAGAGGAACATCTGGCTAGACGTAAAGATGGCAGATGGAGTAAGGTTTTGACCGAATGGTGGCCAAGGTTCGGCCAAAGAAACCAGGGCCGCCCAAAAGCCCGTTGAGTTGACGATATCGTCAAGATCGCGGGGAATAAATGGATGAGAGAGGCACAGAACCGAGAGATGTGGCGAAAAAAGAGGGAGGCCTATGCCCAGCAGTGGGTGATTCCGGGCTGATTTGATGATGAAGGGGAACATAGTAATAATACTCAAGAAAAAAGGCCGGACCACACGCCATGTAATCTCCGACCTTCATGGTATAGACAATAGCGTGTTGGAATTTGCATTTGGAATAGTTGATGTGCAATAGATTTTGAGTCTGGCAATAAAAATCATCGGAGATCAAAGAAGGAAGTTGTTGATGTGTTGTTCCTAATTTAGATTTGTATAGGTCAGATAGAAGAGAACTAACAAACAGTCACTAACACTTCTATAAGAAGACGAGACAGATTTGCAAAAGTTGTTCAGTGTGTATTAATATTAGGGCCCTATCAGAATACCAGCGCTGTGACTTTTGTTAAGGTCACAGCATATGCTGAGATAGTGGCCTTTTGGCCTCGTACAGGACGCATCTTTGCAGCATATTGTGTTTTTTTATATTAATATGTTTTCTGTTTTTTTTTATTAAGTAATCATTTTATGTTGTTGTTCTGTCCTGTGTGAGTCCAATAAAATCTTTTTCTTTCTAATCTCCACACCAATCATATTAAGCACTGATTTACATGCACAATCATAAAAAGAAAAAGGTGTTTAAAGTAGGAAGGTCCTGCAGTGAAGACCACCTCATCAACTTGGGTAAGACTGAGATCAATATTTTTTTTGGTAGCCCGAAAAACCAAAGGAAATCGAGCTCACCTTGAGTTACACTTATCCCATAACCATGATCTCATTTCCTGCATACATTGATGACATTATAGCCATAACTAATATCAATTCTCGGCCAACCAACAACCATGGTTCGTTACTACGATTAGTTTATTACCATAAGTACTCCAGAGCCTGTAGCCAAATGGCAAGCGACATTCGTTAACGTTCAGCAGTCGCTAATACATTTTCAACTTTATACCCCATTGCAAAAAGTTGAAAATCTAGTAAAGACTGCTGAGCGATAGCGAACGAAACAAACGAAAACTGTCTGTAATCTTTGATAGATATTCAACTTTTTGCAATGGGGTATAAAGTTGAAAATGTATTAGCGACTGCTGAACGTTAGCGAATGTCGCTTGCCATTTGGCTATAGGGCCTTACTCACAAGGATAAACGTGAGATGAATAAAGATAACTCCATAACGAATACTAAGATGTCTCCTATTGGTCAATAAGTTTTTCTTTTGATAGATACTACGTGAGTACGTGACTGTTTGAGAAGGCAATGTTGGTGTTTGAAAGGAAAATTGTTTGACAGTCTTTTTTCCTATAGGTCAAGGTAAATTAAAGTATCATTAAGTGAACATAAAGTAGGCAAGTCTGTTGAAATTTAAATGCATTGCGTATAAGAATATTTATTAGTCTTTATGATAGTGAAGAGTAACCCATCATTATTTGCTTTGTATGTTGAGGTTGGCTTCCAGATAACCAGATGCTTCTGAATATTAGTTTTTTATATAGAGCAAGTGTCTATCAACAGCTAGGTAACTTAATCATTATTTAGCTCAAGACTGTCAACAAACAGTCACTTGATTACAGAAATCTCCCTTGGCAAATCCTCACCAGGGGAGAGTGTTACTTTATTCCAGAAATCCCCTAAATAAACTCTAGTTACGAAGGATTTCTGAAATAAGTAACAATCTTTTTTTTTGAGTAAATTTTAGATTTTTAGTAAAGTATTAAACTTCTTATATACTTATACACCGTGACTTTTTAGTCGTCTTACAAAAGTGGTCCACTTAATGTATCCGATCTAAAATACCTCCAGGTGAGTTTTTTTTATTTTTTTATCGTAATAATTATTTTTAACAAATAGGTAATTAGAAATATGAAACTGTTAAAATGTTTACGAATCAAGCTGTAGAGTATACCTACCCAACGCAATAGTCGGGCAGATCATTCCATTTCAATTTTCTATGATACAAGGGTGTTTCTAACTAGGCCTTGCATCATAATAACGAATTAAAATTTTATTATTGAATTTTTCAAATCTCTAAAATACCAATTTTTTTATAAAAAACGTGTTCTAGTCATTGGATACATGAACTGGGCTGCTTTTGTAAGACGACTAAAAAGTCACGGTGTATAGTTTTAAAAATAAAAAAGACAAGCCTTATAATTAAGCTAAATGCTTTCCAATCTAAAGACAACAAGTAGTATGCAAATCTAAAACCAAAGCCATTCACGAAGTTACTTTAACAGCAAATTCTTAAGCAAATTCCGACGTGTTCAGAATACGCATTTAGTTGGTTGAAACACAATACCTCCCAGGAGAATGAGACTTACCTGTTCAAGGTTATGAGGGCGATGCTCAGGAGGGAAACCCCAACGTTCCCGTATCTGAGGAACGGGACCAGCATGCATAGAGCTCCCCCGTGGGACCAGGTCCGTGTCCAGAACCCAGATATGGCGAAGGGGAGCACTATGGCGCAGAATAGGAAGTCGGCTATGCAGAGGCTGGAATGGAATAGTAATTAAGTATTAGATAATGGAATGAACGTTGATGTGGCGAAAGAACTATGTGGGTATCGTATGGGGGTAGTATAGGTTGCATTCTGAAGTTTCTACCCATCCCAATGGCAGTGAGCACTTGGTCAATAATTATTACGGAAGTCGGAGTTAGCCTGCAAGGCAAGCTTTTAGACTTTAAGCTTTTTCACGGCCCGGGAACTTAAAACGCAAGTGGAGTTAATTTTGGTTCTCAGTCAATCAATTCGGGGAATTCTTCGTCTTCATTCAGGACAGGAGGACTAATTTCAGGGTTTGCCAATCTAAGAAAACCTTTTACATTTGAAATTTGTTAGCACTATAGTACCCAAAACATATTTTTTTCCGTGAATACGTGACACTCGTGAGTATAAGATGAACTTTCGCAGTAACGTACTTCGCGTTCGCGGTAATGAACTTTCGCGATACTGTACTTCGCAGTAATGAACTTTTGCGTGCTTTTGCAGTAACGTACTTCGCGGTCATGAACGTTCGCTGTAACGTACTTACATCGCGGTAACGAACTTTGCAGTAATGACGTCACCTGTATCAACTTATTTTGTTCCTAAAAGTATTGCTTCGTGAATTTTCAATTAAAATGTAGGGTCTGGTAAAGTGCCGAAAGTCGTTACTTATTAATTTAAACAGTCAATGAATTGTGGTTCAAGCTGCGGTTTGTCCCAGGACGAAAACAATAAAATTAATACACTCATAATCATACATGTTATTGTCCGATTTAAACGTCAATAACTAAATACGGACTTAAAAAATTAGTACAAATAATTTTCACAATATGGTGTGGAAAACTTATACATTCAAAACCGCATGAAAAATTTAGCAAATTAATTAATACGTCAATTATTTATTGCACGTAGCTCTCCAGCTATTTACGCATATTTACGGGAGCCACTCCTTTTGAACAAACACACATAATTATTATTGTGATTTCGATGCTTTTCTAACACTTGCACACTCATAAATAAACAATAATCATTATGAAAATAACATTAACCAGAGAAAAACCATACTTTGAAAATTAATTTAAACAATACAGTTTTTGATAAGGGCTGATTTTTCAATAGTCAGATAACAGAATTAAAATAACGTTTTGACATAATATTTTCCATAGATAAGCTGTCAAACCCCCATTTTTATTCCTCAGATAAAAGTTATCTGATATCTGATTACTGAAAAATCAGCCCTAGTGAACTGGCGTGAGGAGGCAGACCATCGAGAGAAGTGGAAGGAATGGGGGGAGCCTTTGCACAGGAGTGGGACTGAGTAGGCAAAAAAAATGTGAAATTTTCCTAAGTGAAATGGCTTCCTAGTGAACTGGCGTGAGGAGGCAGACCATCGAGAGAAGTGGAAGGAATGGGGGGAGCCTTTGCACAGGAGTGGGACAGAGTAGGCAAAAAAAAAGTGAAATTTTCCTAAGTGAAATGGCTTCCTAGTGAACTGGCGTGAGGAGGCACACCATCGAGAGGGAGGGAATGGGGGAAGGCCTTTGCACAGGAGTGGGACAGAGTAGGCAAAAAAAAAAGTGGAATTTTCAAGTGTCAAGTGAATTGTAATGAAGATGCGCCAGATGTGCGAAGGCAGCTGTGGAATTGTAGATACCTATATTATATCTAGGCTAGGTTGTGACTGATTCATGTTGTGGGATATACGAAGCCATTGTCAATTGGTATTGAGGGCCATGGATTAAGCGGAAACGTTACTGGGACATGCGAAAATATTGAATAACGTATTTGGATGTCAAACGAGTTTTGAGGAGGTCATTCATTGCACGGTTTTGTTGTACTGTTAAATATTTTCTATAGGTTTTATTTTGTAGTGGAAATAGTATTAAAGATGTTGTATTTAAAAAAAATACAGGGTTTAGACAAAGGGGGAAAAAATTTCATCGATATTTTTTTAAACAAACGTGCTTTTTACAAACTATCACCACAAACATTCAGACCCGAAACAACGACTTTAAAGACTATACCTACAAATATTTGTGTTTCATCTGGGAATTGAACCAGCAACATGCAGCGCAGCAATCAATGGATTCGTCACTGCGCCAACCGTGTCTCAGTTACGTAGAGTTCAATTGGGTATGATAGAAAATATTGTAAATGTTTTCTTGGGTCCAAAGCTTTGATAATAAAAGGTCCAAAAACTACCGAAAAATCATGTCTTTCTTATTGAATGTCGTTGTAGTAAAACCAAACGTTTTGGAAGCTATTACCACATATTAGATAACATTATGTAATAGCTTCCAAAACGTTTAGACCCTCAGATTTTGATGTTCATTTTCCAGTAATGGTCTGTGATGAAGTGTGTCATACAAATAAAAAATAATCTTTATTTAAATAAGGCCCATTTTCAAATAAAACGCTACTGAGTTTGGATTGAGCCGTAATTTTTTGGTTCCATTGTAAAAGTTGTTCATTGTGATGAGTACAACTGCCCTTTTCTTTTGATATAAACACTTGAATATTGTCTGCGCCATTCGCATTAATTTATCTGTACTTATTTTACACAATTAATAGTTCAAATTATAAACGCATACTTGCAACACTACACTTCACATGGCAACACATTCGAGAAGGATCATCCAATCCAATCAATCCTTCATTCCTTCCTCACTCCCACTTCCTTCCTGGTTCCGCTCATTCAAACCGCCCCCGCCCTCTCTCACTCGCAATTCCGCTACCCTACTGGCGACACGTACCACGTGCGCCCGCGCCCGCTCCCGCTAAAACTGCTAAAACCCTAAAAACTGTGTGTGCTGTGTGGTGAACCAATCTATTCCTCTCGTGACACTTGGTGGAAATAATACGCGAACCGGCCGGCTCTGGAAAGCTGCTATCGAAGGGTCTCATCAGCAAATTCCTCGTCCAAGTAAGTTCCTTTTCCTTCCAAGTGTTCTGGTCCTTCTCACCCAATAAAAAACGCATATCTACTACGCATCTACGCTCCACTCATCACACACATCATATTTATCGCATTTATATATTTATTCGCATAAAAAGAATAAAAACGCTCAATTACGCACCCGCCATTACGCACGACACGCGCCCACGAGGGCACATTTCCCGCTCAATCTCACATCAACGCTGTTATTTTAATAAAAACGCATCTTATTTCAGTTTAAACAATCTTTATCTGAAATAATAGAATAATATATTATTCATCTCACGCATATTTTCGCATAATTCTCGAAACTTAACGCACACGGGCGAGTCCATTTTGTTCCCGCAAGTTCGCACACCTACATTCACTCATCTAATAAAATAGACGGTTATAAACTCAATTTACGTATTTTTTGAACGTTTTTAAAATGACTTCCACGCGTAGTAAGGATAATGAATCCTATGGTTCTGCAGAAGAAGATCCCAAAGTACTTCTGTTTGAGTCGAAAAAAGAAAATTTATTTCAAATTCTACAATCGATTTACGATCTCGGCCTACAGGTTTCCATAGATAATTCATTAAAATCTCAATTTTTAGCCCGAATTAGCTCCCTTGAGCAATTAAGAACGAACTTCATGGAAACCCTGGATGCTTATAATTTAGCCTTATTAGAAAGTGGTTCGACGACAAAGCCGAACTACGCCCCACTCTCCGCATTTGACGAGATCTATTGTAATATAAAAGCAATAGAATCTAACATTCATTCATCACAAAATAGGAGTAACGATAACAATAATAAATTCGAGTTTTTAAACCGAAAATTACCGCCTCTAAAACTTGCTTCATTTGATGGCACACCCAGCAAATGGACAACTTTTCATGAAAACTTCAAAAGTCTTATTCATGATAATTCGCATCTAACTGACGCCGAAAAGGTTCAGTATTTAATAGGTTGTCTCTCGGGCAAAGCATTAACTGTTTGCTCAGGTATCACACCTACCGCTAATAATTACCTACTTATTTGGAATGCTTTAATAGAAAAATATCAAGATACGCGAGTACAAGCTTCCATGTATTTACATCAAATGATTCAATTTAAACCTTATCAATCTATTGATACGTTTCTTGAGCAGTTTCATTCCGCTCAAGCCGCTTTACGTCGCTTGAACATACAAGATTTGTCAGATTTTATAATAACTGATATTGCACTCAGTAAGCTCGATAAAGAGGTCGTTAACCTTTTCGAACAATCTCATAGTCAGATTGCAATACCTACTTTCAATCATCTTTCGCAATTTTTAAAAGAACAAAGTAAAATATTGACGCTTCGTAATCACTCTAACCCCGCTAAAATTCGTACTAATAATACCGATAATAAATCCTCTTTTAAATCAAAAAACAGCCAAGCCTTCGCGACTACTACCCAGGACACCCCAGTGCGTTCCTGTAAGGTATGTGGATCCCCTGATTCACATCCACTTTATAGATGTTCTCCTTTTATGAATCAAAACGTTAAAGATAGATTAGATCTTGTAAACAAACATAAGTTTTGTCGTAATTGTTTAGGATTTCATGATATTAAAATGTGCAGGTCAACAAATACGTGTTCGATTTGCCACCGTAAACATCATTCGTTATTACATTTAGACAACTTTTCAAACAATCGGGTAGTCGAACATGGTTCCGCGCAGTCCGCGCCCCGCGCGCCCGAGCCCCGCGCACCCGCTCCCGCGCCTTCGCTGTCCGCCGCTCCTGCGACACTCGATTCGTCGCCCGTGCCGGCAGGTGATAACGTTGCGCGCGAAAATTCAAACGGTCCGTGTTTATCAGTGACTTCGGCTACCTCGTGCGTTGAAAATAATACAACTGTTTTGTTGCCTACCGCTTCCGTATACGCTTACAATAATAATAAACCTTATACTCTCCGCGTTTTTCTTGATACAGGCTCAATGAGTCATTTTATTACTAAGGCTTGCTGTAAACGCTTAAAATTAGAAATTACTCCTGACAAATCTTCTATTTATGGTATAGGTCACGCAAAAATACCCTCGTTTGGTACTACAACAGTCAAAATATTTTCCCGCTTTGATCACCGCTGTTATTATACAATTCACGCTCGGGTTTTAGATCGTATTACTGACGACTTGCCCAACGTATCAATAGATGTCACAAATCTCGCTCCATTACGTAATTTACCCATGGCCGATGACGCGTTCCACGTTCCCGGTGAGATAGATTGCCTCCTCGGCAATGAGCTTTTCCCGCTTTTGTTGGGAAGTGGAAAGGTAACTTTACCTGGCTCCTCGGTCGTCGCTGTAGAAACCACCCTTGGCTACATAGCCATGGGTCGGGCTGATTGTCAACCTCGCATAGCTTCGCGCGCTCTCCCCGCGCAATCAAACAAAAATAAAAGCGAGCAATCTTTTCTGTGCGCTACTAGCACGCTTAGCTTAGATACGCTTACGCAACGCTTTTGGGAGCTGGAAAGCGTCCCTAATAAAATTCACATGAGTCCTGATGATCAGGCGTGTGAACTAATATTTAATTCTACTTACTCTCGCGATGAAACTGGTAGATACACAGTGCAGCTACCATTTAAGGCTCCGTGTACAGACTTAGGAAATTCGCACTCAACGGCGATGCGCCGCCTCGTTAATTTAGAAAAAAAGTTAGATTCTGATCCCGAGATCAGAACTAATTACAACGCTACGCTTCAAGATTATATTGACAAAGGTTATTTGACCAAGGTCAAAGATCCCTCTCTCAATATCCCGCATTATTATATTCCGCATCGTGCTGTTTACCGTCCGGATAAACAGTCCAGTAAAACTCGCATCGTGCTTGACGCTAGCTGTAAAACTAGCTCAGGTAAATCGCTAAATGATCTCCTTTATGTAGGTCCAAATCTACAAAGTAATATTTTCGATTTATTAATTAACCTTCGCATGTTTTCCGTCGCTGTAGTTGCAGACATCGAAAAAATGTATGTTCAACTTAATCTTTCCGCTGATCATCACGCATTTCAACGCATTTTATACAGATTTGATAAAGATTCTGAAATTTCAACTTTTGAATTTAACCGCGTTTCTTTCGGTGTCTCAAGTTCGCCTTATTTAGCTATGAGAGTAGTTCGCCAACTCGCATCTGATAGTCGGGAAAAATACCCGCTCGCGACTTACGAGGCTGAAAACCATATGTATATGGATGACTACGTATGTTCGCTAGATGGCGTTGATATAGCTGAGCGGACATATCACGAAATGGTCGCCATGTTCAGGTCAGGCGGTTTCAATCTCGTAAAATGGATCTCTAATAGTTCCGAACTCTTAAATAAAATTCCTTCAACTCATTTAAACCCGCAAAATATTGAATTTGACGCTGACGCTAATAATAATACTAAAATTGTAGGTATGCAGTGGAATCCTGTAGAAGACTCCTTTCAATTTAAAATTAATGGTAATTCTCTTAAATGTACGAAACGCACCGTTCTATCTGCTACCGCTCGATTGTTTGACCCCTTAGGTCTTATAGGTCCAGTTACCGCATTCATGAAAGTTTTAGTTCAGGAATGTTGGAAGCATGAACTTGATTGGGACGATCCTGTACCCGCTTACATTGAAAATAAATTCAATCAATTTCACAAAGAACTTTCCTACCTCGAACAAATAAAATTCCCGCGACATGTAGGTATCACTTCTGATTCTCATATCACTCTCCTCGGGTTCGCAGACGCCAGTGAGCGCTGTTATGGTGCCGCTGTTTACATAAGGGTTAGTTCTAACGATGAAGATTACGGATCAGTCCTCTTACTAACTTCTAAATCTCGCGTCGCTCCGCTTAAAAATACGCCCTTAGCTCGCCTCGAGCTATGTGCTGCTCTTCTCTTAGCAAACTTAATGAACTCAGTTATAGAAGTTTTAAGTAAACGCTGTAAAATTAATAATATTTTTGCTTTTTCTGATTCAACAGTCACGCTTACCTGGATCCACTCGCCCTCGCATAGATTTCACACCTTTGTCGCAAATCGCATTGTTGAAATTAATTCAAAATTACCTGCTAAACACTGGTTTCATATCGATGGAACTGAAAACCCCGCTGACGTAGTTTCACGTCCCGTAACGCCTAAACAATTATTAGATTTAACTCTTTGGTTCAACGCTCCGCATTGGGTTTCATTCCCCTTAAATCAGTGGCCAATCAAGCCATTTAAGGTCAATTTAAATAATAATAATTCGGAATTAATGGAAACTAAAAATATCGCTCTCTCAAGTAAAATAACGCAAGAATGTCCTCAACCTATTCAATCTTTAATTGACCGCATTTCTAAATATTCTATTTTACTACGCAGTTTGGTTTTAATATTACGTTTCTGCAAGTTACTAAACTCACGTGGTTGTATCACCGTTTCGGATTTGGATGCCGCGGAAATATACCTTATACGTTACATACAAAGTAGATATTTCTCCGAAGAAATTATCGCTTTAAAAACTAATAAAAATATAAATAAAAGTCTCGCTAAACTCAACCCCTTTCTGGATTCGAATAATATTCTCAGAGTAGGTGGAAGGTTAACTCATTCTCAACTTGATTATGGTCAAAAGCACCCCATTTTAATCCCAACTAAATCTCGTTTTACTCAACTCTTAATAGACTTTTATCATGTAACTAATTTGCATACGGGTCCCGCTCTTTTATTATCAATAATAAGACAAAAATTCTGGATTTTATCTGCTCGTAACATTGTAAGACAACGCGTGCATAGTTGCAATAAATGTTTTAAACTTAAACCTCAAAATACTTACCCTCCTATGGGTGATCTACCCGACTTTCGCGTTTCACAAGCGAAAGCGTTTGTTAATACCGCTGTGGACTACTGTGGTCCTTTCTACATTACTCATATCCGAAAACGCGGAATTAAGAGCCACAAAGCTTACATTTGTGTGTTCGTTTGTCTAACAACTAAGGCAGTACACTTAGAGTTAGTCTCTGACCTTAGTTCAGATTTATTTCTCGCCGCTTTTAAGCGTTTTATTTCTCGTAGAGGTCCTGTTGCTATGATTTATAGTGATGGAGGCACAAACTTTATAGGCGCAAAGCGCAAACTGAATGAAATTTACGCCTTAATTCAATCCAAATCTCATATAAATTACATAGGTGAACAACTAGCTGAACATCGTGTACGATTTAAACATAGCCCGCCATACGGTCCTCATTTTAATGGACTCAGCGAAGTTAATGTTCGTTGTGTCAAAACTCATCTTTTTAAAGTCATTGGTTCTCAAATATTAACATACGAGGAGTTTAGTACCGTTCTTGTTCAAATTGAATGTCTTTTAAATAATCGACCGTTAAGTATTTTAAGTTCTGACCCGTCTGATATTAGTGCTTTAACGCCTAATCATTTTTTAAACGTAACTCCGCTTAAATTTTTACCGGCTGAAGATGTCACAGACATTTCAGACAATCGATTATCGCGTTATCAACTTCTTAATAAAATAACTCATTCCTTCTGGCATCGTTGGAGTCAGGAGTACCTCACTTCCTTGCAACAGCGGGAGAAGTGGAACACACCGTCAAAGCCTATTGAAGTAGGTACAATTGTCATTATCAAAGACAATAACGCTCACCCGCTCTGCTGGCCTTTAGGTGTCGTAGATGCGACTTATCCTGGAAAGGATAATATAGTTAGGACTGTGAAGGTTAGAACGGCTTCCGGTTCCTACATACGCCCGGTAGTGCGGCTTTGTCCTCTACCCACACAATAATATTTTTGTCTTAACTCTATACTTATCTAAATTAAATTCCTTTTAAGTTCTCATAAATTTTAGTTTAGAGGAAAACCTCTAGGCCGGGGGAGTTGTCTGCGCCATTCGCATTAATTTATCTGTACTTATTTTACACAATTAATAGTTCAAATTATAAACGCATACTTGCAACACTACACTTCACATGGCAACACATTCGAGAAGGATCATCCAATCCAATCAATCCTTCATTCCTTCCTCACTCCCACTTCCTTCCTGGTTCCGCTCATTCAAACCGCCCCCGCCCTCTCTCACTCGCAATTCCGCTACCCTACTGGCGACACGTACCACGTGCGCCCGCGCCCGCTCCCGCTAAAACTGCTAAAACCCTAAAAACTGTGTGTGCTGTGTGGTGAACCAATCTATTCCTCTCGTGACACTTGGTGGAAATAATACGCGAACCGGCCGGCTCTGGAAAGCTGCTATCGAAGGGTCTCATCAGCAAATTCCTCGTCCAAGTAAGTTCCTTTTCCTTCCAAATATCATTTAATGAGGCTCTGAGTGGAGGAAAAGAGACCGTCAGGCTGTTTAAAATCCACTCTGTTATAGACAAAATCACAGAAAGTAGAAACAAAACTATCGTCTCAAGCATAGGGATAGTTTATAGTTTAGAAAACGCAATAGGCCTGTGTAGGAACAGTAGGTACCCTTAGCACGAATTGTCACTCTTTTACTTTATAGTGTCTTTCCAGTATTTACAGCGTTTTTGTAAGAAAAAATGGAACAGCGGCTCTGGTGTGCGCAGAAAGAACTATTTTTTTTTTCTTGAAAATTGACAATTAAAATTTGAAATTGTCAAAGTTCGGATTTACCTTACGTCTCAAATACTGAAAATTCGTGCTAAGGGTACTGGTTGATGTTTTTTCCCCGAAAAAAGTCCCAACTCCCACAAAAGCTCGAGCTAAATCTAAGTTCGCAACTAAAAATCCGACGATCACAATCAGTAAATGAATACTTTAGTTATCTTGATAGATTGAGCATTACAGAAAAAGCAATGGTCCGGAGCCTGTCAATGTAAGTCCGATACTGATCCCATAATACTAACGATATTGATAGATGAGATCCTCAAAGGTTATTCTGTATCGATAACCTTAGGGTTGAAACATCGATCAAGATAGGGAAACCAATTGAAGGGTTTTTTGTAAAAGGGACCTTTTGGGATCATAGGGTAAATGACTACCCATTTTTAGGAATAAATGGATATCTCAATGTATCTAACGCTGGTTTTATGGCCTTTTATTATATTGTATTAAAACTTGCTCATATAGATAGAATGTTATGTAAGTGCTCATTCACACTAATCCTTCAAGACGATTCGTGATTTTTGACGAATCGACTTTTTTCACGAATCGTTATTCTGATTTGTATGGGCGGCTATACATTTTAATTGCCCGTGTTCACACTATTACGGAATCGTGGAAAATACGGACACGTCATAAATGACGTTTCTTCTTTCAAAAACCTTTAGTTTTAAATCACGAATCGTTTTGACGGACGTTAGTGTGAATGAGCCGTAAGTACTTTGTTTGTTTATAAGGAAAATCATGTTTGTTATGGAATGGACTAGTAGAGAATTATTAAGGTGGGTTTTGACTGGCAGGTGTTACGAAATGTAAGGCTGGGTACTCACTTAGCAGCGTAGCACGTATTCACGTAACGTATCAGATACGGTATCAAGTGAGTACGTAGGCACGAGCCCGCTGCGAACCGCTCGCTGTAAGTTCGCAGTGATACCGCCTCTCGGCGAGTCATACAAACACAAAGGCGGCTCGCAGTTTGCTCGAGCCGTACCCACTTGCAGGTTGATACCGTATCTGATACGTTACGTGCTACGCTGCTAAGTGAGTACCTACCCAGCTTAATGTACTTAGATAACATGCGTTGCGAGTAAAGATGCAGCTTTTTGATCGTTGCGAGAAACTTTTTTCCCCGTTCTGATTGCATGAATGCTTGTTTTGTAACACGTTAGGTGTTGGGATCACCGGGAGCATTCGCGTGTAATGTAACATTACAGATTCGACTTTGAGCATAAAATTACAATACTATTTATGAATGATGAGCATTCGCGTCCTATGTTACTTATGAGACCCACCGGACACATTAAATTACAAGTGGAGCCTATTGTTGTTATAAGTCATTACAAGGTATGCATTGTAATACTTGAATTTCCTCCTTCACTGATGAAATGCTCGAATCTGTGACGTTACATTACAGGCATTTAAATGTTCGTGGTGAGGGAGCAATTTTAGACATCGTAACGCCGGTCAGTACCTGCCTTTATGTAGTGTAATACTATTGGTATTGTATCATGATTTATGTTATGGTTATGTGCAACTTAGAGTTAATTAATTAAGTATTTTATTAGTCATACTATTGCAATTATTTGTAGCTTAACATAACGACAGAGCCTGTAATTATCCTATTATTTTAATTTTATACTTAGAAAGAACAACTTCAAGTAAGATATGTATTTTACTTCTACTGCAAGCTTGATGTAGAGCACAGAAAATTGACTGTGAGCAAGATTTGAACCCTGACTCAATACCTACATCAGGCGCTCTGCCAATCGACCAGCTTTTTGATTCAGTATACAAGATGAAGCCAATCGAGCTATCACGGTCATGCTCAAAAATCGAACTCTTCATCCTTCATTCCATAAGTCTTTTTTATTAGCGTGGTAAAATCATCAATTAATGAGTCTTCCTACCTAAAGGCAGAGCAGGGGGGTCTGTCAGACTTGTACTGACTAATATCCACGGTGTCCTTCAATAGCCCTTTACGTTGTGGGGTCCGGTAGTTCGTTAGTCCCTGAACCCCGGCAGGGTTTGGCCCTCTAAGGGGGGCCACGTCATATCCACGTTTTACGGTGACGTAACGGTGATCCAAGCGTTAATGCGTATTACCTAATATTATATTCGAAGGCCCAAAATAATTCAAAAGAAAACTTCCGCAAAATAAACATTGAACCAAAATATTGAAGAACAAGAACTGGGGTGAAAATTCTGCAAAAGGTTCTTTTACAGTGGCTAAACAATCAAAAAGTTTCCCGTGTTAGTAGAAGTTATATATAAAATTAGTTTCTAACTTTCGCACCTCACAAATGTTGGATTAAAATGATTTTCTGAGCATCAGTTAAACATTCTGTGGTTGCGTTTACAAAGTTAGTTGCTGGAAAACTATTATGAACTGTTATTTGGAAACTTTGATTAGTTAGTGGTAATTATAGTACGTTTTAATGTTGATTTTAGGTGCTAAGTTAGCTATCATTGTGTTTATTTATAGATTTTCGGTTCCACCTGAGTTATTTTACTTCGAAAACCACTTAGTAACTTTTAAAGATTTCCGGTTCACTTGAAATTGTTAAGTAGTTTGAAATTTTGATGTTTTGCTACTTATGTGGTTTTCTTTTTCTTTAAAATAAATAATAATTAAGAAGGTGTACGCGATCACCTTTTTATTTGCATATTTATTCATAGGGTGTATAATGAATATGACTTATACAGTGGGAAGAATAGGCATAATTCGTCACGTCTTTGACAAAAAATACGTATCAATTATGTCCAAAAAAAATTAAGTACCCTAAGAAACTTACCTAATAATAAAGGCAGCGGCAACATTCCTCACTTTAGGGCACTTCAGCAGCGCGACAACCGTGAGAAGGTTGCCGAACAACCCAACAACCATGATAGTTCCGGTAATTATAGCAGCAAACGTGAGCAACCCTGGTGAAAACCTGGAAACAAACCAAATGATCTCTTGAAACATACATTTGAAAAGGTACGGGTCGTCGAACATTGTGGGAGGCTAAACTCTGAATGAACTGTGAGATTATCGAAAGCCAATACGGGCTTTCGGTAATCTCTTTTCAACAATGATAGATATATTGCTATTGTTGATAAGGGAACAAATAACGTAGATATAGATAAAGTGGGTGATCAAAAGGTTGGGAAAACATGGAGCGTTTGACGTAAAGGTATTGATGGACTGTAATAGAATATCGAGCATTCGACTTTTTTAATTTTAACGAATTGATTAGCGAACAGAGCCAAGCTTAGAGCCAAACATCGTTACAGAATTATAATTAACAAAATCATCAAAACAACGCTCTAAGTTCATAAAGCTGTAGTAATGACTTTTCTGTTTTTTTTTGTTCGTACGCCTTTATGAACTTGGAGGGTTGTATTGATGATTTTGTTGATTATAATTTTGTAACTACATATGACTTACAGCCGCGAAAAATATTGTAATCAACATACAACCTACCACTGGCCATCAAATTGCAAAAAAAACGTAAGAAAAATTGAATTTCGCTGGCTGTACCATTACCACGAATTTTCGGTATTTGAGACGTAAATTAAACTGGAACTTTGAAAAAATTAGTTGCTGCTTCGCACACCAGAGGCGCTGTTCCATTTTTTCATACAAGAAACGCTGTAAATACTGTAAGTAAAGTAAAAGAGTGAATATTCGTGCTAAGGGTACTGGTTGGAGCATTTACCTTAAGAGTTATTTTACAGTTATCTGATCAAACAAAACAATTTCTAGAAATTATGATCTAGACCTAACTTTTATTGTTTGTTAACGAGCTTTAATAGCTATGTTTGTTCCAAACGTTTAGGTTTCAACTGAATAACTTTACTTCGAAAAGCACTTAGTAACTTTTCAATGGATTCCAGTATCGATTAAACAGTAAATTTAGGAATAATAGCAATAAATTTGGGCATTCGAAATTCGAGGAAAGACGCTGCCTCTAGGGCAGATTTCCTTAGAGCAGATCCTAAATTTCTTAGGAGCCACTTATTAGACTTATACCGAAAATCTTAATGAAAGCAGTTTTCGGAAATAACTATATTTCTAGCTGTTGATTTTCTGGGATTCCAGCATAATTTCTAAAACGTTTTTGAAGGTATATCATCATTAGCCTATAATGTTCCCACTGCTGGGACTCAGGCCTCCTCTCTCTCGTAGGGAGTGGACCACAATCCATCACACGGGCCCAGTGCGGATTGGTGGATTTCACATGTCTTCAAATTTGATGGTTCTAACTTCTAAGACTTGCCGGTTTCCTCACGATGTTTATGCGGTGTCGGCGCGGTGGCGGAACGGTGGCGGCGCGGTTACGGCGCGGTGGCGGAGCGGTGGCGGCGCGGCGGCGGCTTAGATTAAATTAGCCCTAACTGATGAGATAATAAGTATATGAGTGTGCTATTTGGTGAAATGCTACCAAACTCTTTGAGAATTACAGGCGTGATGTTTATTATAGACGATATCCTGTACAGTTATAACGGGAGTATCATACAGGATGTTTCGTGCGGTGCTTTGACAGCGTCATTTGATGAATTGACTTGCCGCGCGTGGATTGAGGAAGGGGCTTATAATATCGAAGTAGAAGGGGGCATGGCGGGCATGGTGACACAAATATTTACCCATAGTTTATTTTTTAATATCTGACTTTAAGACTAAGAGAAGAGAGTGCACAATAGTATCTCCACCATAGAATTCTATATTTTCTTTAATTTATTGGAAAAACAGTCACTTTTTTCCTCTTTTCAGCATGATAAAATCGTCAAATGAGGCATCCCGCCCTAGGTGGAGAGGGACTGTCAGGCTCGTACTGGCTCGTCACGTTGAGTCTTCAATAGCCCATTATGTTTCAGGTTCACGACAGTCCGGACCTGTTTTGACAGTCAGGTGACAATTTATGGCCTCCAGTCGTCATGGTCATGTGCCTGGCTGTTTGTATGCATAAAAACTTTTTGTAGGGTTTAAAAAAAAAAAAAAAGTCTAAAAGCAAAACATTCAGACAAGGAGTCATGGTTTCTTGTAGAGATACAAATTAAGACATGTTTTATGTTTTTTTTTTGACAAATCGTTCGTACACAAAATATTATACTGTCTAAAATTAAACGGCCTAAGTCATTTTTGAGGCTGAAAGTTTGCCTTATCAAGGCAGGTTTATGGCCAAAATTTTTAACTTTTTTTTACCTGTGCTAGTTAGAAACAGGGGTAAAGACGTGGTCCTAATGTCTAGCAAGATTAGATAAATTCAAAATGTTTTGAACTTTTCCCGCAAAATCCTGAAAAATGTTGGAAAAGTTTACAAATTCAGCGGTATCTTGTCACTGAACTATTTTGTAGTTTTGTAAAAAATTTCACATTTTCGTTGTGGTAAAAAGTTTCACTTTCAACGTATTTTGGAGTTAGGGGTTAGAGAACGGATTTTCTTAAGGGGCTGCCTCCACGAGCGAGAGAATCGCGGCGATATTATCGCCGTGCCACGTTTTTCTACACACTCTCTATGGAACCGTCTCCACACGGCGATATTATCGCCGCGATGCGACGAGTGGCAACGAGCGCGGAAAACGTCATTACATCGTCGCTAGCCCGCCGCGACTAGCAACGCCACCGCCGCGCGCTCGCGGCGCTCTCGCGACGAGCGCGCGGCGGGCGCGCTATCAAACGCAGCGAATCCCTTCTTTGGCAACGTGACGTCAAGGAAACGCGGCGATACCGTTACGAGTCGCCGCGGAATCGCCGCGATACCGTAACGACTCGCGACGATACTCGGCGGAATTATCGCTCGTTCGTGGAGATTATCCGACGATATAAGGGCGGACTCGTCGCGATTCTCTCGCTCGTGGAGGCAGCCCCTTAGACCTTCAGACGAACGGCACGTTTTCATAAAAATCTTGCGAGAAATTACTGATATTTTTTTTTTTAATGAAGACCTGTTTTTAAGACTTTTTTCACTTTTACTTCCTTAAACATGTTTTTTTTTAATCGTTTTACCGTGTGGTCTAAAATGTTCAAAATGCTAATTACCTACTACGTAAGTGTCGTCTAAAAATGATCAAAATACTAATTACTACATACTGATTTCTCATCATTTCATTCTCACATTATTTTTTAACATTTAAATTGAAACCACAACATCCTTTCTATTTACTACTACTAAAATTTCTCATTAATTTGGTATTCATTGACGCTTGACTGCGTATACGAACCTCTATGGATTTGTATTGCGATAGTCGCTTTGTCGCAAGATATCGGAGACTTGCGTCGCCTAGTGTACGAAGGGTTTATAGTATTCAAAATAATTTATGAAGATTCCAGTCGTAAATTGAAAGGCATTTTCTCTGGAACTCTCCATCTGCCGTACGTATCATATTTCATTTATTCGCTAAGCTTACAGCCAGGAAACCACTCCCGGATATCTTTTATACTTCACCGTTCATATCCCGTCTACCTATTGAGAAATATTCAAAGAGTCGCATATTATTTCACGTTTATTAAAACATTTTTAGAATGAGCCTGCTAAATTAAGCTTGTTTTTTATTAAATCGTAACGTCAAGCTTTTTACCTAACAGTATAATGACGTATAAGTTATGTGTAAGTCCTACCTTTGAAATAGGAAACAGCCAATATCTTTGTTTGGTTGTAAAATCATTTAATAAGTCCTCCCGTCTGTGTGCAGGTGTGGAAGGACCTGTCAGACTTGTACTGACTAATTACTACCGTCTTTCAATAGCCCTTTACATTACAGGGTCACGGTATCCTACTCAGACAGTCCTGGGACTCGGGGCGACCCATTGTCATGTACCGGAACCAAATCTAAACTGCATTGCTACTGAGAATTCCCTAACGGAAGTCCCAATGGCACTTTGGCCGACCTGGAAATCGGATCTAGGGCCCCATGCTTCGCAGAAGCAGTTGCAACCAGTAGAAAAGAAGCAACTTCGTAGTTTCTAGGGAAAACTAGGCAATACGTACTGTCATTATAGAATCAAACTAGTTTTTCCCTGTAGCTCCGAAAATATGATTAGAAAAAGAATGCAAACTTTTTACAGGACAGGATTTTTCTAGTCTGTCATAGTTAAAGTCTAGACTAAAACTAATATAAATTATCTGTGGACACTGTTATTAAAAATGAAAAATGAAGCTGGTTAGTTGAGCTGGCTAGACAAAATAAGAAGATATTGCAGTCATTTCATATTAGTTGTTACAAAATGGATAATTAGGTTTGTAATACTGTTAAATTTCAGTAAGTGTAGTATTAGAACAAGTGTATATAGTTAATTCTAGTTAAGACCAAAACAAATCTGTTGAAATAAGTAGAAAAGATCAACAATTGGATGTGGCAATGAGCTGGTCACGTCTGCGACTCGAAGGACTGGAAACAATGGATCGTGACTACAATAAACGTCTAACTATCGCTTATATTTACAGTTTGATTATTGAATTTTCTTGTCAGAAAAGGGTTGTTAGAAGTTTGACATGCCTGCCTGTCTTTATATTTGTGTGTGGCATCGTGAGTAGCTAAACTAAAGTACAAATTTTGATGCATTTTTTAGGATTCGGTACAATTTGGGCTCCCATACAACAAACTTGATGTTTTTGCTCGTTTTTTATTGATGTTGATAACCGGAATGATGGTTAGCTATAATTTACGAAGATCTGTTCAGGTGTCTGATGATCATCAGCTCATGTTGTATTTCGGGTGACTTAAATTTTACAGCGACTATCAAACTAACAGAAGAAAAACTGCATTAGCATTGGGTCGTTTTACACATAAAATTCCACCAAAACTAAATGTTAATTACCTACAAAAAATATTAAACTAACAATTTTCCTGGTACTTACATTAGAGACCTAAATAACTAGTGCATGATTTGAATGACTTACTTGGACAATTCACTGGGGTTCTCCGCTGCGGCTGCGCTGACTACGTCTGTGAAATTCAGGATGTCATCCGCCATTTTTTATCTGAAAAAATGAATAAAAATTTACATTTGGTAAAAAATACTTATTGGAAAATAGTGTTACAGCCAAAGACCGAATTTAACCTTTTCCAAGAGCGTAAGAAAACTTAACTAAAACAGTTAAATTAGGCTAGGCATTGCCATAAAGGCGCAACATTGCCAGTTGGGCACATTACCAGTTGAAAGCGTTGAAGAGGAATTTCTAGATACTTTGTAATTTTTTTTGTTTATTTTTATTTTAGCTCTAAAGTCTGACAACCAGTCTTACCGTGGGGTATCGTATAACCCAGTTAGTGGGTTGTGGAGGTCCGACAGGCAGTCGCTCCATGTAAAATACTGATATCCAGCTGAATCTGATTAGACTGGAAGCCGACCCCAATATAGTTGGGAAAAGGCTAGGCAGATGATGATGATTTTTATTTTAGTCATTTATACTGTGTTTATAATCCTATAGTTGACATAGTTTAATTTTAAGTTATACATTTAATTAAACATAGTAAGTAATTTAATGTAAATCGCGTTTAAAATGGTTGGATTTAAACCTTAAGGGCTTCACACACAGCAGCTATAATATAAAAATGTACATTATAGCATGATACATCTTTCTATAGAAATCGTCAGGAGACCACACACTGCAGCTATAATGTATATTTTTACATCTTCGAATCTCTGTGGAAAGATGTAATGAGATCTAAGCCCTTTATTATTATTCTGTGCTTACGGTACAGATAATAGAAGATACGAGTACTATAGATATTTGTACATTTCTATATCCAGCTGCATCAAGTCACGGTAATATCAAGTCGTGAGGTTACCTAAACAATGCGCCATGACCCTCACAATTAAGACCAGCTCAATGAATAGTCTCGTGACGCATGACTCATGTGTTCAGCTGACAAACGACGGATTCGAAGTAATGGCGGTTATGCACCGTGATTCCGGATTGTTTTGGTTGAAACTTTAAGCTGAATTTGATGACTTAGGTGGAATTTTTGAGGTAATATACCGGGACTGCTGTTGAATATGACGTAGATTGTGCATCACGATGATATTCTAAACAAGCTTTTTATGGTTCTTTTGGTGTAAAACCGGAACGAATGAAAGACTCACGGACTGTCTAATAAAACAGCAAAACGCAATTTGCAAGGCTGTAAATTAAAAACGCAAAAGGCTTTTCAAGGAACACCGTGTATTTTAGTACGCACGAGTCTGACAGCCTTTTCGTCCCACTAAGAAGGGAAGGGAGGACTCATTTGATAATTTTAGAACGAGTCAATAAAAATCACCACCATTGCCAAACGGCCCAGCCAAGAATGAGTAACTCCTATTCGAATTTCTCTATTATCATCTCGCAAAAGCGTTCTTATTCGAATGCCAAAATAACCATGGAGCATTATAATAGGCATTAGCCCCTCAGCCTTTTAGCGCGGAGCCAACAATCAAGCAAAACTAACATAATATTTATGATATCTCTCACGCAAACTATATGAAATATAGCCACATATCGTGTTGGACGACACTCCTAGCATCATGAGGTCATGCCAAGCCCGGTGAGCCATCAACCGTGCACCGACATCGTTCCATTTGAATGGACAGGAATACGTACAGAAGACAATAAAAATGGCCGCAAATACTAATACAAAACACACTAAATATTGGTCTCAAGATCACTTTTTTAGAGTCCTCTCACCTAGGGCAGAGCGAGAGGGACTGTCAGACTCGTACTGACTAAAATCCACGATGTCCTTCAATTGCCCTTTACGTTACGAGGTCACGGTCATAAAATAAGTCCCGCGACACCGGCAAGCTTTCTCCCTCTAAAGGGGGCCCCGTCATAATGCTGACACTATTTGAGACGCGCGTGGAACACAACGCGCCGTCAACCCCGCATGGTCCATCGTCGGACAGCGAGTTGCCCATTACTCGTCTCTCGGACTGAAGATCACTTAGTATAAAATGTCCCTGCAGTGTCTGTGTATCTGTACGCGATAAACTCTAAAATAAATAAGCCAATTTTCAAACGGTTTTCATCTTAGAATGGACTGATTCAAGAGTATGATTTTGGTGGAGTTTCATTCTGGTTTTTTTGTGCAATTTGGCTGAATATTGTTGAAGATGTCTGAAAAATATGCCAATTGGGAGCCTCACAGGCATCTGTTGAAAGTTGTCAACCAATGAAGACATTACGAGCACGCGTACACAGTGGGAGAATTCTCTTAGAAAAATCAATAAAACTCTTAGAAAAATAATAACGCATCTAAAAACAAAATGCTCTGTGAGAAGAGTGAAGTTGGGGCTGTTACAACTAGTTAAGCGATACATCCGCCATGATTATATGAGTCAGTTCAATTAATCAGTACAACACAAACAGGTGGAAAACAGGATGAGTTCATTTTGATTTGGTACACGCTAGAGGTCAGAATGACAATCCTAGCAGGTCAAGTTTGAATGTCAATACATTCAGGATGGCAGTCATCTGTTATTTCATCAATAAAACGCCTTTTTTGGACACAAACAGTATGGGTAATTGAGTATGACTGAGTTTAACCGTGTCCGAGTCCGAGTCTGAATGAGTCTGACCGATTAGATCTAGTCTGACCGTGTTCGAGTCCGCGTTTGACCGAGTCTGTCCGTGTCCGAGACCGAGTCTGACGAAGTATGACTGAGTCTGACCGAGTCTGACTGAGTCTGACTGAGTCTGACTGAGTCTGACCGAGTCTAACTGAGTCTGACTGAGTCTGACTGAGTCTGACTGAGTCTGACTGAGTCTGACCGAGTCTGACTCAGTCTGACCAAGTCTTACCGAGTCTGTCTGAGTCTGATTGAGTTTGACTGAGTCTGACTGAATCTGACTGAGTCTGACTGACTCTGACTAAGTCTAACCTAGCATTGATTTCAGAAATAAGTAATTGTAAACAGCAGGTAGCTGCGAATGACGATAAAAAATATTTTTCACTTCAGTAGCTCAAACATGTTGGTTTTGCTGCCTGAAATCAGTGAGCAAAATGCGATTTTGCTCACTAGTGAGACAAAGTAACTTTTTAATTTTTGTTTTAAAAAAAGCCGCGAATATCATATTCAGCCTTGAGTTAATCATACAATTCGAAACATTAACACTCTATCTCTTTCCCGCCAATAGAAAGAGAGAGAGACAAACACCAGCCCTTTCGAAGTTCCGATTTTGAATTTGGTCTCAAAGACAAACACGTTCGGAAATTTGTACTAACCAAAGAAATGCAAAACGATAATAATGTCTTCGAATGTATTTTATTGAATTTAACTTTTTGCTGTATTTAAATGAAAATAAGCATTTACTGTAAATATTTATGTCTAGTTTCAATTTATGTTAATAAATATTTTGAATAATAAAATATTATGGGTGCTATTTCCGAACACGCTTTAATTTAAAAATAAAAGAGCGGGAATAAAATTTCATGGCTGGCGTAAAGAGTTGAATAAGTTAAAAAAAAAAATATTCGTAAAACTAGCGACGAGAACAGTACCTACTTATTTTAACATAACCATTTAAAACAACAAATTATTAATGCAGAATTAAATTTCCTAACTCTAACTAAATATCTGAAACCATACCATGTCTTCAATGAATGGAGACTTAAAAAAGGGCGCAAGCAGTTTTTCGGAGACGGTGTTGCTATCTTATTTTTTAGATTTATCACAGACGAGACGATTATCTTGTCGACAATGCGGAGTATTTACTTATTGTTGAAAGCTACTTTAAAAAAAAAGTTATTTTAATCTATTCCTATTTATTATTTTATCTCCTAAAGTGTTCTCGCTGCTGAAGTGAAAAGTTATGTGTGTTACACGAGAGCAAAGTTTTTTGCATCTCGTGCCTTTGAATCTCTCGCTACACTCAGGATTCAACTTTAGAATCACTCGCTACGCTCGTGATTCAATCCTTGAATCCTTCGCTTGCTCAAGATTCAAAATCAGCACTCGCAGCAAAAAACGACTTTGCTCTCTTGTTGCACAAATAACTATTGTGTGTTCCGTTTTATTTCATGCTAATTAATTTATGTACAGTTAGTTTAGATCATCAATATATCAGTAACAGCCATCTCAGTTCACTTACAGTCACGCTTGATTTCAATATGTATTCAATGTATCTATGGAGGGAATATTATTAATTTCTATTAAACATACAATTACTATCCACAAAGGAGCTGTTTAATTACTGTTAATCATATTAAACATGCCGTATAACACTTTACCCGATCTACTTAGTTATAAAACCTTCAAGTGAGTCCTTCTGCCCTGGGTATAGAAGAAAGGACTATCAGACTTGTACTGTCTAATTTCCATAGGTCTCCTTCAATAGCTCTTTGCGTTCCAGGGTCACAATTTAATGTTAAGACGGTCCCGCGACCCCGGCAGTCTTTAGCCCCCTATCCTCGTCAGATTAATTACTATTTATCCCTGCGATAATTTCCAGAAAATAAATAAACTTGCAGACTCAAACTTGTTCTATAATGAATTAATATCTGGTTGACCGAGCCTCGCTCGGTTTTAAAATGTCTATATCTTGAGAACCGAGCTTTTCTGAAACCTGGATAAATCGATTCCTTGAGCCGAAAAACCCCTAATATGTAACTTTCATGAAAATCCTTGGAGCCGTTTCCGAGATCCTGATTATATATAAATAAATTTACAAGAATTGCTCGTTTAGATGTACCTACCTACCTTGGGTTTAGAAGTCAAAGTAATATAAGTTTGTATATACAAACTACTCAAGTATTCACAGAACTTTAATTGTATATTATTATACAGTTTATCGCTTTGAAGCAAGTTAGCGAAAGTTGAAACTGATTTAACATTTGTATTTGAAATTAGATGTCCTGTCGCCGCGGACTCTTTGAGGACACTAGATAACAGTTGTCTAACTTAAATAAGTTAACAGCGAAGCATAAATTAGATAAACTATGTGGCAAGTTGGTAAATAAGTAGGTACAGACACCAGCATATGAAAATATATCAATCTGTTAAATTTTCACGAATCTATGAATCTTTTTCTGTGAAAATTATACGACTTTCAAATATTAACAATAAAATAACGACAAAAGAAGCCAAAGTAAGAGCAGCTGCACGCTACCGACTTTTGTGTCTAGTCCACACTGTCCAGCAAAACTGAAGATTTCTCCATTTACAATCTTAACTAATGGTCTGATTTTTTTTTAGACTTAATCCAGAAATACGTATAATCAACATCATTAGTGATATCTGTAAGCCCCATTTAGACATGTATATTTATTTACTAAATTGCGGTGGTTGATCAACTGAATTCATTGTCCGTTAATTTTACGCAATTTAAGTAGTGAAAATTGCATTAAAATTCTTCCGTATATAATAGGGCTATAGACAACTCAGCATCAAAGTATTTTCCCATAGTAAAATCATTACGGTTTTAATCATATCGTTATTAAGTCCTTACGAATGTACTACGTGACTATCGTAATAAAGGAAAACATACATGCATGTATATATGTAATTATGTAAAGTAATACATTATGATGCATATTATGTCATTACCTAGTCATTGTGAAGGTAAACATCATATATGATGTAGTTAAGGTCTCTTTATTATGTCCAGTGACCTTTCTATGTCCGTAGATTTATGTTGCATTTAAACATTCAATTTAATTTTAGATCAAAACAGGTTTTTCATAAGTATTTTCAGTGAGACTTTTAGAACCCAATCTAAAATGTAATTATCTCGAAACGTAGACATGACACGTTTAAATGAAATTGCTTTCTTTTCATTATTCTAGTCGAGAAGCAAACACTCACAGGCATTTTAAGTACTTAAAGACAAAAGCATTAATTGTTACCTAAATGTAAATGTATAAGAAAATTGAGAGCTTGTCCTTGTCACTCCTGAGACGTCTGGCTAACAACCTACATGAGCCTGAGCGTAAGCGAGGATCTCTTTACCAAACAAAATAATGTTATTGCAAATTCTTTAGTAGTCACCGTATCTTGTAATGTCTCGGCAGGAGTAGACAATATTATGTAATTGGTACAGTCATCATCAAAGATCCGATCAATAAATCAAAAGTTGTAGTAATTGTTATACAAATGAAATATCTGAAACTGTGAAATACTACTTCCATATTTGCTCATTTTCTTTAACAGTAGTGTAAATTCAAACGCTGTTACGTACATATTCACGTGCAAAGAAACAAAACCAAAATGGCGTCTAATTAACGCGAGCTTAGCGTCGCCGGCGCATATGCTACAATTGTTTGAATTGCTCCGCAGAGCCAATTTGAATCACTTAACAAGAGCTAAAGATAATGCACTCATTGAAACTTTGGGAAGAAGCTTGTATGTGTGTTTGTATATACGTTTGTACAATTGTACAGTATTCTGTGGGGTCTACATCAATAAGGCACCAGTTCATCATCATCATCATCATCAGCCTATAAACGTTCCTATACTGTTGGGGCACAATCTCCTCTCTGTGAGAGGGAATGGGTCATAATCCACCACACGGGCCCAGTGCGGGTTGGCAGATGTTCAAGTCACAAGTCTTCGAATTTTTGGTTCTAGGACATGCCGGTTTTCTCACGACGGTTTCCTTCACCGTTTTGAGAGCAGTGGTGATGAAATCGACTCATCCGAAGAATAAAGTCCGATGTGACCATAGGCCAAAAATCACTTTAATAGCTTAATGAGATATGCAATTAAAACTCTACAAACGTGTGTTTTTAGAATTTTGATATTTTATTTAGTTCCGGAAATATAGAATCGAATAACGTCTCATCTGAAATTCGTTCCGCAGAACAACGCACGAAGTGTATAAGTGACGGTACGCAGGCATCTGGGGCCACGTCTCTTCGTCAGATCGGCCATTGTTTGTTGGAGAGAGAATATTTTCGTTGCATGATCTTATTTTTATACACTTTATAGTATAAGTCACACATCACGTTTATATACTTTTTAGTCTAAGTAAACGGTTGTGGACTATCGATGTTTACATATAACGGTTTTCGACGGAAATGTTCAGATACGCATTTTTTTCGATGGTATGATTATTTTTATAAATATTCACTGGCACTCATGAACTTTTAAGACGCTGTTATACGAATTTAAATAATCTTCTAAGCGTTTTATTTTAAAATAGAACGTTTCTGTACGGAATCAGTGATATGATTTATGGGTTCACAATGTAAGCCAGTCTTAGTTCGAAGCACGACCAGTTATCCCCGAAGTATTAAGCTGGGTACTCACTTAGCAGCGTAGCACGTAACGTATCAGTTACGGTATCAACCTGCAAGTGTGTACGGCTCGTCCGAGCACACTGCGAGCCGCCTTTGTGTTTGTATGACTCGCCGAGAGGCGGTATCACTGCAAACTTACAGCGAGCGGTTCGCAGCGGGCTCGTGCCTACGTACTCACTTGATACCGTATCTGATACGTTACGTGCTTCGCTGCTAAGTGAGTACCCAGCTTTAGGTAGAAGCATACCTTTGTACACTCGCATTACTACAGATATGTTCAACACCCATGTAATAGAGGGTGAGCCTGTAGCCTTCAACTGGGTGCAACCACAAATCGAGACTGCTTGGCTGCTATTGAGAAATTTCATAATTTATGGAAAAACCCAATAACACCGATAATCCCAACTATGGAATCGATCAGAGGGCCTGATGCTCAGCGATTGTACTAACGACCACTAGACAAACAAGCACTGTGATGGTCTACCTCACTTGAAAATAAGTGCAAAAGCTACTATATTTTGCAGGAGTAAAATAGAAAGGAAAATTTCATCAAGACTATGCAGGGTTATTAGTAGGCGATTATTTAGTGGAGGTAGGTAAGTGAAAGTACTCTCACTCATCTAATAATTATTAAAATGTTTTAGGCTTAGATCCCACCAAGATTACGCTAAAAGCATTGCCTAATAAAGCAAAGAAAAAAAAAAAACAAAGAAATAAATAAAGAAATTCGAATTTCAAATTCGAAAAGTTCTTTTCGTCGATTCTTCCAATACCAACCCGGAAATAATTGAATAATAAAGCAGAGATCAAAAATCACAAATTCTATTTTTGCAAAAAAAAAAACAGGAATAACTTTGAGCGAATTTGTTTTTGATTTTCTTTTGTTTGTAATATAAGAAAGCCTATATTCCTGTGGCTTCTTAGGGCAATGTTCCTGTAAAGCTGTTTTTCCTTTTTTTTGCTATTGTGTTCTTAAGTCTTTCTTATTAGGTCACAAATAGGTATTTTCTTTCAAGTGGAAAGTTCTGAAGGAATGTTTTTTGGTGATTTTGTTAATATTATTATTTCATTGTGTCAGTAACAATATTAATTTACCACAGCTACATATTTTCTAGTTCAGAAAATCGTTCCAGAAAAAATGCCTATATCAGAAATTCACATTTTTAGAAAAAGAGATACTTACCGCTAAAATACAATTTTAACATAATGCTGAAAAAACTCAACGATAAAGTTTTATCTACGGTAACTGGTAATATTGTATATAAGAAAAACAAAACTAGAAAAAAGTAAAACAATAAATATGCTGATAGGAACTAAAATACACCTTTAGTTAATCTAAATTGTTAATCATAAACTTCAAAGCTTTTAGCATTAAAAATATCCTCGAGGGGAAAACTTCAACAGAATATTTAAAAATAAAAGGGTTGGATAATACCAAAGCCGAATACTTAAGATTATGTCTAAAATTCAAAGTAAGAGGAAAAAATAACTGCCAGAATATGACTACTTATAAAAGTAAGACAGTAAAACGAAGCTTTACATTGCTCGGATATTTTATGACGTGTAATATCATGACACCTCACCTTGGTATTATGAAAAACAACTTCGACTTCACACAATAGACAGACCTCAGCAATAGCTGCTTAACTTTGACGATCCAACCAAAGATACACCTAGAAAGCGTTACTATCCATAGACAGACAGGCCTACGTAAGAATTGCTACCATCTGACGGATCACTGTAACACAGCCATACTCAAAGTGTGGTCCGCGGTGCCCTGGGGCTCCGTTAAGCCTCCGCGAGGCTCCGCGAGAATAAGCTAAATATATCGCAATAGAATGGAAGCCGAACCTGTTATAAGAAAATAATAAGAAATAGTTCACACATAATATCATTAGATTTTTTTCATTTCTTATAGTAGGTATACATTGGAACGTCATAGGTACCCTGATATTGAAGAATTTTGTTTCATTTTGGGGCTCCGTCAAAAATTTTGCTTTTCAGAAGGGTTCCGCCACCAAAAAAGTTTGAGAACCGGCTAACACAAATGGCTAACACATCATGAACTCTTTAAAATAATAAAAAAACAGTATTATTTACATCATCTGTAAACGTTTCAATTGTCCAACTATCATGAATTATGAGATGCAGCTTGGTGATAGACGGACACCTGAGTATCAGTAGTATTAGGGTCCAACGAAACCTTAAGAATATTTCTAGTTCCGTTTACACACTTCTGTTACATTTCAAGAAATCACTCCCACACATGGAAAATGTTCTCCAAGAGCTAAAAATGTTCAATAAACACCAGACCACGATCTACACTTACCCGATACGATACTTTGTATTTAGATATTCCTTTGAGAGCTATTAGTACAGTAATAGCAACTTTACCTCCGCCACGAGGAGCCAAGTATAGAAACTAGGTACTACCTGAGCTAATGTATAACAATGTGGTCTTATTTTCGTACGTCTTAAGCACTATTAGCTCTCATGAATTTCACTTAAGTTGAAATAAGAACTAAGAATTTCGACAGAATTCAATTACAAGGCCATAGTATAAAGAGGGGAAGTAAGTTAGCCTCACACAAACGCACCGCATACGCAAGGCGATCGTCGCAGTGGTGACATCCAGGCATTTCTTCCTTTCTTATCAGACACAAGTACCTCCCGAAACTTCCGTGTCCGGTGAGGACCTGCGTCATGCGGTAGGTCAAGACGCCGTGACGCTTATCCAGCCACGCATCAAAGAGACGATGGCGATTGCCGACCCTTGCTAATTAATAGGCACTGAATTTACATAAAATGACAACCCTAAAACAATAGGCAACTATATCGCGGATTGGGTCGGAAATAACTTACTTCCCCTTTTTATACTATGACAGGGCGATTCCTTAGACTATGGTTAAATACCTATTATAATCTCTTAGAATAATAATTAATAGTGTGTCTCGGTTGCAATCTTGATCCCGATCTTCATCTGTAACTGCCAATTCGACGAGTCATAAAGATGTCCAATCTCAAGCAGCCGTCAAACCATTGATCAGAATTAGGATTGAAATATAGTATGAGGAAATTTTCTAAAAGATTCTGCTATCCCTACATTTTATCGAATTATTTGACTGTACTTATAATATAGAAATATGATGATTTATTTTTCGCGATTTCATGGTAATGGCAATGGTTCCAACAAGTTGTTCATTTTCATCAGTCCAAAATCATGTACAACATGAAGGATTGCTCTTGAATTAACCCAGTATATTAATGTCTACTTTGTATTAGAACATAATTATTATCTACGGCATTATTCCCATCTTCCATTTTCATCCATCAAAATGTTTGGTTAATCTGTAGTGAAAAAAACGGAAGTCGTTGTGCGTCTGTTAAATATTTCAGACAACCCCACACGGACCTTTTTGCTCAACTTTATGATAATTCAGTGAGTTTTTTATATAGGGTAATGTACGGAAACTGCCGAATGTTTTGGGACCTCACAGTCCCAGAACAAATACCTGCAATTGTGTCGCTTTAGTGCCTACCCCTATTCTGTATGTTTATTTTGTAGCCAAGAATAGGTATTCTAGAACCTTTCCAAAGGCCTGTTTTTGTTCATTTTCAGGGTTTACAGAACTTTTTGTTGTCTTGTTTAGACATCTTTATAAAGTCGTTGAAAGTTTTTTAGGTTGTATTTTAACCTGTGCTCTTTAAAAAGTTGTCGTTTACTTTATGGGGTAATTTTGTGTGGTATAATGTCATAACTTAGAAAATCAACGAGGAGTTTTACGATCTAAGCCTCTACCGACACTGTTCATTTAAACTTTTTCAGTCTTTGAAGGTAAAAATAACAATTTTCTTCTATTGAAGAGAAACTCCGTGACCTTTAAATCTTATACATTGAATTTCAGTGTAATTGATCTTGGAAAACCTAGCAAATAAATGTCTAACTTTAAAGTCGCAATAGAAGTCGAAGTTTAAAAGGCTTCTTTGAGATCAAAGTATCCTTATATTGCTACAGAAAGCTTGTTTGCAGAAACCCGACGACAGTTTCCAGTTGAATTAGAATCAGAAAGAATTTATTTTGTACAGATCTTCTGTATGGTCGAACTTTGGTTGAAAACATTTTTATCTTTCGCACATTTTTTGTTAACTATAATATTGTAATAATTTGTGAGTATATGAAGAGAAAAAGATTGACTTTTTTGTTTGTGTGTAACGGATAAACTCAAAAATTTCTGATCCAATTTTAAAAGTTCTTTCACCTATAATAAAAGAAAGGTAAATTATTCAGCGAGTAACTTATGTTACATTCCTTCGATCAATAATGATCGAAATATTTTACTTTAAAATTACACCTGGGCAAAGCCGGGTAGCTAGTACTACTACTAGTTTTATTTGAAATCTGTATATTTTGTCCTCAAGTATATTTTGGTAGCCCGGAGGACACGGTGGAGCATACGGTGCAAGACTGCCCAGCTTGGGCGGAGCACCGACGTGTCCTCACGGCTGCGATAGGCGGAGACCTCTCGCGCCCGGCATTGGTTGCGGCCATGCTGCGGGGCGAGACGGAGTGGGAAGCGGTCAGCTCCTTCTGCGAGGCAGTAATGCTCGTAAAGGAGGAGGCTGGCCGCGAGCGAGAGAGGACAGCGTCCTCCCTCCGCCCCACCCGCGGTGGTGGACGCCCACGGCGACGGACGTCGCGCGACGATCTCCGGCCACCGTAGGCGCGGGCATGCGGGCAGCGAGTAAAGGGCAACTCGCTGCCCGACCATGGACCATGCCCGGGTCGACGGCGCGTTGTGTCCCACGCGCGCCTCAAAGAGCGTCAGCATAATGACGGGGCCCCCTCTCAGAGGGCCAAAGCCTGCCGGGGTCGCGGGATTATTTCCTTACCGTGACCCCGGTACATAAAGGGCTATTGAAGGACACCGTGGATTTTAGTCAGTACAAGTCTGACAGTCCCTCCCGCCCTGCCCGGGGTGGGAGGACTCATTTGATGATATTACCACGCTAAAAAAAAAAAAAAAAAGTATATTTTGGTATGATTAATATTATTATTGTCTAGGTTTAAGAAACCAATAAATAAGGGTCAGTTTGGCTCAAATAGTAATCGTCTGGAATTATAGTACCCATAAAACGAGATTACTTTGGGATATTGATCACATTTTTATGTAGATAGGTGATAACTGGGTTTGGACCAAAAAAATATTATTAAGATTGTGGAAGTCAGATAACTCAGACCACCATTATTGTGGCAATTTGATAAAATTATTGTAAAAGCAGAACAGTCAGTGGAGGCCCAGTGGCATCGGACTAATTAACAAGTTACAGGTAGCGGGTTCGAACGCTGTTAGACGCACTTTGTGTATCTCAAAACGGTAAAAGCAAACACCGTGAGGAAACCGTCATGTCCTAGAACCAAAAGGTGAAAGTACTAGGCTCGCGTAGTGGACTCCATCTCATAGAGAGGAGGCCTGTGTCTCAGCTTTGTCTCAGGAACTTAAAAAATAGACCGATGATGATAATGATGATAACCATTCTATGTCATTTTTTTCAATAGTGTCTGTTGTCCCGGGGTCGCGGGACTTATTTCCTTACCATGACCCCGGAACATAAAGGGCTATAGAAGGACACCGTGGATTTTTGTCAGTACAAGTCTGACAGTCCCTCCCGCCCTGCCCGGGGTGGGGAGGACTCATTTGATGATTATACTACGCTAAAAAAAAGAGTGTCCTTTGTTTACCATTGGAATTTAATAAATGCCTTTATAATTATAAGTAGATCAATAAACTATTGTAATATCAGACTTGAGGCCCTGTTGAATATTTCTGGGATAAAAGTGGTGATGATAGTGATGTTAGTTTTACTGAAAGAGAACTTATATGTTGAAAGCTCAAAGGCATATAAAGTACCCACTAGTTAACATCAATTTGCATATTATTCCATAAGAGGAAAGAGCAATGTCTCATTCATCTGCTAATGATATGTAGGCGTTGCTTGCTTTAATCAGAAGTTCAAATTGTCTTAATGAATTCCGGTAGTGAGACGCTTGAATAAGCAGCGAAAATTAGCGATAGAGGTCTTGGTAAGATTGTGATAATAATGTCACTAGCAGGTACTTGCTTTGCTTACTTAGAAAATGTAGGTTATGATAATATATCAATTTTGTTTTTAAGAGTAGAAGGATATAGGCCATCGCATCTAACTATTGAAAATATTTGTAGTCAAATGTGTAATAATAAATTATGTAAGGAGAATAATGTATAATAATAAAATAATAATAATGTTTATATATTTTAATGTCTTTTTTTTGATTTTTGTGAAAATATTTAAAAATGTACTTAATATGGTTAAAAAACGAATAAAGAAAATATCTACGTTAACAACTACCAAATAACACATTTTTTTCGGAAATATGTAATTAAACCCGTTCAATTCTAGGAAAGCAAATTAATAGGTGGATTGAGTAGAAAATCGGATACAATCGAAAATATAATTACTTATTTTATCAAGAAAGGAAATACGTTTAACCTAATGGAGCAAACAAGATATATTTACAGTCATCATTAATTCACAGAGAAGTGTCGACCTGTCGACAATAGACTGAGTCTGCCCATCTCTAATTGTGTTAAAATAAGATTATAGTAACACGCCGGTTGTGCACGACAACCTGCGAAAAGCAGTGGACAGAGACTGGATGAAGAAATCTCAGGATTGGTTTCAGCGGCACACATTGGGAAGTGTCCACTGCTGGACATTATATAGGCTGTGAATACAGGTTATTGTTGGAAAGTCGTTGAGTAGCCCAGGTACCATCAAATAAGGCTCACAAAAAGCATTGCTCTAAACCTGTAGTTGTAGTAAACGTATTAAAAACGTCTGAAAAGCAAATATCATCATTGACTCCCTCTTATGATGTCATCACTCACTTAATAGTTTTAATTTAAATACCACGAGATCCCGTTGCACCGACAATTAACCAATTTAGCGCGACAATAAGTGGATAATGTCCATTGTTCAATAGAGGAAGCGCCCACGCAAATAGTTGTTTTAGAAAATAATTACTGTCTATGTGATGAAGGATGATTCAAGATCGCGAATAGCTGAGGTATGTCCTTAGTGTCATCATCATCATCAGCCTCTAATATTCCCACTGCTGGGACACAGGCCTCCTCTCTGTGAGAGGGAGTGGGCCATAATCCACGCGGGCCCAGTGCGGGTTGGTGGATGTCACATGTCTTCGAATATTTGGTTCTAGGACATGCTGGTTTCCTCACTACTAGTCCGGTCAATTTAGACAAAAAAATGTGAGTGAAATTACATAAAGTCCCAGCAAGCTGATTTTTTGTGAAGTTGTTCAAAACATAATTATAAACAATGTCTAGAAGTTCCCCACCATTCCCCTGTAAGGAAAAAAAAATATTCAAGGTCAAAGGTAAAAAAAATGAGTATTTCGCGATTTTCAGCAAAACGGTAAGTTTTATCATACAAGTACCTCAGACAAAAATTGTAGATCATAAAATTATCTATAACAATGTGTTAATTACCTACTTTTTTTCTTACGAGCCACCGTTTCAGAGATATTATAACGATTCAAAAAGTTATAAAAGTTGTTATCGTCATATGCATCTAATGAGGTAGTGTACTTAGCGCGTTTTTTTAACGTGGTTTCCCCAGTAGGCCTACTCCACGGGTCAGTTGTGATCCTGTTTATTGTAAAACTATTGCAAAATAACGGAAATTTTCAAAGATTGGGAAAGATAAAAGCGATGTAAATGAAAAAAAAGTGTTGAAGTTTATTCGTCTCATTCGTAAGTTTCAAATTCTTGTTCTTCTTCTTGATCTTCTTCTCCTGCTTCTTCTTCATCTTCATTTTGGATGCAAGTAAATTGAACAGACAGGGACAGGCACGCTTTTATCTTTCCCAATCTTTGAAAATTTCCGTTATTTTGCAATAGTTTTACAATAAACAGGATCACAACTGACCCGTGGAGTAGGCCTACTGGGGAAACCACGTTAAAAAAAACGCGCTAAGTACACTACCTCATTAGATGCATATGACGTTAACAACTTTTATAACTTTTTGAATCGTTATAACTCTGAAACGGTGACTCGTAAGAAAAAAAGTATTAACACATTTTTATAGATAATTTTATGATCTACAATTTTTGTCAGAGGTACTTGTATGATAAAACTTACCGTTTTGCTGAAAATCGCGAAAAACTCATTTTTTTTACCTTTGACCTTGAATATTTTTTTTTCCTTACAGGGGAATGATGGGGAACTTTTAGACATTGTTTATAATTATGTTTTGAACAACTTCACAGAAATTCAGCTTGCTGGGACTTTATGTAACCTCGAATGTCTAAATTGACCGGACTATACCTATATTTTTCTCCACCGTTTTGAGAGCAGTGGTGATGAAACAAATTACACAAAGTAATGCGCCTGGCATGGTTCGAAGCTACGGCCTACAATTTGTAAGGCGGGACCGATACCATTGCATTGGGACATCACTGCTGTCCCTAGTCTACCTAGTACTTATATTACTTTTGTCATTATTTTTTTAATAGTGATTTATAAAGGTTTTTTTTTTTTTTTTTTTTTTTTTTTATGTGTGATGGGTTTGCTCTTGACCTTAGTCTAGGTCAGGAAAGACTAAGACAAGGTCGACGGTGGAGCGAGCTTACCCAGAAGAAGCCTGTTCACTCTAACTTTGAAGAGATTTGGGTTGTATGCGTTCGGAAAAACAGACGCAGGCAGAGAGTTCCATTCCTTCGCTGTCCGCATTATAAAAGACGTCTGGAAACGCTTAGTGCGAATTGGCGGTATAGGCGTATAGCAATAAGGTAAGGATGGTAATTTGCCGTGCGTCTAGATGTTCGATGATAGAAAGGGGCTGGTGGGATGAGATCGTGGAGTTCTTGGGCACACTCTCCGAAGTACAATCTGTAGAAAACCGACAGGCAGGCAACTTTGCGGCGATGAGTCAAGCTATGGAGCTTGGCACTCACCAATTTTATGTCGCCAACGAGCCTCTTAGCTCTGCGTTCCACTGAGTCAAGAGCGGCAAGTTGATATTTAGCTGAGCCATCCCAAAGGTGGCTACAGTACTCCATGCAGGATCGGACTTGTGCTTTGTAAAGAGTTAATAGCTGTCCAGGCGTGAAGTACCGCTTCACTCTATTTAGGATGCCCAGCTTTTTGGCCGCAAGTTGGGCTTTGAACTCAATGGTGGCGCCAAAATTGAGACAAGAGGTCAACTCCATGCCCAGGAGCTCGAGTCGGTCATTCACAGGTACAGATGCACCCCGGAAAGTAGGAGTTAGGTCCAAATGACTCTTTTTAGCGGTAAAAAGACAAGCCTGTGTTTTGGTGGTGTTAAAAGAGACCAAATTATCGTCACCCCACTGGGCAACAAGGTTTAAGGCATAATTTGTTCGCTCAACCATGGCCTCTCTCAAGGAACAAACTTCATCCCTGGTGGTTTTTGCGCTGGACAAGTATCTCTCTGAAACTGTACTGTCATCTGCGTACCCAACAATACCAGATTGAAGTAGGTCATTGATGTGCAGCAGGAAAAGAGTTGCAGAGAGAACGGACCCCTGAGGGACACCGGCATCAATAGCCATGAGGTCAGAGGAGCAGCCATCGATGACAACTCGGATCGACCGCCCACTAAGGAAGTCCGATATCCAGCTACAAAAATCACCTGGGATGCCATAAGCAGGAAGCTTGCTAAGTAGACCAGCGTGCCAGACCCTATCAAATGCCTTCGAGATATCAAGCGAAACCGCAAGTGCCTCACCGTGTTTCTCGATCGCTTCGCCCCAGCAGTGCGTGACATACACAAGAAGATCACCAGTTGACCGTCTCCGACGAAAGCCATATTGACGGTCACTCAGGAGATCATTGTCTTCAAGGTAGGTCAGCAGCTTATTGTTTAGTACCTTTTCCATAACCTTACAGAGAATGGAGGTAATGGCAATCGGTCGGTAATTAGCAGGGTCAGCACGGTCGCCCTTTTTCGGCACAGGTTGTACATTCGCAAGCTTCCAGGATTTTGGCACTATTTTCTTCTCAAGAGAGAGACGGTACAAGCGAGTCAACACAGGAGACAGTTCAGGCGCACACTGCCTCAACACTCTTGCTGATATGCAGTCCGGCCCGCTGGCCTTGTTCACGTCTAGATTGCGCAACACTCTTCGTACCTCTTTAATATGAACTGTGACCTCCGGCATCGAAGAGTCACAACGAGGTATAGTCGGTGGTTGTTTGGACCCAGTTTCTAGACGTGAGTTGCCTGCAAAGAGAGATGCAAATAAATTTGCTTTCTCATATGCAGAATGAGCCAGCGACCCATCAGGTTTTAGCATTGGAGGCAATGTGGGGCGACAGAAATTCGTTTCGACCGCTTTCGACAGGGACCAAAACTGTTTGCTACCTGGGGGGTGCGATACTAGTTTTGCCCCAATACGCCCGACATGGTCGAAACGAGCCCTACGCAGAACCCTCTTGCAGAACTTGGCGGCAGAATTAAAGGCTTAATTACTTATTACCAAATTTCATTCAAAATGGAGGTGAAACTAACATCCTAGCACCAACAATTTGTAGACATTATTATGTGACGTCGGTCAACCTGTACCCTTAGCACGAATTTTCAGTATTTGAGACGTAAAGTAAACTGGAACTTTGACAATTTCAAATTGACAAATTTTCAAGGAAAAAACTAGTTCTTGTTTCGCACACCAGAGGCGCTGTTCCATTTTTTCATACAAAAACGCTGTAAATACTGAAAAGACGCTGTAAAGTAAAAGAGTGAAAATTCGTGCTAAGGGTACTGAAGTAGGCCGGACTGACGTTTGTATAGTACACAGGGTCTTGTCATTTACAACAATTATATCTCCCAAAGCATATCTATTACAAATACAACACATTCAACTACAAACGAGTATAGGTGTCCTGCCAGTGATAATGATTGCATTAGTACCAATTTGTCGGTCGCTGTCCGCCACCTACACTGATCACAGATAATATCCCCTCTGTTATGAATCAGACAATAAAGTAATCTTTGATTTATGAGTGTAGGAAGAGAACTGTTAGGGGCACGCTTCGTGTCATCCGACCCCGGATTTACACTTAACTCTTGGCCACAAGTTACCAAGACGCGCGTGTAGCGGCTGTGGCAAAAACTAATGAAAGAAAGGCAACGCACTAGCACGCACAAATTGTTGAGGACAAAGTAAGACAAATTGTTTCTCTTTACTATCCCTATCTCTTTCTATCTTAATACGTTCCGCATTACCTATCGCTGTCGTAGTTTTACATTACTATAATAACAACGCAACAATTCTGAACGCCATTCTGTATGAACATGGTGTATCTTTCTTTTTAGTTCATTGAAGAAAGTGCTAAAAATATGTCGCGAGTCACGCGCTACGTGATCGTATTCATTTAAGTGAGGTACGCTACTGTCGTTTGACGTAAACTGTCGCAACATCTGAGGTCATGGATCGGGTGTTAAGTTCGTCCTTCGTGGCCAGTGTTTAGGACTTTAAAATTGATGTATTCCTGGGGTTTCTAACTGGTAGTGAACACACTAGAGTTAGAGAATAGAATTTAAATTAACAACTTGCATTGTCACCATTGATAAATTCTTTTAATTTTAGTTTTTTAAGTAGTATGATTATATAGGTATTTTTTTAAATAATTAGACATGTTCAATAATATTGATGAATTGTTTGCATAAGACAAATTGAAATGACATGGCCGGATTCTGCCCTCAAAACTCGATCCAAATTTTATACTGTACATTCATAACAATTATATGAAAAATTCTTCTAAAATAAATAAAAAATAGTCGCAACAATTACGATTCTCTAAAACAGGCGAGGAAAATTGCTAAAAATTTAATGTTTTTAGGGTGATTTCCCTTTTGATTCATTGCTAGGAAGAGACAATTGCATCGACGTTTGGATACACGCATAAGACAATCAGTGTACAATCGACAAAGTGGAATCATGACCCATTTTGACAATAAATCGTTTGAATCCGTCAAATTGACAAAGATCAAAGTCGTTACCATGGATATGTATGTTTACGCGAATGTGGACCTAATTGTATTTGAATGTTTGTAGTAAAATAACCTTATGGTGGGTCATAATTCCACTGGGTCGATTGTACATAATATGTAAACTATGCTTGATGGTCATGTTAAAATACATATAAAACGACCGTGACTGTTAGAATTGTACGTAAATGATTTTATCATTAGTATAATTTACCACTTTTCGAAAGGCGCGCGTCTTGACGCGACTAACGCACCACTTTATAAATCGATATTATATTTAAAAGTGCGTATCCAAATGTCCTAGACTTATTTTGACGTTTCTGCGACAGTTGAACTTAACCGTCAAAACTGTCAAAACTGTATAATCTTGCGTTGATCTTAACACGTATTATGGTAGCCATACACCATACTGCCTATTTGTCAATTCGGCATAAAACTGCCAATTTGCTCAAATAGAATTGAACGTGTATGGGGGTGGAATGCCAATTTGATGGCATGACATGCCAATTTTGATAGGTCATCAAATCGTTTTTGACACAACGTCAAATCGGCAGCAGTGATGCCATCTTAGCAACTTCATAGATAGTTAGCTAATTTTATAAAGGTGCTAGAAAAAAAGCTAAAAAGTGTAACTTGTGGCTAAACTTTTTAGCTACTTTTCTACAGGGACGGTTAGGCCACGTTTACACGGCGATTATTTTCCCGTATACCGTACACGAGATTTTATCGAATAGAGTTGACCAGTTTTAGGACAACTTTGCACGGTACACGGTAAAATATTATATTTCTCAAACACGGGATTTTCCCGTATGAACGCCGTTTAAACTATTTTTAAGTTTTCATTTGTGAACTGTTATTACTGCTCTATTCGATAAAATCTTGTATACAGTATACGGGAAAATAATCGCCATGTGAACGTGGCGTTACCAGGAAAACTGAGGCTTTTCGCACATGGATCGCATGTACACTCGTAAAAAAAAGAGTTATTCATTTTATTTTAAACCAAAATACGATTGAAAACTTGAGAGGTGTCAAGGGACCACGAAAGCAAGTTAAAAAAAGGTTCATGCTATTTTCGACCTTATTGACATTTATGCAAACACCTGATTTTAATGAAGGAGCAATGTTAACGAATGAGAATGTGAGAAAAACAAACTAAATTTTAAATGTCGATAAGGTCGAAAATCGCTTGCACCACTTTTTTTAACTTGCAATCCTTAAGCAAATGTTTTCCGACCTTCAAGCGATTTTCGACCTTATTGACAACGATGCAAACACCGGATTTTAATGAAGAAGCAATGTTAACGAATGAGAATGTGAGAAAAACAAACTAAATTTTAAATGTCGATAAGGTCGAAAATCGCTTGCACCACTTTTTTTAACTTGCAATCCTTAAGCAAATGTTTTCCGACCTTCAAGCGATTTTCGACCTTATTGACAACGATGCAAACACCGGATTTTAATGAAGAAGCAATGTTAACGAATGAGAATGTGAGAAAAACAAACTAAATTTTTAATGTCAATAAGGTCGAAAATCGCTTGCACCACTTTTTTTAACTTGCTATCCTTAAGCAAGTATTTTCCGACCTTCAAGCGATTTTCGACCTTATTGACAATGATGCAAACACCGGATTTTAATGAAGGAGCAATGTTAACGAATAAGAATGTGAGAAAAACAAACTAAATTTTTAATGTCGATAAGGTCGAAAATCGCTTGCACCACTTTTTTTAATCTAATTCGATAGTCTCATGATGAAATGAAAAGGTGCTAGAAATTGTAGCTGTCGTCACCGAATAATAGCCAGATCTAGTTGCTGAGTTGGCATCACTGGTGCAGATTTGAAGTTGTGACAAATCTATCGTATCGATAGGCAGGATGGTGTATGGTGTATATGGACGAACTGCCGATTTGAAACAATTGCAAGCGTCAAATCTATCGTATCGATAGGCAGGATGGTGTATGCCTACTATTACTGTGATCGTTACTGTGTTGGATTTTACATGTTTTAACCCGCCTCCACGCTATCATTTATCAGACTTTTGTTTACGCTTCCAAAGTTAATAGTATTCTGCTGTGTAAAATGGACTTGTATATACGTACGATTTGGATTCTGACGGTCACCATGTCTGAATTGTATTGTGGTCACTTATCGAATGCGACGGTATAATGTTGTAACAGCTTTAATACCGCAGCTACAAAATACATTGTTTGAATGGTTATCCTTAGGAGAGGTACGTACCTAAATACATAGTAATTATAATTATACATATTCCGCATTTTGATACCACACACTTATAGAAATCAGTACATAACGATATTTTTTCATGAAATCTCACAATCAGGTTAGCGTGTGCTGGTATCTGAGATTGCACCCTCATTATGACCAAGTATAATTAACCACGTTTATTACACTACCTGTATTAGGTACTTCTTCCATTTACTCTTAAAATGTCCATGTTACAGGATCGGAGAGCAAATCTGCAAGTATATTCATCCATGTTGGATACGAGCTAATCGGCACTTGATAATTATTAAATATACTTAAACAAGATGCCGAACTATAGAAAAGTGGACCTGCATTGTCTGAAACACTTCCAATTCTACCAGCTGCTACTCCTGCTATCGCTAATGATCCACCACTACCACTACTACCGCTGCCAGCTGTTAGACCTGCTAGAGCACTCAATTATCTAATTAATAAAAAAATACATATTATATCATTTTAATGTTTTATTGTCTGTTTCTGCGTCTGTTTTGGCGATGTGAAACTTTTGAAGAGAGTCTAACAAAAATAGTTAACTGAACATTAAGACGCCGCCCCACCGCAGTGCACGGAGAGGCTACGCACGTGTAAGAAAGCTTCTCTTTGTAAGAAAATGTATGTGGTTGTGTCCACTGCAACCCACGGAGAAGCTACGGACGAATTGACGTCATTGATACACGCGTGGCTTGCTCGAATAGGCGGTTACATAGCTCAACGTTGTCGACGTGGGTCTACGTTTCCACTGGAGTACACGAACGACCCACGACTATGTACAGCTCGATTATCGCAGGGCGGTTTTGAAGTGGTACGTTCGTAGGCTCTCCGTGCACCGTTCACGATATACATAGTCGTGTGTACTCCAGTGGAAACCTAGATCCACGTTGTCAACTAAATACACGCAGCTTAAATGCGCCGCGTGCCCGTGAACAGCAAGCGCTGTGGCGGGGTCGCGCCTTTAGCCACACGGTACTGACCAGTCTGTATGAAGAGACAAATCTAATACGCGCCTTAGTGAAGAAACGGCCTCTATCTACTGAAAATACCAATTCTCCTATTGTTCCGCCTGAATAAAATGTGCCTGAACATTTTGAATAGCAATCGGATATTGCTAATCAAAACGTTCAGGCACTTTTTTAAAATCCTGTTTATAGTATCTCTCGCCTGTTCTCTGTTCATAAAACTTAAACTACTATAAATAAATACCTGTAAGCTTTAATATGAGGTACTGTTTGTCAATGTACATTAAAATTTTTTTCAGGGCATCGCTCTATACAAATTCCGGCCATGTCTTTTGATTGAACTAATTACGTTTTTAAATTAATAATTAAAATTATTCTGCAAATAACATTTACATTTGAACAAACATTTTACTAATTATTACAAATTAATTTTAATTAATGCAATATTTGTTATTTATTATTAGTCATGAGGTTTGCGCAAATTGGTTGCTGATAGAGGTCATTGACGTTTCTATTTTTATTTGAAGCGCTTAGTACATTACATCACAATCTTCACTACATAACCCCGAAGGTTAGGTATATGTTTGTAGTATATTACAATCAATGACAAATAAACCTGGTATAAATCTAGTATTTTGCTACTAAGGATTCCCTATAGGAAAACCTAGAGTTTTTAAATATTTCAGAAAATTTACGTACAATGAATAATGAAGGAAAACATGTCCTAACGCCATGACTTGGCTTCATTTTCCGTCCGAAAAATACCACAATACACAAACCACAATAGGGATATTTTCAAAATTGTTTGTATTTATTTTAGAAATACTTTATATTATTTGACATAATAATATATTACTATTAGGTACAATTTGATATAAATAATTCTAATGCTAATTAGTTAATAAACATGTAAATAAACAATTATAAATGTAATAGGAAAAACAATTTTAATGTCCACACATACAGTTGTATTCATGATTTTAAATATTTTAATACCTATCCAATCAAATCATTTGTTTGTATTACAGAAATTATTTACGTAGTAAAATCTAAAAAAAATGAGCTCTCCCACCCAGGATAGGGAAAGAGGGACTGTCAGACTTGTACTGACTATAATCCACAGTGATCCTTCAATAGCCCTTTAAGTTCCAGGATCACTGGAGTCCGATAAGACAGTCCCGCGACCAATTACAGATGTTACAGTGTCAAAATAATATGTGCACTATAAGAAATCTCTTAAATTTTATGAAAATGAATATAAAATATTTATAGAAACTGATAAATTTTGAATTTTCAGCTTATTAGCCATGAGCAACGACCATGGGGTATGGCGAACGGATAAAATTGCGTCACGGAATAATGGCAGCTGTTCGTGCATCGCTATGGATTTCACTTTTGTATTCGGTAAGTGCATCTCTAGCGAACATAGAGCTACAACTATTAAAGGTGCGTTTAAACGGCAAATATTTTTACTGCAATATGTGAACGCAACATTACCGGCCAGTGCCAATAAAAAAAAAAACATAATTTCCGGCCATCAAAAACATTTTAATAAAGTAGGTATATCCCGGCAATAATATGTCTGAAACAGCATGGCTCATACGTTTTGTCTTACGACCAGACCAAAAATGTGTGGCTATTATGGCCGGGCTATACTCAAAATATTGTCTTGTATTACCTAATTTGAATGCAATCGATGACAATTTTACTGCAGCTATACATTGCAGTAAAAATATTGCCCGGAAGGATAAAATATCCTAAATATATTATATAGGATATATATAAATATATCCTTCCTCAATAAATAGACTATCCAGCAGGAAACTCATTTTCATTTCGAACCCGTAGTTTCCTGAGATTACATGAAATTTTAAAAACAATGCCATTTTTAATTTTAATAATTACGCTTTTTCAAGTTGTCATATTAAGAGACACTATCAAACTTAAAAAAAAAAAAAACGAAAAATAAGTAGTTTCGATAAAAACAATGTTTTTAAATTTTCTTTTTCATACTAATTATAAGATATTTCCAGTCGGTAGGTACTTGAAGTTTTTTCCTCATTAAATTAGTTCTTTTTTGTCCTTTCTAAAAGACAGACTTTAATTAATAATAATTAGACTACCTATTTTAATTCTGAGCAACCTTAGACCAATTAACATTTAATAAAGGTAAATATTTTGAAAAAAGAAAGATTTTGCGTTCATTTTCAGCCTACAGGATAAGGTAAGATCTCTGCTTTTACTGAAAAAAGGCATATTACTTTTTTCAGTTGTTTGTTTAGTGGTGATGATGGTGTACATAATTCTCAATTACTTTTTGCATATAAGGATAACAGAAGGATTAATTGCACACGAAAACATGAAGGTTGAATTACATCGGGGAAATACTTGAATTAATTAATTCTTATAGTATTAATTGTGTAACTTGAACATACATACATATTTATAATTGTGGTATAAGTACCTTTTTTTTTTAGCGTGGTAAAATCATCAAATGAGTCCTCCAACCCCGGGCAGGGCGGGAGTGACTGTCAGACTTCTACTGACTAAAATCCACGGTGTCCTTCAATAGCCCTTTCTGTTCCGGGGTCACGGTAAGGAAATAATCCCGCGACCCCGGGGTATAAGTCCCTAATTAAACTATTAATACATCTATCTAATATCTTTAAACGAGCAATTCTTGTATATTTATATATAATCAGGATCTCGGAAACGGCTCCAAGGATTTTCATGAAAGTTACAGATTAGGGGTTTTTTGACTCAAGGAATCGATTTATCAAGGTCTCAGGCAAGCTCATGGCAACCAAGCTACCATTCAGGAGGGGTTGGTTTCCGACCACAAATGTGCTGTTATTTTATTCACAGAATTGAAGGTCCTTTTTGAGTTTATACAGATCGACACATTGTTTAATGAGCAAGAGGCTATAATCGCATTGCCTAATCGTTTCCGTAAAGTTCGAGTGAGTCATGACCTTAAAATATTTGAAAGTCTTTCCGACATAGGATGTAAGGTGATGTTTAGTCTGTGGTTTGATTATTAATTAAAAACAAATGACTCACAAAATCACGATCGATTAAGGCGCAGTTGACACTCTCAATTTTATAAAAATGTACTCTGTGGTTGACAGTAACTGAGCGTTCGACTGCTGGGCCGCATGTTACGGATTCCATTCGTCACGGAACAAATATTTTTATGTCCTACATTATTACCTATGTTATTTATGTATGTCAATTTAAATGTTTGTAAATACACCTACAATACTCCTGTGTTACAACAAAAAAATCATAAAGGCAAAATTTTTTGTTTTAAGTTAGCCCTTTATTTCTCTTTCCAAACCTCTCCTTCTCTTTGAGAAATTCCTTGTCACGCATGCATGATCAAAAGAAATTTAAAAATATCAAATTATTTATCAATAACTAATAAAATTTTCCTAAACAAAATCTTAACAATTCCGCAAACTAAGACACTTAATGGACAAGACCGTCGAAGTGACGAATTGTCGATGACTCATAGACTCAATAGCCGTTACCTGAGCTGAGAGAATGCGCCTGAGTCAGCATCAGTCTGATTCACACCACCATTGGGAAACTTAAGTAAACGATTTGCGTGTTAACTTGAGAAGTTAAAGCCTGGTATAAGTAACAAGATGAAGAAATATGGTGACAAGTTTGGAGTTTTTTTTTTTTTGTTTTTTGACCTATTGTGTTTTGCCTTTAAGAGCTGTTTTAACATTATAGTTGAGAGTTTATTATTTTAATAATTGATTAGTAAGATGGTTGCGCAACGCAACAAACGCAGCTAATAATATTATGAATTCAATTAAAGTTAATCAATCAATTGAGCCTATCGTAATCCACAGAGGAGCACATGTTTATGAATGTAAATGGAAATTGTTTGAATTTTATCGCAATTCATATTCTGTAAAAGCAGCCTTTTATTATAACAGTATTAAAAACCGGCATAAAATCGCAACTCTAGCCCCAAAACCGCGATTCTGCATTTTGTAAAGGCAAAGCTCTTAAATTTTTAAGCCATAAAAATTAAAGAGCTTTGTTCTTTATATTTTAAGCCATAAAAACTAAAGAGCTTTGACTTTAAAAAACAAATTTTTCTACTATTTTTTTTTTGTTAGGCACATTTTAAAACCGCTATACTATAAGGTTCGATCAGACTAGGCTAAATACATAACTTATAGGTATGTATACCCAAGCATTTCGGAAGCAAGACAAAACAAAATGTACGAAGATAAAAAAAAACAAGGTTCGGATAACCGCCAAACATCTTTTTCCTTGACCGAGTTCCACTCTCAAAGAGGTTAAGGGATCCTTTCGATACCCAAGGGATTGTTCCCAAAAAGTTCTGTAAATAGACCCCAGAGATTGGGCATTCTCCTTTGATATTGTTGTTGTATTTCAAAGCGAAGGAAATCAGGGTAGTGCTATCTTTACTATTTTATGAAGAGAATGTGTGATTATGAATTGTTCATTTCTTTATGTTCTGATTCTTTATTTATTTCACGTATTTTCAATAAGTTAGTCAACTTATTTAAAAAAGGCAAAGGTGTTTCTTGCAGGCCATCCACTTTTCGTAGGTTACTTTTAAATTCTTTGCGAAAGCGGATGAGTCTAGTGTCTATGCCATCAACTGGACAGAGATACAAGCTCCGAGGTAATTACCTTAAATGTATTTATAATATTAAAATTAAAAATTAAAACGTATAAGATAATCGAATCCAGGTCCTCAAGCGACCAACGAAGAATTCACTTTTACCATTACTAATGAATTAAATACATAGGTACGTAAAATGTACACATACAGTAGAAACTTTTATGACTGACTTTGTAAAGGCAATGAAGTAAGTATAATGTGTAATAATACGAATTTTAACAAAGGACGTATGTAAAATGTTTAAAAGGGTAGCAAATGTACAAAATTTATTGCAGGTGGATGACGGTGATAAGACTTTTAAGGTTATGCGAGAATTTATGATGATGACTCCCATATTAACCTAACGAACATTACCTATGTAATCTGTAAATTATTATGATGTTGACGTTAAATTGTCGTCAGTGGGTGTCGCAGGTAATTTATCTGGTTTACCGGTCGAAATGAAATTAAGTATTAGGGTTTATTTTGTGATAATTACCCAACCCATATTTTTAATAATCAGTTAGGGTGTATTTGATAAACTGTATATTTTTAAATAAGTATTTTAAAAGCTTAAGGCCTGCATCACGTATTGGAATGAAAAAATCGACGTCACCATAAAGCCTTAAGAATGAAATGAAGAAAAGTCACCACAGCCGCAGTTGGAAAAAGCTTCTGATGTATTGAATCAGATGGTCGCATTGTTCATATCCTGGTTGCAATTTTTTTTTAAACAACCAATCACGTTTAAGTAACATGACTTTGATTTACCAATCAAAGAGTAACAAAAAGTTTGTGAAAAATTTTGTGCCGCAAACTATGCGTTGCTATGCTATGCGTTGCAAAAAGAAGGTAAGATTCCTCAAAAGGTAGGATTGAATGATGTTAGTGTATAAATACGAGAATACGACTCAAATTGTCCGCCTTTAGATTTATTAGCAAATGCCTATTTTGCCAATTTGGCATTAAATACCACCATCCTATCCCGACACAGAGTTCACCGAATGAATTAACAACAGAAAACCAGGTCAGGATACCGAATACGTCTCTAAACGTCGTGATAATACATCATGCAGTCGTTCCTTCACAATACAACGAGATATAATCGACCTCAAATCGATACCTATTCCATTGCGATTAACCCAAATCGAGAATCGAGAATTTAGAAGGCTATATCCATTACTCATACAACAATTGATTCGATTTCTTGAGTTATACTATAGGATGGTAATGTGGTATTTATTTGATTGTCTTCTTTTTGATTGATGTAATATTGTAACCCTATTTTGATCATTTTGAGGTCAGAATTTCGCTTTGGTGGTTGGAAGGTATTAATGTAATATCTGGTTCTTGTATCGAAATAGCCGATCAAGCTAAACGTTTTTATTTATTTTTACTGATCAACTGATCTTGCATGGACTGTTATAATAATTACAGTCCAATAATCTAACCAAATATGTTCAGTGAAAACTTGTGATAAATAAAATCTATTAAGACTGCTTATGAGTTTGAAATTTTAATAGAATCGATTCAGTTACTTTTAAAAACAAAGGTCTTGAAAGTACACACTCTAAAAGGGATGGAAAAAGATGATTTCCGTCAACAAGCTTTACGAAGAAATGATGGTAGACGCCCACAGCGTCAGACCTCGGCAGACGATCTCCGGCCACCGTAGGCGCGGGTATGCGGACAGCGAGTAAAATGCTACTCGCTGTCTGACCATGGACCCGGGTCGACGGCGCGTCGTGTTCCACGCGCAACGAAGAAAAATAATTATGTACGAAACCTAAGTGCCCAAATTAATACTATAGACAGTTAATGATTACAAAACCTAAAAGGTTTACACTATAACAGACTTGTTAAAACCACTCAGTGTTTTTCACCTTCCAATGGTATTTCCCTTTTAAAATTTTCTATTTGAAAGTAAATAAATTGGTTTACGCACTAACAGGTGCCATTAGCTCGTTCTTAATCCTCTACTAAGTAAAACAAGTAGCTCCATTTATTTAAATAAGATAATTAAGTAATTCTATTATTTAATTATGTGTTTAGATAGCGTTGCGTGGTAAGTGAATATTTGTTCAAAGATAAGAATATAAACAGTCTGTATGATGTAATTTAGTCCGTTTATGTAGAAAAGAGATGTAGTGTCTGGTATGTAAATTAGTTTTATGGTAAGCGTCCACAGGTCCGCGTCGCACGTATCGGACGTATCGTACGTAACGGATTTTAGTTTGCCTTGTATTAAAAACTCATACAACTGCGTCCACTGATCCGCATCGTAAGGGCGGCTCATCGGCAATGCCTACATGCGATGCGTACCGATGACGTCATACGGAATGCCGATCAGTGGACGCGATGAAGCATCGGCAATCCGATACCCCGCGTCGGCAATATCTTCCGATACAGAAATCCGTTTGATGCGATGCGTCCGCTACGTACGATGCCGACCTATGGACGCTTAATTACCTTTAGGGTTGTTTGTATAACTGGCTGCTATTCGCAAACTGCACGTCACTTGAGCGTATTTTGCGTGCGGGTAGAAAAATCAATCGATCCAACTCAATTTCCCGAGCAAAGCCAGGATGGCCTTCGTGTTGCCGATGATTTTGCTGAGAGTAGGTACCTGGGTCGGAGTTGAAAGTTGGGGATGGACATCAAAGGAACGATGATTGAGCTGTATGAAAGTTAACATATCATATTAAACGATCGAAAGGTGATCGAAAGGTGACCAATTGACCATTGCATCAATCAATTCACGTACTTGTTATGAGCTATCAAAACGCGATCATCCTATAGATTCTGAATGACAAAAGCAAACTGTGACGTCACTAACTAGTTAACTCAATAATCTTACTATTTTTAACAAAACGGCTATGATTTAACAAGTGTCGAAATAATTCAACCTAGTATCAAGATGCCTTAACTTCAAAGTACTCAATGCCAAGTCAAAAGAAAAAAAGTAAACAAAGATATGCCATATCACAAAAGAACAACTAAACCAAGACGAATGTGAACAGAAAGTGACAATGATCCATCAGTCATCTGTCTTTTATACAATTTCTCTCTTATAACTTATTGCTTGGCAAACTGATACCTTTCCTTTGCCCCATTTCCACGCTTCTTAACCCAACATATAATATATCTTCCGACAAACCATTAGATACTGCTATCACAACTGTGACTAAACTGCGCTCTTGATAACCTCTATTCCAATTGCATCAAAGTCAAAATTGCACTGTCTCAGCTACTATTATGCAATTTGTACAATCGCTCTAACAAATAGTCGACACATTCCGGTAAATAGTTTTCATGTGAACATAGAACTTGTGGTGGTAACAATAGTGGTGTAAATCCTGTGGTGTGTTTGAGTAGTTGTAGTTAATATGTGTGGTGATGGTTGAGGAATGGCATCAGCATCGTAAATGAGGGAATTAAGTGACGTGGAAACGTTACATTAGTTGAGTGGTGACGAGTACTAGTTCTTATAAAAGTTGAGTGTCATTCCTAGGTCAGATTGACTTATGATTTGACAAAGTAAAATAAATAGAGGCAAAATGTTGTGGAAATACAAAATCGGTTTAGAAAATGTCTACATATTTAATAGATTGTAACAATCAACGTTCCAATCTATTGCTGAACAGTAAAATACCTGAAACATGTAAGATAGAATGGCTCTACTTACGTTTTTACAAATTAAATCTTAACAGTTTTTATAAATACGAGTAGTAAAACTAGTATTAAAAACAAATGAAAGTCCATAAAAGCAAGGTGCGAAAGTTGTTTACTCATAGAATATTCACACTTTCAGTACCATATTTTCTTTTAAAATACCTGCCTACTACAATAATTTATCTACGATACGCAATGCATACGTCATATACAACTTTTTAACAGAACATTATCAAATGAGTTTCATTCCTGAAACTAATTAAAGGTGTTTCGTTTTACATTTCGACGTGCAGAACCTTAAAAAACACATTATTTTAACTATTAATTTTTAAGACATAGGACATCGTCATTATATCAGAATTCGTATCACTACTGAACATAGGCCTTCCTTATAGATTAAAGTACATTAATGTGTAAAATTTCTCTAGATATCCCATCACTAGGTCTTCGCTTCCACGTTCAATCAAAGAATAATCCAAATACCTTTAAAAAATCTCTAGTTAACTCCAAGTTAACCATCCGTTACCAAGTTAAATCGCTCACCAGCGTAACAAAGTATGGATTTGCACTGATTGTTTTATGCGAAAAAATGTTGTTTACACCTGTTAATCTAAACTGTGGAAAGTCACGTACTAAGTAACCATTTTCTTAGTTTGTAGTGAAGGAAATCACCGGAAAATTGATTGTATAGCAGAATGCGTTGTTATGAAGTAAACTTAACTTTATAATTTGCACTATTGTTTAAAGAGGAAAGATTTGATTGTTTGTTTGTATTGAATAGGTTCCGAAAATACTGAACCGGTTTTAAAAAATCTTTTTAAAACCGATTCAGTGTTTTGTTAATTATTGATGTACTATACGCTGAGAAAGAATAAAGTAGATATCCCCGAAATCTCGGAATTACTTTTAAAGAGCAGAGCAAAAAGTTATTAAGTTTCAAATAATTAATTTGTCTAATCTATCTCTGATGTTTTCATTATAATTTACTTGTAATACTGTTTTCCACACAAGGTTGTCTGTTAAAAATCCCGGGAAGATTCATAATGACTGCACATTCTTTAATCTAAGGACTGCACCTAATTCCGACCTATGGCTGTAGCTATCGTATAGCTATAGTATAGCTATCGTTTACTGCGCAGAGTGTTGCGGGTTCGATCTCGGCAAGACAAACACATTTACACACTGACAAGTAGTTTTCCCGGGTCAAACAAAATACCGGTTGTAGAAATTACTAGTGTGTAAAAAAAAGATATTTGTATGAGCATTAACTGTGACTCGATAAGGTAAACCACACATGACGCACGCTGGAAAATGAGATTTAAAAGGAAAAAAAATAAAAAGAAATAAACAAAACAAATGATTCATTCATTCACCACTGGGACCCATTCACGAATGTGGATTTGTAATCGTAATCGATGAGTAATCGTGCCTACACGTGAATCCCGAAATCTTAAAGTAAACCAAGTGATATGCTATTGGTTGATGTTTGTTTAAGATTTTATCTTGAACTTATAGTACTTATATCTATCAGTCACTACCTGTTTTTACGTGACGTAGATACGCGTACTACGTATTCTACGTACTTGGTACTGGAAAAATGGCAGAGTAAATCAATAAAACAGTGAAGTTTTTTTTCAGTCCAAGTTACATTACATTTCACAAAATTAGTGCCACAGTACAGCACATTTGAAATACCCTATGTATTTCAAATCCGTTGAATAAGACCTACTTTTCTCAGAAAATATTCCTTCAAAATCAAAGACTTTAGGTCTGATATGGGCATTTCTACGGACACGGTGATTTTTGCTCAATTCCGTGGGCAATTTTTTTTTCACATTATGACTAATTGTATATCACCAAAATAAAATGCATATTTTTTTAAACAAAATGGTGCTAATTTGCCAGTAATTGCTCCAGTAGTTTATGAAATAAATTTTGAGTGCCATGGAATTGAGAAATGTGACCACAGAATTTAGAATTACATATATTCTACGTAACCGGGAAAGACAAATTCAATTAAAAAAAAAACATTCAGGAACATATTTTAGCAGCTTTTGGTATTTATGTTATGTAAGTTTATGTTGAGTCTGCCTTGAGAGAGATTCTTTGAGTTATCATGCTTAGTTAACTAACTTTTAGTCTAATCATTTAAATGAGCATTTTTATTAAACTGATATGGTAAAATGTATTTCTATTAAGCATTTTCGTTAAACCTTTAAATTAAAAACAAGAGACATGAAGTATAGACGTCAAGTCAGTTTTATTTATCAAACCGCAGAGAGAAATAGACATAATCGAAGTTTTCGGGTGTATAATAGTCAGGGCAATTTTTTACTCAAAAATTACTGAATGTATTTTAATGAAACTTTGCAGCAATATAGTTTATACATCAATAATAAAATATAGGCCATCATTATACGATCTTCCGAGGCTGGAGTAGCTAGTCGCGGTAGTATTAGCTAAAATCAGATCTTGCAATTGCAACGTCGACTCTAGATACTTTAAACCTTTTATACAACATTATAGACACATAATATATGGCGTTAACTACTTTAACATGACAAATTGTGAAGCAAATGACTTTGAACCTCATATAAACCGAGATTAGTTACATGGGTAAACCATCGTTCTCAATTCCGTGTTCACCAGGACACAAAATTGAGGGCCACGGAATTGAAAAAATATCGTACTAATCAAAATAACTTATTACTGTTACGACTTCAAACAAATTAAATGAAACAACCATGCCGGTGTCTAGTTAAACTTCAGTCTAAGGAAACAAAACATGTTTAAAAATAAAACATTCAGAAGATGTCTTTGACACGGTATTGAGAAAAGACCCCGAACTAAAGACACGCAAACAGGTTCTCACCTTCGAAAATTGAAAAAAACAGCAGCACACCACACATGCACTCACATGGCCTGCTCGGGAGCACCTGGCAGTTTTCAAGAATCTGATGGTGATGTCCAGTTTGCGGGTATTTAGTATCGTAATCAAGTGTTTTTTGTATGACACGGAAAAGACTCATTAGACTGGGACAAATCTCTACGCATCCACAAATATAACAAAATAAGCAATAACAGGTTTATTTATTGTCAATGTCTCTTGGTTAGCTATCCATATACCCAAGAATATCGAAAGTTTGCTTGAAATTCAGCTCCATTAAAAAATATAAAATATTTTACACTTGATTTCGGAAAAGGGACAGGTCAAAATCAGTGAAATTACCCCCGTTTTTTCACTTCAGATTTTTTTTTAGGAAAATTAAGAAGTAGTACGGAATTTATGTTATGCTCTCCAGTTAGAATATAGATTGAGACGTACGCTTAAAAATTTTGGGATGTGTATGTAACTTCTAACCATGTTTTTTTTAAAAGGACAGAAAAAATGCCCTCTTCGTAGAAATGCCCATATAGATACCTAGTTTTGAGACTTCTTCATATCAACCCAGTGCTAATTTGATTTAGATTGATAATAATGATTGATTTGAGTTTTGAATTTTTGTTTTTTTATGATAGTGAACACATTCTATAGAATGAAACTTTGTAATTTATTTTAATTCGCCGGTATTTTTTGTTACTGTAAAACTTTTTAAACAAAATGATCTTCTTAACAATTATTACATAAATGGCTTAATTTTACAGATGCGTAACTAGCCAGTTCACTCGTGGTACCTATATTGTATAATGAAGTGGGTGTAACGGCGCGTGCTACCAGCCGTGCGCGGGTCAGTGGGTACTTAATCTTGCATTATAGTTGAAAATCTGATGCAAGTAACGTGCTTCACCGTCGACCACATTATTGCTTGGTCATCAGTACCCTTAGCCCGAGGTTTCAGTATTTGAGACGTGAGAAAGTGAACTGGAACTTTGACAATTTCAAATTGACAATTTTCAAGGGAAAAATTAGTTCCTGCTTCGGACACCAGAGGCGCTGTTCCATTTTTTCATACAAGAAACCTCAAGAAACGCTGTAAATACTGTAAAGTAAAAGAGTGTAAATTCGTGCTAAGGGTACAGTTCTGCATGCTATGTAGAACACTCTTGCTAACTGGCAGGCTGCAGGATCCTTAGACGATTATCGATTATTATAATAATTATGAGATATTACGATACGCGCACAAGAATTAATAATGAACCTACTTATACCTACATATCGCTATGTAATAAGACCCTTAGCAACGGTAATATCAATAAGCAAATATAATTCAATCGTGTAATATGAGATTGGAAACCTCAAAGCTATAGATTAGGATGTTGTGTTCCGAAGATATTTGTTACTCACAACATAGGTCTGGATATAGCTGATAAGCGTCATCTACGACCTGAAAGACGATTTACAGCTTGGCAAAAAACAGTAGAAAACCGGAAGTCGCCTCTGTGCTTTCTCTACCATCACTTTGAACGATTTTATTTTATTTTTTTCACTTATTACGTTACTTTAATGGCACAATAATAAATCTAACAAACCTGTGTTCTTTGTTTACATCAAAATATCAAAGATTTTAAAACGTTGTCAGCAAACAAAATATTAGTTCCGTTTCAATCCGTTCTGGCCAAGCTGTACACATCCTGTAAGTAAGTACAACCTGCATAGGGCACGCGTGGTGGATTATTGCCCACTCCTTATTCACAGAGATAAGGCCTGCGTCCCAGCAGTGGGATACGCTGATGATGATAATTAAGTTACTGATACTGATACTGCTAGTCTACATCATCCCACCGCTGGGCAAAGGCCTCTCCCCATGACTTACAATTTTCACGATCCAGGGCCAAAGTGGACCACTGGTCATCGGTTTGTCAAGCTCGCCCCGCCATCTTCTACGAGGTCTACCACGACGCCTTCTGGCTGTGTCAGTCCACAAAGTGGTTATTTTGGCCCACAGCTCATGGGGCATGCGGCAGACGTGGCCGGCACAAGCCCATTTCAGTGCAGCGGCCTTTTGACCAACGTCAGCAATTTGTGTTTTGGAGCGTAGTGTGGTGTAGTGGTCGAGCGTAGCGTAGTGTGATAATTAAGTTAGTAGGTCAAAATCTCGTGTGAACTCTCCCCGGCGACTTAGTAAGTTGCTGGTTAATTAAGAAATTACACAAGCTGAACTTACTTACTTATGGAAGTGTAAATCGTCCTAAAGAACTGTCAGCTATGTCACAACAAAAGCTGAAGACGACAGGCGATCATTTCTATCTCGTAATACCATCAAAGTGTTTTGGCTAGGCTCGAACAGTTATAGATTGATTACCACTTGTCAAGTCGTCGCCCACGAACAAATAGTTGTTTGTTGAGGCCCCCGAAGCGTGGGAAGATGAGCATCCGTCGGGCTCAGCCTTTAGGATAATGCTTTTCTTTTGGCCGAACGAAAATATTAAATGAAAATACAATGTTATATTTTCAAGAAGTAGATGGCGCGTGGTAAAATCATCAAATGAGTTGTCCTATCCAGGGCAGTGCGGGAGGGACTGTCAGACTCGTACTGACTAAAATCTGTTTCCTTTAATAGCCCTATATGTTCCGAGGTCACTGTAAAGAGATTATTCCCGCGACCCTAGCAGGCTTTGGCCAGTTTACGTGGAGGATTTACAAAGATGTAAGGTAACCCTTTGCCCGGTAGTGGGATGATGTGACTTCTATTTTTGCAGAATTGAGAAGCAAAAGCACCGTGTTCCTTGATTTGACAACATGAAATTGACTGGTCTAAATAAATTGAAAGAAGTGGCAAGACGACCTGGATGCGTACCACAAGGGCTGGTCCGAGGAGATACAAGATAAGAGTTTCTAGACGATATTGGGGGAGGCCTTTGCATAGCAGTGGGACAGCACGAATGATGAACGAATGATGATGATGAACAAACAAATCGATCGATTACTTTTTTAATTATAGATCTATACGTATTGAGGATTTGATGTTTCGTCCACTGCAATACTTTATACTGACTTCTTGACACTTCAAAATTGAAGCAATTATTTGAGTTTGGATTTAGGAAAGTTTTTCCTTCCAATGTAAAAAATTTTAAAGATGAATTTACCAAATCTAAAATCTATAACTGGTAAAACATTTTCCTAGCAGTTTTTCTAACACGAATCTTTATTTAATTCTGCAAAACTTATTCTCTTATTATCAGTTTCCGCAAAAACTTTCCTAATCAAAGAAACCTAATCCATATCCTAGTTTCTGATCAAATATTGCTATTTCGAGTTCATAGACCTCTCCACACTTATAAGAGATGTTATCATAATTTTTATCCTAAAATAAACAGGCTTATCAATCAACAAGACGCCACACCTCAGTCGCTACACACTGCTGAAATTAGGGAACTTCGGTATATCCATCAATGTTATTTAATAACACATCCTCCGATATACGGAAAACTTTTTATATGAACGTTATATTATTATTCCGGAACTTTACGTTTGACTAGAAAGTTCGAGAACAATAGAATGATGATCAGTTATAATGTGGGTCCCTGAAAACTTACGATGTTGTCACGTAGACTTACGGCAAAACTAGAGGTGGATTGAATATTAGGATATTAATTATTCAATCTACTTCTAGTTTTGCCTTACGAGATAGAAATAGTTTTTCTATTTCTACTAAGGCGATACAGATGGCAATAGCTTTAAGAGATAGAAATATTAGCAGTAGCTTCAAGACATAGAGATAGAATTAGTTTTTCTATCAATAGTAAGTCAAAATCAGAGGTAGATTGGGAACGCGCCTGTGCGATGACGGACAGACAAGATTGACACCTTTAGGGCTGTAGCTAGGCAGCATTATCATTTTACATACCATTGCAACTTCAGAAATTTCTTCTGTATTGTAATGCACAAGCGGCAAAAACTACGAACAACTACCTGTAGGTTATAAAAATTGTTCTGTGCGAAAAACTAACGTAGCGAAGTTGCCTATCGCTCAGTCCCTGCGCAAATCGAGCATTTATAAATACAAAAAAAAGAATTGAGGAAAGAAGAAATAAGCCTAATATTTACATTACTGTGGAATGGAATAGGTTGGGGATAAATAATAATGGAATGACGAGTATTTTTAGCAAACATAATATCACGGTTGAACGTGTGTTACCCATACACCCACATTTTGCCAATTACGTTTGAGTCCCATTTAGTAGGAAGCCGCGGGCGAGTCTATCAGGGAAATCACGCAAATCTGAGCTGGTTATAAATAGTCAAATAAAAAACCAGTAACGATATACTAAGGGATTGAACCTAACACACACGCTAGACTTACCAAATGCGTTTACAAATTCTAGACCAACAAGGAAGTCGAGATTCATTTGTAGAGACCATTTTTCGAGTTTAAAAATCATCGAATGAATAGGGGAACAGTGTTTAAGACGGCGACGACGTTAATGAGGACATATACTCTTTAGGCATACTTAACACAACACTAATGTAGCGCTAGCGCCATCAGGACATAATTTGCAAGCGGCGTCCTTTTGGAGCTTGCGCTACGTTAGTACGGTTTGCCTTTGTGTGTGATTTCCCATCATACCCCGCGTCCCCGTCTTATACACTGTTCCCCTACTCCCGCTCTACGTGGAGCGTAAAGACTAAAATCCAACCAGTTCCTTCAGTAGCCAAAGTACTTGTAGCTTTAACGTCTTAACAATCAACAATTTTTCACTACTTCTAATTTGATCATTTTGCTATCACTATTCAGTAATGAAGACCGATTGATCCTTAAATTACCGTAACTACCTACTTTAAGCTGTTCATTGATAATGAAGTGAACACTATCAGAATTTATGTAAATTAATAAGTTATAAGGAGTTTCCATTTAAATAAATAAATTTAAAAAAGCTTTTAATTAAAGACTTGTAGAAATTGTCATGTTCCGGGGTAAGCAAGTAACTTGAGCTTATTTTTCTTGAAAATGCTTTTAGGTACCGAATATCGGTCAACAGGATTGTCCCTCACGGATGGGAACACTGTTGTTTATTCGACCGAAATAAACCCTTCTACGTCTCACACTATACCAGCTTATATGAAGGACTAGCTACTGCCCGGTGACTTTGCTCGAGGTTGCTGTTTTATTGTATACAATTTTAGTTGTACAGCAGTGGCATCGGTCCCGACTTACGAGTTGTAGGTCGTGGGGTCGAACCCCGCCAGGCGTATTACTTTGTGTAATTTATTTCATCACCATTACTCTCAAAACGGTGAAGGAAAACATTGTGAGGAAACCGGCATGTCCTAGAACCAAAAATTCGAAGACATGTGACATCCACCAATACGCACTGGGCCCGCATGGTAGATTATGGCCCACTCCCTCTTACAGAGGCGAGGACACGCCTCGCCTCTGTAAGAGGGAGTGGGCCATAGTCCCAGCAGTGGGAACATTATAGACTGAGGATGATGAGTTCTAGTTGTTGATATTTGTGTCTAACTTAAATTTTGGAGAAAATTGGTCGAGAATAAGAGATTTCATACAAAAATCATACTCCGTTTCTCACCCATTCTTTTGGTTGAAAAATATTGAAATAGAATGTCAGACTAGTACCGGATGAAAAACCAAGAAAATCGAGGTATTCCTATTTGAGCAACTATTCCCAGAGCACCTTTTTTAAGAGCAATTATTTATTCCCGTTTGAGCAATTTGTTAAAATTTTGACTAATTGCTCAGACAGGAATAAAAATTTGCTCAAATTGGAATACCTCAGAAATTCCTCCTTTTTACGCAGTAAATTCATCCAAAAAGTCCTCCTACCCCAGGTGGAGCTGAAAGGACTGTCAGATGAATACTGAATAAAATCTAATGTAGCAACCTGTTAAGCCAGCCCTGCTATCTAAAGACATTGCCCTCAAATTCAAAATGTAACCTCTAACCATCTCCAGAAACTTAAATATCTTGTAATTATCTATCTCTGCACCAAAATTGTTTATAATCGGCACAAAGATTCTGGCGTAAATGCGTAGCAAATTCACTTTTGTATTTTATCTTTGCTTTTGCATTTATAATATTAAGTTGGGTTTAAATGGAGTTATGAGCCATCACGTAACGCTATAATGTCTCACTCATAGTCTCAAGTGTTTATCATCAAAACATTTGGCATTTCGAAGTTAATCCTACGCAGTTATCAAATGAAAATATTTGCAGGGATTTAACAAAACTTTTACGTAGCGCAAATATACTTAACTAACAAAAATTTTGTTGTATGTAGAGTTAGGTACGTTGTTAATTTTGTATATTTTGTGTACCTATTTAAATAAAGAAAGAGCAGGTCTGTCTAAATATCATCATCATCTGTCTAGCCTTTTCCCAACTATATTTGTCGGCTTCCAGTCGAGCCAGATTCAGCTGAATATCAGTATTTTACATGGAGCGACTGCCTGTCGGACCTCCACAACCCAGTACTGGTACTGGTAATACGATACCCTATGGTAAGACTGGGTGTCAGACTTTAGAGCTTCTAACTAACAGTAACGACTGTTAAAGATTTACAAATGACAACCGGGACCAATAAATAATTAAAATAATTTGTACTTAATAGAAAACCTACACTTCAGAAGTAAAACCAACGCTACTCAACTCGATGATGAAGACGAACTATTGGAAATCAATCAAGTGCTGACACTTAGGTGTTGAATACAACCTAGAGAAAATAAGTCTCGGTCTTCACCATTTTTTTGATGTATGGTAAAATTTTCTTCAGTTGCTCTTTGCGTTTCAGATGCATGGTATAATTTCAAGATGATCCCGACCTACGAGCATTTTTCCTTATGGGGTTTCCGTCAGTTTACTGACAGCTGCTCGTGGCGTACGTGGCATACTATTTCTTGTCGACCCGGAACTGGCCCTTGATCGGACGGCAAGCATACCCTTTATTCAAAACTATCAAGCCCGTGAAGATGCTAAGTAGAACGAAGAGAAAATAGGTCTTGGTCTTACTACCATAAAAGTGTGCACACGTGTGGGTCATTAAGATTCACAACGTTGCTCAAAATCGGTGCCGTGGTGTGGAAGGCTTTATATTTGCATATTCTGTTCTAGGTTTCCCAGTACCACTATGAAGAAAGAAGATGAAACAAAGTTATGGAGAGGGATTGAATGAATGTTTTTATATTCTAGAACTTGATGTAGGTATCAATCTAACATCGACTCGCTGTCCGACCATGGACCATGCTCGGGTCGACGACGCGGCGACGGCGTTTTGTGTTCCACACGCGCCTCAAAGAGTGTCAGCATTATGACGGGGCTACAGAGGGGAAAAGCCTGACGGGGTCGCGGGACTAACGAATTACCGTGACCCCGGAACGTAAAGGGCTATTGAAGAACACCGTGGATTTTAGTCAGTACGAGTCTGACAGTCCCTCCCGCCCTGTGCCCTGGATGGGAGGACTCATTAGATGATTTTACTACGCAAAAAAGAGGCATCAATCTAACATAGAAGTAGGCCTTTTCAAGATTTTCGATCAATTCTTTAGAACTGAGCAATTAAGGACGTTTGTCGTACGGCGCAGTTTCCCTACACTGATTTTCGTTTAAAATCCATATGTTTTTTAAAGTAATAAAAAGTTTCAGTTGAAGTCAATCTTGGTATTTATAATTTTTTTCTTATGTATGTTTGAGCTATAGTTTCCTCATATTGTAATATTTTCCTTCACATTTCAGTAAATGTCTGATGATGCGATTTGGAGACAGAGAGATAGTAAAGTTCTTCAATAAATGGTAGCAAATCAACTACGATTGCTGCCATCACATGTCTGTGCATTGTTTATACAATCATACATCACTACATTTCCTGCAAGAAAAGTTTCTGAAAAGATTTTTACGATAAAACTACCACGAAACATCTTTCATACAAATAGCTCTTTCCGTATTACTATAGTTATAACTCTTCATTTCAACAAAAAAGCCTTTACATAAATTAGAAAGAAAAGAAAATGTTAATACTCATAACAACTTCCTTTACTAAAACCATGTTTCAGAACTTTCAGCTGTAAAAGCGGTATGTAAATTGTTTCAGTCTCAAAGGAACACACAGACTAATTTGTATAAGCCTCAATAACTTTAAAGTTGAGTGCCTTCTAAATGGTATTTTGGATATTCCCTTTGCTGAAGGTCTCTGGAGTCATGAGAGTTTGAAACAGAACTGGATATTGTGTCTGTTGTAAATTCGGAGACAGTTTGAAAGAAAGAAAGAAAAAAGAGATTTATTGGGACACACAGGACAGAACAAACAAAATTACATCAATGGGGATGGCAACTCAAAGCTAATCGTAGATGGCGCTGCGATAGTTGGTCCCCACGTCTACCTTGTACAAAAAAACAAACAAGATTATTTGTCATAAAAATTGAGTATAAATACAAAACAAATATGGGAAATTATTCGTCCATGCAAGTACTATATACTAAAAGAAGAACTAAGACGCCGCGGCGCATCTACAAGAGGAAAAAAGTGATTTAATTGAGTGGTTATAAGGTAGGTGAACCAAGGAAGGCCACACTAACAAATAAACAGTTATTATTCGTTTATTTACTAAACAAATAAAACTAACAAATATTGTAGTAATACTTTGTTTTATTACTTATCATTAGACCACTTTTTTGAATTGCAGATTTAATCAATATTAATTAGACATAAGTTTTATTGAACTCTACCAAATGGCCTAACTAGGAACAGGGGCTTCTATGAAGGCCATCGTAATAAATAGGTTATTTAACACTAAAAGTTACTGTTATTAAATCTACGTTAAAAAGAAGTGGTTTATATGATTGTTATATAATAAAACAAAGTATAACTTTAACATTTGTTAGTATAATTTATGCAATAAATGAATTAATAATAACTATTTATTTATGAGAGTGGCCTTCCATGGTACACCACCTTAATTTTACGTTGTCTATTCCCGATATCCAAGAAGCGAGGGCCTGTTACGTACTACCAAAATAATAGCGCGAGCGATTCGCGGCTGCGTCTGTGATTTTCAGTTGGATGGATCTTTGTAAACGGAAGGAATTTGTCATCACATGGCAATAACTACGAAATTTTAATAATTGGCCTTCGAAGGAGCATGGCCTTCCATGGTCCACCCACCTTACATTTGATTTTACCGTAATAAATCCACAATTACTTGTAGTTGAGGTTTCAATTTTTGAGTTTAGGTATGTTTTACCTGTCCTCTCCTTTATCAAGAATATAATGCTGGTTTTGACTTTCTATTTTGATAAAATATCATAATGTTTTAATTCAGTAATTTTAACCTTTTTTTCTATTTAGATTCGAGAAATATCACAATATATTTAATTTCTTAACACCACAACTATTACAAAACTCGTTCCAGGTGATAATTCTTCGATTTTCGAGCGATGCAATACTGGTACTTAACCTCCAAAAGAAAAGTAGATATTATTTTGAAAAGTGTATTCCATCATTTTTACAGCTTATTACACAACATCTAGTCATTTTACATCAATAAATGGTTTTTTTTTCTGAAAATTCCTTTGATTTTACAGTTCTTTGGGGACCAAACTGTCATTTTCACTTTGACACTTGCCTTCCCCATAAAAACAACAGAAAAAAAGAAAAATAATGAAAGAAAAACAAAGTTTAAAAGGTAAAACAAAACATAAAACAATTTAGTCCTGTGCGAGGCCAAAAGGCTCGTTCCTACCTCAGCATTTGCTGCGACATCTTAACTGTCACAGCGCTGGTTTTCTGGTAGGGCCCAAAGTGAAGTCATGGTCAGATACACAAGTACATAAATAATATAACGAGATAAAAAAAAGTATATGAAAAAGATAAAAAAATAAATAAAAATGGCAACACTTGGCGCAACAGTTCGCGCAGTGGCTTAGCGATCGACGGCAGTGCAGCGTGTCGTGGGTTTGATCCCCGAACAAAACTATTGTTAATCTACAAGTAGTTGTTTCGGGTCTCAGTGTGTGTACACATGAGTTTAAATGTTTGTAAACGTACCCATGATACAGGAAAAATCCTAGGGTGGGGAAACGGCCCGTTAAACATATATAGAAAAATTTGTACGCAACGCAGCTCGCAGCAGTCACTACGTCAATTGACAAGGCGACAAGATCCGAGGCCTTATCACAGCTTGCTAGGGTTGCTTTCTAGTAGAGAGAGAGAGACGGAGAAACATGATTGTGCACGCCGCAATTCGACAAGAGTCACGAGGAACGGGAGTTGAGTGAGGGGTACTGGGCGCAGGGTTCAGGCGCGAGGTGCGCGCGGGGCGAGGCAAAAAAGTGTCGTGCCAACTTTTCGTAAGATTTTTTTCCGTCTAGCCCCCTTACACAACGCGCGATAAGGAACTTCGTTCCAAATGCCGCTAGTGTGCAAACGAAAGTAGGCTTCAATTACTTTTAAGCTAGCTACAATTGATAAATTATACTCATCGTACAATCAGATTATAACAACGTATTCGTTAGAAAATCCATTTAAAATCCCAATGTATTTTCAACAACCCACTCCCAATTATATTCACTAACCTTGTCAGTTAATTTGTTAGTGGCCTAAATACGGGTCCCTCGAGTTCAAAAGGATATATCAGAACTATGATGGATAACATGTTTATACAGTTTGTAATTAATTTCAGTTATGTTGATTAGAGGCGTTTTGTGAGTGGGGTTTGTGTCTGGATCAGTGCCTGTCATGGATTTAAATCTTTAGATGGCACTATTCGCTTGTCACGTCAACTATTGATTACATTTCTGTTTTGTTGACATATTTTGAAAAGATTTGTCCCGCACATTCCCGAAAATGGTTTAATGGTGAACATTTTCTATGGTTGCCCCCATAAACGGGAGTAAAAAGTCGAAGTTAGGTCCTAGGTCTGGGATACTAGTTTGACCAAGTTTTATGTTATTATTTTGTTCAGGCTTTCATCATTTTTCAAAATATTTTCTCTGTTTTCACCGAGACCAAGTGGTGCTCGGTCGACCAGTAAAAGCACATTTTACTTTTTAAATCTTTCCTACCAGTCATTGAGACGAGATTTCAAATTGATCCAACCATTTGAAGACAAACATTTTCATATTCCACACATATTTTAAACAAAGCACGTTATATGCCGCTCAGCGCAGTGCATCAATGCAATGCAATGCATTGTATACGTCACGGTTCTTAGTCAGATAAGTAGGTAGATAAATTAAAAAGAGTTTTTGTAACCATGATGTAAATGCTTTTTTTAGTTTTAGCCTACAGGAGAAAATGTTCGAGAGAGTTGTTCTATTTTATTTAACTGCACGCGTAGCATGACTGACTCTATCTCTATTCCACAAAAAAATAATTATTTTCATAGTAATTCGACATTTATTTTTCCAGAATATGACACGTCTCTTAGGAAACTGGAGAATTGAAACATTTCTTCATCGACATTAGGGTGATAGAAATCTTTCTACATTCTCTCATTTTGACGATTTTTCCGTCGATAAAATCAGCTTCTACGGTGCTATGCTACAAGTGCTGGTATGAGGTTAGATTGACTGGTGATTCTTCTTTAGAAAAATCAAACATTCATGCAGCTGTAGCACTTACACTTGCAAAGGGGAAAAATTGCATACTATCGTTTCAAAAATAAGGCCCTTTATACACAACGCATCGCGCGTCGGAAGTCTCCGATACCTCACGACTTTGGGACACGTCCATTGACGCATGCCACGAACATTTAACGATTTATATTGCGATGGTCGCCTGGATACAAAGTTGTAAGGCATCGGAGACTTGCGTAGTGTTGTGTATGAAGGGCCTTAGTCTACATTTGCATGTGTATTGCTTCTCTCAATAAAAAGTACATAGGACTATTAAGTACTGAAAAATATGTACTAGTTTCAATAAACGTCATGGAGTAAGTGGTTCAATGGTTCGTTGCTTTATTATGTGGGTTGATGTTAGATTGATCGTTTGTGGGAAGCCTTTAGTGTGGTCAGCGTACCGGAAAAATGAGTAGAAAGCATTGACGTAGGTACTCTTACTTCATTATATTGTTTGTTTTATGAAAATAATTTGAATAGAAAAAAAAATCAAAGCATTTAATTCAAGTAGGCCAGTTATAGGCACTTTTGAATTGTCAAGGACAAGGATATTTATAATATTTATATGCGATCGTGCGATCATCAATATTGTGGTTGGAATTATAAAGATTTTTTTAAATTTCCCATTGTATACAATATTTTTTAATGTGGTTAATATGGGTAAAAATATTTAAGTAACTATAGAAAATATTACCTATAATTGTCAATTTAAAAACAGCTTTATTATTATGTAATATTTGCACTAATTTTCAGAAAATAACAATGAAATTCTATTTTTTAAACAATTTAACGGGTTGCTGACCTCCGCAACCCTATTCCATTTTCAACCCTTTTTTTCTTCAAATTTAACCCAATCAGTGGTTACAATTACTTCAATACAAGAGCCCTAAAATGGTATATCAAATGAGATTACACAATTTGATTCCTTGTTAAGCATCCGTGGACTGTGGACTGTAATGGATGGCTAACCGACAATTAAAGCTAATTGGTATCATTGGAGGGGCAGAGGACCAATGCGGGCATTTTACACTGGTATTTACAGTTCGAGTTCGTACAGTCACGAGCAATAGTATCTATATACTATGCAGTATTCAAAAGCGATTTTCTGCTACTATATTGCTTATATTGCTTTGTGTTTTTATTGGATCTTTATTTTGGGACTCATTACGAAATAGGTTTTATTTCAAAGTGGAAACCAGTATTTTACGACTAATTTGCGTTTGGTTTTTGTTAAGGGCCTTCGCGCCTTTTAAGCCGTAAAAACGTTACATTCTAAAGCAAACTCCTGATTAACGGCTGGGTGTAAAGATTGAAAAAAAATATATGTTGAATGTATATTCATGTACAACAATGTGAGTAAATTTTATTTTCTTATGACAAATATTTGAACTGTAAAAAAATATTTAACAACACGCTATTTTGTTCAAATAAATGCTCACTCCTTCTAAACGGCTTCTTTTATTTAAACTGTTTTTGAATAGATCAATCGGTGTTAAAATTTACTACAATGTGAGTAGCGCTCATGTAAATCAGTCAATATTTTACAAAGAATATGTTGAAAATTGAGATTTCCACATATAAAAACCGGGCGAAGGCGGGTTTTTGCAGCTGTTTCTGCCTAGCTGCATAGTCTATGATATCATTTTGAGGTATCGCGGTATGCTCGGGACATATTAATATGTGCGGTGAAGATATGAAAATGTGCGTTTAGCTCCGTCTGGATGTTCAAGGTCATTGAGGGTACTATGCGCCTTAAAGTAAAAACGTTAGTAATTAAGTTAATTATTGTGATGAGCACAATTAAATGCTTAATGGAATGCTCTTTTTTAACGACAACGTTTCCCGGGAAAGTTGGAAAGATAAACTTATATCGTCCAGTTTATGTCTTAAAGTAAACAGAATTGTTGCATAAGCCTGGAGAGAAAAAATAATAGTTCTTTCTGGTTACGCGCGGCGAGCGCGTTACCAGTAGTGATACAAAACAGAACTATAGCACAACAAAGTAATGAAGAAATGTTGAATGAAATGTTCACATTTCATTCAACACATATAAAACACATCGCTCGTAGAACTGACAACCGATGGGGAAGAAAAGTTCTTGAGTGGCGACCACGGACCGGAAAACGCAGCGTAGGCAGGCCTCCCACTAGGCGGACCGATGACATCGTGAGGGTCGCGGGCAGCCGATGGATGCAAGTGGCGAATTGTCGTTCGGCGTGGCGGTCTACGGGGGAGGCCTATGTTCAGCAGTGGACGTCCTCCGGCTGATGATGATGATATAAAACATGCACACGCATTTGTATAATTCACTGTGTTCCGATAGAAAACGGATCATGATTCCTGATCAGGAAAACTGATGAATGTGACCGCTCTAACCTACAATATAATATATTCCACAATATTCCACAACTATCACACAACGCCATCTAGTCCCAAGCTAAGCAGAGCTTGTGTTATGGGTAGTGACCGACCGAAATTTCGGTTTCGGTTTCGGTTTCGGCCGGTTTCGGCCAAAAAATCTAGTTTCGGCCCTAGTTTCGGTTTCGGCCAAATTATAGCCGAAACTTTGCCGAAACCGAAACCTGACGAAACTCAAGTGTTGGTGCATTTTCGTGCGTCGTTCGGTAACATTCGTAGCCAATACGCCACCGTTCATTTAATCGTGAGTTGAGGTTATGTTTTTGAGTTTACTGACAAAAGTAGGTAAGTCTTGTATATTCATGTTATAATAAAATATATTTAAACTTATCAATCGTCAAGGCAGAAAAAATAGATTATGGCTCAGTATAAGTTAAATAACATAGCAAAATAGCAATTTCTTAGAAACCTATTTGTTCCATAAATTTGCCGTATAACATTAATTTCCAGAATTTGATCCTTATTAGCAACACTATCGAATGGTGTAATAATGTGTGTTTTTTTTTCCGAAATCTGCGCTTTCGAGGGTAGTTCTTCGAAATTTGATTCTTTGACTGCTTCATATGGTCAAATTTTAATTTCACTTTCAGCTCAGTAACACATGTTCATATGAAAATAGATATTCCAAATAACATTTTCAACACATTTGCTCGAAAAAAGCATTTTCAAAGCCTGTATGCATTGTTCGAAAGTTAAAAATTACGCACCATACCACGGAGCGTGCGGTAAAATAGGTACTCTCACCTAAGTACTTACTTTACCGCACGCTCCGTTGTATAGCACCGTGCGTTTTCTTTACGGTTTTTTTTTAATTTCCATTAAAAAAAAAACGAATTCCACCAAAGAGTTTCACATTATGAGAATAAACAGCCTGACTGATCGAACCTCCTTGGAAGCGCTTTTGATCAATACGTTGTCTCACTTTAATACTTATGAGTAAATGAGACGAAAGATGTAGTTCTAATTTCCACCACGTGCAGGTGGCGCCATTTGCAAATTCACGCCATATTCATATATTAGGAACTTCAAAAATTGTTGCGACTTTTCTACTAAATAAAGTTTGTTTAATTAAATATTTACTGTTTTCTCGCAAATGTGTTGAAAAACGTTGTATGACACTCGTGCAGAAATTGGTATTTACAAACTCGTGACTATGGTAAGCACTCGGCTTCGCCTCGTGCTTACATTCGTCTACTCGTTTGTAAAAACCAACTTACCGCACTAGTATCATAAATAACTATTATTTGTTTGAGGGACTTCTTTTTACAAAGTAGTTTTTAAGATATCGACGTTTAAAAATTTTGTGCCCAGATGAATCAGATTTTTTTACAGATGTAAATAAAAATGGGCTTTGTAATAAGAAAATAATCATAATAATATAACAACAATATTATTTTTTTATAAAACAATTAATTTATTAACAGTGATCATATTATCAAGGAAAAAATCTGGTCAATTCAACAATAAAATTCTTGTTTTTAAACTAACTATTACAGAAATAAATACTTACAGAAAAGCGAGAATTTTGTTATAAATAGATACTAGATAGTTATTATAATGATACGTTATAATATTCTCTCTGTTTACTTTTGTTTTTCTCTCTATTTTTTCAAATATAATTCTTTCATTTCTAATTTCCACGCAGCATACTTGCCTGGAACTTTTCTTATTTTCCATCTTAGAAAGATGAAAAATTCGTACGTTCTGTGAGTCTCTTTTTCTCATAGTATATTCTTTTCCATCTTTTCTACTATTGATAGTGGCATTGTTGTAAACAGCAATATAAAAGAAAATAGATAGAGTTTGACTTAATCTTTCTTTACATATAATAAAATCGTAGAGCTGTCATTCCTGTACATTGAATATTTTTTTCTTTTTGTATTTTTTTCGAGATAAGGGATCGATTCTGATGCCAAATCAACTTTTTTTTTCTTTCGAAATTTTTTATGTTTTTTCGATTTGATCTATCTCTTAAACTACTGTAAAGTTGTCGATCAAATTTTCCTCAAATATTCCTAATAATATGCTTCTGTTGATAGGCTACGTATCATTACGCTATTTTTCCTGGGAGATAAGCAATTTTAAATTTTGATGTTTTTTTCTGTTTGTTTTAGTTGGAAGCTAAACCACTGGATATTATTTAGTCAATTTTTCCCCAAATATTCCTTAAACTGCTCTTCTATTAGTAGGATATGTATAATTACGCTATTCCCTTTGGGGGATTAGCAATTTTATAATATGTTGATTTTCAGTCATTGTTGACATGTTGTATAAAATAGCTATTCCAAATAACATTTCAGCGTACTAGTTCTGGATGGTATCCTTTGACTTTTTGCAAGGGTTCTTAAATCTCGCTGTTTAAAAATTTTGTGCACAGATTGAATCTTTATTTGTCCAGATTTCAAATAATTAAAAAAAATGTGGCTTTTATAATATTATTCGAAAATTAATCATTTTTTTCAATAGTTTTCTAGGACATACTAACTATTAAATTTTAGTTTGGATAAAACAATTGTAATTGTTTCGAGGTGTGGAATTTTATCAAGATTAGAAAAAATTGTGTTTATTTATGTTTTGAATTCAAAAGTGCAAGATTCTTGTTTTTAAACGACGACAATTACAGAAATAGTTAGTTACAGAAATCACGCGAGAATTTTGCAAGGGAGAAATAGCAATGCTATCGATACGTTCAATTTGCAGCGATACGTAAATCATAAAAATGATAGTCTCTTTTACTTTTTGAAATTTTCGCTCAAATCTATTTTTTATGCAAATATAATTCATTATTTCTAATTTCCAAATGCAAGTTAATTGCCTGTTTTCTTATTTTCACATCTTAGAAAGATGAAAATTCGTACGTTCTGTATAGTCTCTTTATCTTACATCATAGTAGATTTTGTTCCATCAATTACTTCTATTCCAGATAGTGGATCCGTATTGTTTCTAAACAGCCATATAAAATAAAATAGATAGAGTTTGACTTATAGTAATGAATAAAAACCGAAGAATAATGTCAAAATTATGTCACACACACTCTACTGACATGAAAAAGTAAAATAACGTAACAAAAGTGCTCCTTTCTGGCTGGAAAAGAGGAAAACTAATTTATTTTCAGATTCATATGGGTTTTTGAACATATAAATCAGGCACAGATGAATCATGATTTTGCCTAAAATCATGCTTAACTCATCATTCATACAGACTTCAGTATTATCATTTTTCTACACGAATCTGTAACCCAAAAGCATCACACGAAACTCAGATTAAAGTCTTAAAACAGCAAAATAAAATTAATAAATTAGGCATTGTAATCAGCAAGGTACCTAAACCAAGCACAGATGAATCAGACATTTACCAGTGTTCCACCAGGTTCTAAGCCAACCAGCCTCATGTCCGCTTTCTAGCACGTCTGTTGTACGACAGGTTTCCCCCCACGTGGGATCCCAGACTCTCATCATTATTCCTCGACCAAGTACAGTCAAGCAAAGCTTACTCCACATGAATCAGTATTATACGCCGGACACTTCTTATTTACTTAATTAAAATTACACTAACGTAGTTATATCTAATATGTATTTTTTTGTAAGAGGTCAATTAATTACCTTTCGATATAAGTATAATTTATATTGATGAATCAAAAGGAAAATGCGACATCGACCATTTTGTTCCGGAAAATGGGAAACGGACGCCCTATATGAATCAGGAGAACAGACTTCAAAATTTTTTATTTTGTATCTAGATAGCTACTATTAAAAAAATAGAATTTGTCCCAGGTAGAGCTAAAGCTAAACTGTACAGAAAAAAATATTACATGCCGTTTTGATAGTTGGTTACAAAAATATACCCACAGACATCGAAAATTTTGTCTCTGAAGAACTACCCCTGTCCACCTTGCTGGTGGACGTCCTACGCTGCGCTTGCTAGTCCGTGGTCTCCACTCTAGCACTTTTCGACCCCATCGGCCATCTGCTCTGCGAGCAATATGACCTGCCCATTGCCACTTCAGCTTGCTAATCCGGTGGGCTATATCGGTGACTTTAGTTCGTCTACGGATCTCCTCATTTCGAATTCGATCACGTATAGAAACACCTAGCATAGCCCTCTCCATAGCTCGCTGAGCGACTTTGAGCTTTGAGATGAGGCCGATAGTGAAAGACCACGTTTCGGTGCCGTAACTCATCACTGGTATTTTTCGATATTCATTAAATATTCATTTCCATTCAACGTTTTTCGATATTCCTCATAGTTGAGGATATAGCCATCCACGCCTAGTTGAAAAAAATCACCCTTTACGTGTGACACTTTTTCTTATGTGTTAATAAATGAAAAAATAAATAAAGTAAAAGTAAAATTTCAGAAAAAAAAAAACAAAATTTTAAATGTTTTAAAAAGTTTCGGTTTCGGTTTCGGCCGAAACTGAGAGCAAGGCCGAAAGTTCGGTTTCGGTTTCGGTTTCGGCTGAAAAATCAGTTTCGGTCGGACACTACTAATAATCAGCGCCGTGGTGTAGGACGTGGATTTGAATCCAGCCAGGCGAATCTGTGGTAATAAACTAAATTACAACCTCTGTGTTTTGAAAAGTACCTATTAAAGTTCATGTATAGTGTTTACGTTGTGAATTTGACTTGACTCGAACCGTAAAATAGATTAAGTCTTGGATATTTGTTGAGAGTATGGAACCTCGTAATTCTTACCAATGGGAAATCCCATGACACATTTTAAAATCAATAACTAGATAACGTAATACCCCAAGAATGTGCCTTAACAAATCATTTAAACCATTGCCCACGAACATTCTTACTTGCTTGCAATGTATAGTTATGCAAATTAAAGAACATCTTTATTATAAACAATGCCTTACCTGTGACTCACACGTGGAAAATGGCGTCTTTGTACATAATCGTGTGTTAATACGAACTTGTGATACGAACCACACACGAAGTGAGCAAACAAGGATCATTGCTTATTCCTACGATGCTTATCGTAATAATATAAAAAATACATGTCACTATTAGTCCGGTCAATTTAGACAAAAAAATGTGAGTGAAATTACATAAAGTCCCAGCAAGCTGAATTTTTGTGAAGTTGTTCAAAATATAATTATAAACAATGTCTAAAAGTTCCCCATCATTCCCCTGTAAGGAAAAAAAAATATTCAAGGTCAAAGGTAAAAAAAATGAGTTTTTCGCGATTTTCAGCAAAACGGTAAGTTTTATCATACAAGTACCTCAGACAAAAATTGTAGATCATAAAATTATCTATAAAAATGTGTTAATACTTTTTTTCTTACGAGCCACCGTTTCAGAGATATAACGATTCAAAAAGTTATAAAAGTTGTTATCGTCATATGCATCTAATGAGGTAGTGTACTTGGCGCGTTTTTTTTAACGTGGTTTCCCCAGTAGGCCTACTCCACGGGTCAGTTGTGATCCTGTTTATTGTAAAACTATTGCAAAATGACGGAAATGTTCAAAGATTGGGAAAGATAAAAGCGATGTAAATGAAAAAAAAAGTGTTGAAGTTTATTCGTCTCATTCGTAAGTTTCAAATTCTTGTTCTTCTTCTCGATCTTCTTCTCCTGCTTCTTCATCATCTTCATTTTGGATGCAAGTAAATTGAACACAGGAACAGGCACGCTTTTATCTTTCCCAATCTTTGAAAATTTCCGTTATTTTGCAATAGTTTTACAATAAACAGGATCACAACTGACCCGTGGAGTAGGCCTACTGGGGAAACCACGTTAAAAAAAACGCGCTAAGTACACTACCTCATTAGATGCATATGACGATAACAACTTTTATAACTTTTTGAATCGTTATATCTCTGAAACGGTGGCTCGTAAGAAAAAAAGTATTAACACATTTTATAGATAATTTTATGATCTACAATTTTTGTCTGAGGTACTTGTATGATAAAACTTACCGTTTTGCTGAAAATCGCGAAAAACTCATTTTTTTTACCTTTGACCTTGAATATTTTTTTTTCCTTACAGGGGAATGATGGGGAACTTTTAGACATTGTTTATAATTATGTTTTGAACAATTTCACAAAAATTCAGCTTGCTGGGACTTTATGTAACCTCGAATGTCTAAATTGACCGGACTATATGTTCGTCGAGTACTCGTTATTCCCCGAAACTACAAAACCGATTTCAATGTTTTGAGAAAGTCTACTGTTGGGTCCTGTTTGGAAATTAGATTCTTAGATATATTGATCCCGAGCGTAGCGAATCGCTAGTTTATCAAACTTCATCATCAGCCTATAATGTTCCCACTGCTGTGACACAGGCACCCTTTCTGTGAGATCAGTAAGAGGGCCATAATCCACCACGCTCACCCAGTGCGGAATGAAATGATGTTTATTTATTTATGCAAGTAGGTTATAGATGATATACTCGTATCCGTGTTTAAATAGGCGAGTTCTTAAATATCTATGTTATTGAATATACTTTATCAACTAGGTATATTGAGGGTGAAGCCACGGGCTGAAGCTAGCCTACAATACCACGTTTAAAAGGTAAAATAAACGACCAACTGTTTTGATATCAGACGGTAGTCATGTTTACGATATCGTCGCTTCAACCCGACAATATTTTAACAGGCAACTTGATGGATTATGTCACGGTAACTTGAACTCTATTGTTTATGCGATAAGGAAATTAATGTGGTTAGGAATGTTTGTAAATATTTTTGCTGTGTTTGGTAAAGGTTCGTTGTCGATACGTAAATGCAATGAATTCTTCAAATAGTTTTACTTATAAAGTTGCTTTGGAATTCAGATATTGTCGTTTCTTGTCATCGTTCGATATGAGTTAGGTGGAATATATTGAAATCTAGCTTTTACCGAAGGCTTTAGAGTTTAACATTCAATGTAATTGTTGTTTTTCTTTGAAACAGCAGCATTATTTTTCGGGATAGATGGTACTATGTCTGTTCCTGTATACTTGACAACGTATAACATGCAAACTGGAAGATCGGCTTAGTGGTCAAGGCATAAAAGTGTAACAAACAAACTTATTGGGGATCTAAAAAGGACGCATCAGTAGAATTGATAACACAAATTACAAATTAAAACACTATGTAGATTCCTGATCTCACTCAAATTCCAAGAAAACTAATAAGTATGTAGGTATTCAAGCAGTTTTCAACTAATTGAACAGAACTCTATTATCCATTATAATATTGTATGAGTTAGTCATGAAATAACTTCCACTCGCTGTGTTCACGGTTCATTGCCAATATTCATGTCGAACAGTAGAACGTGACAGATAATGTAAATCTATTCTCACAGCAGTCTTGTTAAGTATTCTGCATTTATTTAATGTATTTTTATGTTCGATTATAATTATCTACTATTGAGTAATAGGGTAGTTTCCATGGTCAAAATAATTACATTCTATTTAGTCCGTATTTTAGATTATAAAAAATAATATTGGACACGTATTTTTTCTTTTTTCGATTAAACAAAAAAGAACAAAGATACCTAATAGCCTAGTAAAGTTACGTGTGACTTCACTCTGCGCGAAAAATGCCACGCATCGTGACGTCACACGTAACTTTAATAGGCTATATCTTTGTCATTTTTGGTCTAATTTACAAATAAAAAATACGTGTCCCTTATATTTGAATAATCTAAAAGACGGACTAATTAATTTTTTAGGCAACTAGCCTATTAGAATTCGTAAGGGTCGCGGGCAGCCGATGGATGCAAGTGGCGAATTGTCGTTCAGCGAGGCGGTCTAAGGGGGAGGCCTATGTTCAGCAGTGGACGTCCTCCAGCTCATGATGACGATGATGATTAGAATTCGGCAACATCGTGAGAGTCGTTTCGTGACTCGCGGTCAACCGATGGATGTAAATTGTAGCTGAAGAACAAGGGCAGGGAGATGATGATTACGCAGTAAAAGTTAAATTCAAATAACAAAATGATCCTTATTCCTAGGAAGTTAAAAACTCCCATAAAATATGATTCAAAGCTCAGCGTTGAAACGGACAAATATTACGTGTTTTTCTCCAAAATTAGTAAATAACGTTTTCCTTATTCTTATAAACAGAAACATTTACCATAATAGTCTTCAAAAAACCGGCCAAGTGCGTGTCGGGCCACGCACAGTGTAGGGTTCCGTAGTTGCCCATCAAAATACTTATGCAAACTAACTAAACTGATTCGCTGAATTTAATTTTAAAAAGAAGAATTTTCAAAATCGGTCCAGGAGTCTTAGAGAAATCGGGGAAAATACATAAATAAAAAGATTACGACGAATTTAAAACCTCCTCCTGTTTTGAAGTTAGTTAAAAATAGTTGACGATAAAAACCTACATATCCCCAAAAAACATACCGTAAAAACATCAAACTTACATTTGCAGTTGATTTATTGTTTCTCCGATACATTTTGTTTAAGAAAATTTTTATCCAAGTACATTTTATAAGTTGGTCGGCTATTACTCGTAAAGTTGTAAAGCCTACTTAGTCATGATAATTTTCTTTTAAAATTCGTTATATATACTACTGTTGTCATTTTTTTCACACCCCCAAACACAACCGTTTAGCTGGTAGAGGGGGGGGGACACTCGAGTCGAGCAAAATTTAGCACTTTAAAGCTTAATATTTCACAAACCAATTTTTTTGTCAAAAAATTGTTAATGGAAACTCTCAATATTTTTTAAAGACCTATTTAATGATACCCCACACAAAGGGGAACGTGAGAAAAAAAAAAACATCCCCACTTTACGTGTACAGGAGGTACCCTAAAAAAAAATATTTTACGAGATTTTATTTTACCACTCTCTTGGCACAACAAATCCGTATATTTACACCAAATTACAGCTCTCTAGTACTGTGCGTCTCTGAGCTAAACTGCGGACAGACGGACGGACGGACGGACGGACGGACGGACGGACGGACGGACGGACGGACGGACGGACGGACATGGCGAAACTATAAGGGTTCCTTGTTGACTACGGAACCCTAAAAACCAGTAAAATGTTATGACTTTTAAAGAAAGTGTCCTGTTATCCCGAAAACCAGGATAAAAGAAGCAATTTATATAACGCGGAACTTTGTTACGAAACTTTTGTCATTACTGTTTTCACAAACACAAAACGCCGCTTAAACGAATGCCTAATATTCAAGCCTATTAGTGTAATTTCAACGCTCAGCTCAACAGTGAAAGTTGAAATTCTTAAGCATCCAGTTAGGCCCTTCGTCCATTATAAGACTCAAGTTTCCGATACCTTACGACTTCAGTATCCAGGCGACTCTCGCAATAGAAATGCATATACGTTCGTACACAGGCACGCGACGCGCGACGCCAATCGCGCGCTACCCATCTGCTGACATCGCGGCGACTTGAGTTTCCGCAATTTTCAAGATGGCGGAACAATTTATTTACCATTTTTAATTTTATTCACAGAATAAAGGGTTCCGTAGCATATTCTTGAATCATTTTTGGAAAGTCATTATTTTAAAACGATAGAAAAATATTTACAATCCTCTATCAAATCATAATTTTGTATGCAGTTTTATTAAAAAGTTGGGAGAGATGGTTTTTTTTTCTATTTTATTGAATATTTTTTTAAATTATGTTATAGTATTTGGATTTGGATTAATGTTAGGTTCCCAGGAAATTAACTGTGAAGGACGGACTGTCACACGTTTGATCTTATAAAGATTCCGTTTTTTTTTGAACCTTCGGAACCCTAAAATATATACTTTGATCGTCACAGTCATGTGTCAGCCATTTTATAAATTCATATTCTTGACCACCCATCATGACCTTTTGACGCGGCGCTAGTGTCTATGTCGTTACATCAAATTGCATTATAAAAATTTAGTACCTCGAATTTTCCGCGGGTCATGAGTAGTGGCGAAACTCTAGTATCGGAAACTTGCGTCGCCTCGTGTACGAAGGCTCGTACACGAGGCGACGCAAGTTTCCGATACCTTACGATTTTGGTTTCCAGGCGACTATCGCAATACAAATCCATAGAGGCTCGTACACAGGTCGCGTCGCCGACATGCGTCGCCGACTCTAGTCGCTCGCTACTCATCTATCAAGATCGCCGATACCCAAGTCTTCGCGATTTTTAACCGACCAAAAATTTGTATCTATTATTTTAAAATGTATTATTAAAGTATCTGAGGTAGAAAAATATCCTTGTTTGTATCATTACAATTAATAATAATAATTGTACAATCTTACGTTTATGTATTTTGATAATATTTACTCTAAAGATCGTCGAACAATGGTGCCTGGAGCACGAACTATCAGTGAACCCGTCAAAAACGGAACTTATTATGTTCACTCACAAACGCAATCTTGGCAGTTTACGATTACCTAAACTGTTTGGCACCGAGCTGTCCCTAACAAATGAGGTCAAATATCTGGGCATTATCATTGACAGTAAACTGTTATGGAACAAACACTTGGACCACAAGATTAACAAAGCTAGCATAACATTTTGGCAATGCAGAAGACTTCTGGGGAAATCCTGGGGCCTCTCGCCGAAAACAACACTATGGCTATATAAGAGCGTAATTAGGCCAATAATCACCTACGGAGCGGTAGTTTGGTGGCCCAGAACTGAACTCATCACCACCCGTAAAAAACTGCAGACATTCCAAAGGTTGGCCTGCTCAGCCACCACAGGATGCATGCGAACAACACCTACGAATGCCCTAGAGATAATGCTAGGTCTGCCGCCACTGGATCTCTTTATTCAACAGGAGGCCAGTATGGCGGCAATCAGGCTGAAACACTCCGGCATGTGGAAAAACCAAAGGGGCAATCACACCCTAATATGGGAAAGGGCGCTAAACGATGTACCATACATTGAAGCGCCCTGTGACAGAATCCCCAAAACTCATGTGTTCGATAAACTCTATCGAATTCAACTATCAGAGACCGAGCGAGATCAATCAGGAGTTAACGAAGTCCGAATCTACACGGACGGCTCGAAAACCAAAACCGGCACAGGTGCTGGTGTATTCTCAATGGATCTCAACATCAAAGTATCTCTACCGCTAGGGGAACATAGCTCCATATTCCAATGTGAATGTGTAGCAATCACCCAAGCTGCCACCGCAGTCATGGAAAGAAACATCTCTAACTACGGGATTAGAATTCTATCCGACAGTATGGCTGTACTAACGGCGCTGAACGGCAATATTATGTCGTCCAGCCTAATTTATGAATGTCACTTAGCATTGCAAAATATTTCGAACCACAATAGGGTCATCTTGCAATGGATAAAAGGACATAGTGGATCATTGGGTAATGATGCGGCAGACGAACTTGCAAGGAGAGGCTCAGATGTGGGCGTGGCCGGCCCCACACCCTTTTTGCCTATCCCATCCGGTCAACTCAGGACCTGGGTACGTCTGCAAACCCAACAAAAACATAATGCCAGATGGGCATCTACAACCGACTGCAGACAGTCTAGAGAGGCGGTACCTGCACTAACACCGCGACTGACCACCAGACTTCTCAGTCTTCAACGAACAGACTTACGAGTTGTGGTGGGCATGCTCACCGGTCATTGCCCACTCAACAAACATCTGTTTACCATCAACGCGACAGACAGCCCGTTGTGCAGGGGCTGCCTGAACGCGGATGAAACGGCAACCCACGTAATCCTGGAATGCGAGAGTGTTGCTGACCAACGGGCGCAAAACCTTGGCATCCCAAGGTCGCTCCAAGAAGCCTGTGAACGTCCCAGGAGACTTCTGAGCTTCTGGAAGGAGCTGGGTTGGCTCATATAGTCAACCGTCCCACCTCACGCATAACGGACCACTTACGAGTCCAAATGCGGAAAAGGGAGCCCCTAACAATAACAATAACAATAACAATATAATATTTACTTATTTTAGTTCCATATGTGTAACTAGATGGCGTTGTTAGTTTTTCTGAATCGCGATATGGTTTCGTTACCACCAAAAGTATATAAGGACCTAAAATTCATTGATTAAATTGTCTTCGTTCAAACAAGTACACGCTGGTCCACGACTATCACACAACGCCATCTCGTCCCAAGCTAAGCAGAGCTTGTGGTATGGGTACTAAACGACTGATAAACATACTTATGTATTTCTAAATACATAAATATAATAGATAAATTAGGGGAGGCCTATGTTCAGCAGTGGACGTCCTCCGGCTATTGATGATGATGATGATGATGAATAGATAAATTACACCCAGACACAGAACAAATGATCGTGCTCATCAAACAAACATTAATTTGTCCTGGGTGGGAATCGAACCCACGTCCTCCGGCATAGCAGTCAGGGTCACTAACGACTAGACCAACAGGCTTGTCAAATTCAAAAGAATATTCTAATAGATAATAAGCATGGAATAAGCTTTTTTTTTAAGTGGTAAAATAATCATATTAAATGAGTCCTTCCACCCCGGGCAGGGCGGGAGGGACTGTCAGACTCGTACTAACTAAAAACCACGGTGTCCTTCAATAGAACCTCACAAAACGATAGCGCGATCTAATTCGACCATCTATCGAGCATTGTGTCAAACTTTTTGCACTTTTATAAATTATTATGGTTTCGTTACAAACATTACTACTTTAACCCAGCTTCGTCATGTACTTGCACATACGACAAAAATAAAGTTATTAAGAAAACGAAAACATTAAAAAAACCTATTCAAATCTGAAATTTGAAACCACGGTCATCATCATAGCAGTAAGCGTTAGCGTTCCAGTGCAAATAAAAGAAAACTATAAAAAAAAAACCTAGAAAAAAAATTGAATAAACCTCTAAAAAACAACTGAAACACGAAAAAAGAAAAATTCTATGTTTACCTGGGGATTGAACCCATGGTCACCACCTTGGAAGTCAAAGCTTGAACAAATCGAGCTACCTTGTAGCCGGTTGGCGCGGCGAAATTATGAACAATATTCTTTCTAGATTGATTTTTTCCTCTATACGCGCCAATTTTTAATTCCAAAAATTTGAAAAAGGAATGCGCTCGTCATTTTTAAAATAGTAGCATTTTAATTTATGTTATAAGATGAACATTTTGTGTTTTGTACAATGTATTATTAAGGTTGAATATAGAATGGTGGCCGAATAGACGATTTGAGTCTTACGACTCGAGTCGCCGCTGTGTACGGACCGTGCGCGACTGGAGTCGCGCGACTTAGGTATGCGACTGGAGTATCGGATACCGGAGTTTCCTAATGGACGAAGGGCCTTATGTGACGCAAAGTGGTAGTGAAATATGCCTCAGGCGTGCCTTTCGGAGTAAAGTCACAAGTGACTCAAACTTAAACGGGTTTAGAGTTATCGGAATATAATTAACTATTATGAATAAACATTAAATGAATCAGCTAGGCTTCTGACCTCCAATATTGAATAATTCTGTCGAGATTCAATTCAGCATCATAATTTATTTATAGACGTCAGATTTATTTATTTATTTAAGTGTATGTTGTTTTGTTTCGATAGTAGTTGACGTATTTATTATGAGAAATCCGAAACACAATAACAATTAAATAGAGCTAAAAATAAAGGCTAGAAATAAGTTAGCGTAAATTGTATTTGACAGGTTTGTCGAAGGTTTCTTTATACCGGAATATTTGCAACTAAACTGTTAATAAACTTAATCGTTTAAATATGCAAATTATGAAAAAAAAATGCATTGCATTATGCAACAATTTTTAAAATTCTAAAAAAATCAAGATATATGCAAGAACACAGTTTTTTTTACTGCGTTTTCAATTAAATATTTTTATGTTTTTCTTGAAAACTTAAAGATAATAATTATAATATAATAAATAACTCTAAAAGGAAGCAATTTTTTAACAAAAACAACGCTTATCTATCACTCTACACTAAAATGATATAAATTTATAATCATTTAAATTAAGTAGGTACGAGATAATTTATCGAGTTCTAGGTCACTATTTATGATCCTTTGGTAAAGTGCTAACAATACACAGTGGTCAAGATAACCTCAAAAGTCAAATATAACATTTATCACAAATACATATTTCTACTAAGAAATACATAAGATGTCATTTGTCGCAATTAGTCGCACAATTTATCTCATAATAGGGTCTTAACCTTGAATGAGCTATGCACTTTGTTGCATATTTAATAAGGAGCTAGACTAATTGAATATTATTTATGCAACTGATAACTTGGCCTTAAATAGATTTTCTTCGTGGCAGGTTCGTTTCTATATTTAGTGTAATACGGGTGGCCGGGATGTTTTGTAGACAGACGACTAATAGACAAAGTCGACACCGACAGTTTAATTTTACTATCCTACTGCACTGATTGGACTGTCATTAATTGTTTTTTAGAGTTCGGTACCCCAAAAGGAAAAAAAAGGATCACTTCGTCGTATACATCAGTCTTTCAGTCCGCCGAGACCCTTTTTTAGGAACGTGGTTGTGTAGCTACCAAGTGATTTACCAAACGTTTACCTACGTTTTTATTGAATTTCCGATAAGCAACTAATATTGCAGAAATATAATTTAGAGCGATGTATTGATTCATTAATTTAGATGTTAAAGGACGATTTTTTTTCGCATTGTCTAAGTATCATTAAATTAACAATACATTTTGGTGTAGGCTGAATAATTAAGTGTCTGATATCCGACACTTAATGTAACAGCTGATCGGTATCGCGCCATTAATTATGGTGAAGTAATTAATGATGCGGGCGCTGTTTAAATTATTGGAGAAAAACAAGCGGCAAGTGAAAGTGTTGAAGCGGTGCAAAATTAATTGAACCATTTTGTGGAATTGATAATAATAATGCATAATTTTATAATATTAAAACAGTCATCACTGAATGGATACGGAGAGATGGTATAGGAATACGGTTACAGAAGATGCTAGTCAGGGAAATATGTCTCAATAGAAAAAAAATATGACGCGTCCCAAAAAGTAAAAAAAAAAAATGCATTGTTCATTCAAAATATATTATTCAGAATTTCCCTTATCAAATGTGTAAGGTACTGATCTGATTTGGCAAAATGAAACTTTTAAACCACAGTTAGATCCCTTTTTACCTTTTTGGGACTAAATGTTAAATTAATCCATTCGTTAAGTGTACGTATATCATCCCAATTTCCTTCATTAGATTTATATTACAACCCAGTTAAAATTTATTATTTCCTTGTGTTATATTTTCTTTATAGGTATTATGTATTTTTGTATCAGTTAAAGTAAAAAATACGTGAATAAATAATGTGCGTGTCTATGTTTGTTATTTATTTATATTGCGGAAGTATTTTAGGCTGGCCCCAATATGGTATACGAGTAAGTTAAAAGGCCATTGATAAAATTTATTTTCCTTCACAAGTTTTGTGTTATTAAATTAATAATGTTGTAATTAATAATGTCGTTGTTTCCAATTCTTCTTTTATTGCTTACCGTGATTATTTTCAGCAGATTATTGATGAAAGCTATCAAAACAAAGCGTTTAATATACAGGAAATGTTTATAATATAATGGCGTGTTCCGTATATTTATGCATAAACACAGTAACTTTTGTTTAGTTAACATAATATAAGAACTCGCCAATAATTCCCGAAAGATAAGTGATAATAATATTTCAATAATGGGGAGATACTACATTAGCGTTTGAAGTGATAACAATATGGTTGACAATATGCTAGTTGCCTAAAAATGTAATTAGTCCGTCTTTTAGATTATTCAAAAATAAGGGACACGTATTTTTTTATTTGTAAATTAGACCAAAAATGACAAAGATTTAAAGTTACGTGTGACGTCACGATGCGTGGCACTTTTCGCGCAGAGTGACGTCACAGGTAACTCAAATAGGCTATTATCTTTGTTCTTTTTTGTTTAATCGAAAAAAGAAAAAATACGTGTCCAATATTTTTTATAATCTAAAATACGGACTAATTAGAATGTAATTATTTTGACCCTGGAAACTACCCTATTGTCGAGCATGACTGCGATGGCTTCGTTAGTCGTAGATACAAGTCCTACTCCCAATCGAATTTTTCATTGCACAAAAATGAAGTTTGAGGAGAAGGGCTTTACGTGCTTTCCAAGGCACGGAGGAAACCTTCTATGATTACCACCCATCCACAGACCAACCTCAACAAGCGCGGCTTAACCCGGAAGATCGATCTGCCTGTGTGGCTGGAATTATTTAGCCACGAGCACCTCTTCACACACATTCTTAAAATACGTTTTAGGGTAAAAGGTACGAGGAAACGTGAAACGATATCTTGGAAAAATATTTCTACCCTCAATCAGTATTTTCGTGAGAAAATTTGCAGCTGTTGCATCGAGTACCTACTGGCTTTCATGATCACAACGAGGTCAACGAACTTAATTCTAGTCGTAGAATGGGACAAAAATATTTCATCCTTCGATATGTTTTTATAGTTACACACATAAATGCGAAAGTTTGTTTGGTTGTCTCTCACACAATTTATACTACGGAATGGATTCTATGGGGTTTTGCTCATATAAATTTTGTCTCTTAGATATTTTTATACCTTTAGTAAGTATGTAAGTATCTACTATTCCGTGGACATAAGCTAGATTGGTAGATATGAATGCGAGAACAAAGCTTGGTGTTTTGCGAGTTTGGTACTAAATCAAGTTTTTATGGTTTTGAGGATTAGTACTCATCTTAAAACACTACTTAATACTTAATTTACTTAACAATATTATAAAGTTTAAGAGCTTGTTTCGTTAAACACGCTAATCTCCGTAATTACTGATTCTATGGAGAAAAGATGTTAGTAAATCAAGTTTTTATGGTTTTGAGGATTAGGACTCATCTTAAAACACTACTTAATACTTAATTAACTCAACAATACCATATAGTTTAAGAACGTGGTTAAGCACGCTAAACTCCGTACCTAATTATAAGTTTGAATGGAGAAAATAATTATGTTTGTATTGGAAAGCACATTTATGGACGGAGGATACATTACGCTACCACTTAAAAGAGCCAAACAGCACAGTGGTGAACAGTTAGTAAACGATAGTTTTTATCCGGATAAATGTAAATGTACCAGTCTCTCGAGGATAAAGAACAATTAGCTCAAAGTATACTGGCGCAATACGTAGGAAAATTAAAATGAAGCACTTAAACGAACAACAAAATATTAAGGCGCTGTACCCAAGCTCTATGTAGCAAAGGTATTCGCGGGGGTGAAGCAGCTGCGCGCGGGGGCAAATGGTAAGCAAAAATGTAAGAAATTTTGCAGTTTTAACTTAATATTTAAAAAGTTACAGGTCTTAGTTAAAAAAAAAATAGATATGTCTTTAGTATATGAAATTTCCTCTGTTAAAGTTACAAAAAAATTTATGGTTACCGCTGAAAAAATGGAGAATTTCGAGACAAAAAATTTTTTTTCATGGTCATATTGACCATTTTTTTTTTCATAGTTCTAGACCACTTTTGTGAATTGTTTTTGTAAAAGTCTTTACTTTATACATTTGACTATACACTGTATTTTTTTCTGGCTTGTGGCATGTACAGATACGGCTAACTTTGCGACGTAAAACTAGTCGTTTACAGAGTGTTCGCTATGGGCAGCGCCTTAATGCACATGTGCAAAATTAAACACAGAAATGAACAACCTCAATTTTCGTTGAACAACACTTACTGCATTGTTGCTAAGCTAAATTCCCGCTGTGTGCACTGGGGATTACTTAAGCACTCTCATTAGAACAAAGTGGGACTCGCTTTGATCACTTTGCATGCGCCACGTGCAATATTTAGATGTTATGGCCTTTCACATGGAACATTTGAGCGTTTTGTTAAGTGTGCGTGTGAAAAAAAGAGTCAAAACGCGACGGAAGAATGGGTGAAGAGCACGGAAGATAATGTGGCTATACCAAAAGAGAGACAACGTCAAGGAAGAGACGACAGAAACAGGAAAAGAAGATGTCAGAATAATAATAATAATATTCCACAACTATCATACGACGCCATCTAGTCCCAAGCTAAGCAGGGCTTGTGTTATGGGTACTAGACAACTGATAAACATACTTATATATTTCTAAATACAGACATATTATAGATAAAGAAGAAACAACAACAACTTTCTGCAACCGTTGCGCTGTGAAATAAAGCTTTTGACTTTGAAAAAATCGATTAGGTGGACAAGGAACTCACCAAAGTGGCGGGAAGAATTGCTTAGGTTAGGTATAGGTTTTACACAAAATTGCCAGAAGAGGAAAGACTTGTCAAAGACCCGCACTCAGTAAGGTGTGCACAAGATTGAAGAATATGCTTGCGCAGGGGGCCATAAAAATTGCATTGCCTTGCGTTGCCTTGCATTGCCTTGCGTTGCAATTGAAGAAGATAGTAGGTACATTCATAAAACCTCATCTCATTTTAGGTCTTTAGGTTGTTCTTAGGTTGAGAGGGAAGCTCTTGCAAACCCATTTTGAATAAAAAAAGTGGTAAATTTTTGCGTGTGTTGCAATCTTTATTCACATCTTGTACTTTTGTAAATTTACACGAACTTGAGACTTTACAGTAAATCAATATTCATCCCTATTAAACAAGCTTCTAATTGAATTAATTCGGACAATACCAATAAGATTCTGTAGAACAATCGCCAAGACAAAGTCTAGTATGTAAATCCCTTTACAATTGTCGCAAATCTGTATAGAAGTTTTAGTTGAATAAGCTAATGTATTGAACGGTCTGTGGACGATTAATGTTATTTTAACTATCGTTCGACATGTTACCATCCCATTTACTTAATTACTTGAATAGTTTTAAGTTATTCTCCGCAAAAATTATCGCTTTTCTATAAATTAAGGAAAGGTGAGTGTTACTTAAGAGATTATGTGCAGTTTTTGAGAAATATTATTTTCAAATATTAAAACGTTTATTTTAAAATTCAAAAACGCATCATGGAGGGTTCTCAAATCTACAATAGTCTGTTGTTATATCCCTTTACCGAACATGGTTATTTTATACGGCTGAAAATGTCAATGGCTATACATAATATATCAGACACTTCCTATAAGCCTGCTGAAAATAGGATTTTAAACTCTAGTACATTATAAAATATGTTCAATCTCCGGAAAAATTCATTCATCTCAAAGACTAGGACAAAGGTAATAAATTATACTCGTCACAAAATAGGTAAACTATTACATTCTGTGGAATATGGTATAAAATATTTCTACAGAACACGTACCTACGCATTACAATTCTAGACATAATGGTAATTCTATACATAAAGTAAACAAATAATATTTAATTTAGTTCTCCTTTCATAAAACGTGAGTCGACCAACATGTCTCGTAAATAAAATATGTAGGCAACAATTTATTCTTTGATCGAGCACTTCTAACCAGAACACTCGCCTACTACGTCTTGTTACACTGTGGGAACGAAATGGCGATAGATGACTTGTCTCTTTTCCACAGTGGAACTCCGGGCTTGGACGGCCTGGTAGGCCAACAGTGTCGTCTGTAATAAAAGTGTTATGAAAGTGTCTACAGCGGCGTCATAATTGCATAACATTATTGTTTTGAAACTATTTTGTCTTGGTTTGTAAGACGAGATCGTTTTCGTCATGGTGACTCTACCGAATCATGTCCCTCTATCTCTCAATACTAGACACCTTTTTTTTAGCGTGTTAAAATCATCAAATGAGTACTCCCACCCCGGGCAGGGCGAGAGGGACTGTCAGACTTGTACTGACTAAAATCCACGGTGTCCTTCAATAGGCCTTTATGTTCCGGGGTCACGGTAAGGAAATAAGTCCCGGGGCCACGGCAGAGACCCGCGACCCCGGCAGACTACTAGACACCTAAATAAAACCTTCTGAATTTTGACCGTTCTGATTAGCATCAAGGGTTAATTAATTTCTTCTTTTTTATCCATCTGCTGTGCTGTTTTCACGGTGTTCAGCAAAGGCTTATAGGCTTGTGAAAAGAGAAAACAGGAGAAACGAAAAAAATGTCAAGTTTACCCCTTCATACATTGTATATGTAACGCGACGCAAGAAGTCTCAGATACCTTACGACTTTGGTACCGTTGCCTGGATATCGGAATACTTACATGTCATAATATAAGGCCTATGTTCAGCAGTGGACGTCTTCCGGCTGATAATGATGACATTTGTCATATCCATAGAGGTTCGCACAAACGCACGCGTCAATGGATATCAAACGCAAGGTCTCGAAAACTTGAGTCACGTAGTGTTCGATAGGTCTTATTGCAACGTTGCCTCATGTAGATGCGAAGAAGATGAAAGCCCCGCAAATACGACTAGTCACAAGTTGATGGCGAAACAGCTAAACATTGTCAAGAAACCTTTTTTCTAAGACCACAATGATTCAGTCCAAATGAACAGAGAAAAAGGTAAGAATATTGGACAAAATAATATGGCTTTCGCATAAAGATTCCTAAAGGAATACGTCGCCAACATTTGTAACACTAAACAGTTGATCAAATACAGTCGTAAACACATTGTTAACACTAATATAATGTTGATCTTGATCAAACTGTTACGGTTTCTGTCGCCCATTTATTTCCGAGTTAGCCAACTCAAGACAAATAGTGTGGGAGATATATTGGCATGAGAGTTGGCCACGATTCCAAAAACAATTTCTAAACATTTAATCACGGGACTTTATAGCTTTCAAAAATTAAATTATGTGGATAATTGGATGGGCATTTTTTATGAGTTCCGCACACTATTAGACATTAAAGAGCTATTTTGAAGGGTTGAATTATTTATGGTCTATTGCTAGTTTCGTTTCAAGGAAATCTTTGAACACGGGACGCACTACATCGCCCTTCCCGAGAAGTTATTGATGTTATTAAAGAGAAACTTCTAATTTATTACTTGCTTATAACTAAATATTACTCTGTTTAGTTTCCTGTTATTTAGTTTTTGGTTTTATAAATACATGTAGTGTCAGTATAATTGTAGGTATATTGCGCAGATGAATTATAATATGTTTAATCTATGTGCGTTTGTTTTATTGGTCTCAACTGCGTCTAGTCGAGCTATTATGGTGAGACTGTTCTTAAATTAAACAATTAAATAATGTACATGTTTGCTGAATGCCTAATTTATGGGAGAAATTTTTACGTACTACGCACATACGTAGATTTTAACTATTTAGGCGGCCAAAAAGCCATTTTTGAACAACAATATAATAATGATTTAACCAATTAATCGGGTAGTTAACAGTTCCTAGTATAAAACGATACCCTCTCCAACAGTCGTCGATGCGTATGACACTACCCTCGAGTAGTCGGAACTCGATAGTTGCTTAACGTTTACGTGCCAGTTATCGACAGCTCTCCCAAACTAACAACTTCTAAAGTGCATAATTATTGTTGGAATAATTGTTTTCAAGTGAAACTTATGGATTGCAATAATTCAGGTAAGGACCTATGTTTTACAACAATAATATACTTGATTATCGTTTTTCTTAATATACTTTTAATTTGTCAAAGATAGGTCTATGACATGTGATTTTATTTTGTATTTTGAAATGTTTAGAAGCTTTTTTAACTTACTTCAGGGTCCGTCCGGGTAATAATTTATTTATTTCTCAATACTTGACATATTTCTCCGTATAACGACAAAATAATTAGCCGCGGAAACCCGCGCTTTTCAAAATTAAGAGCAACTAAATGTTTCAAGTCAAAAATGAGCAAAATACCATTTTGCTGCTTTTTTATTTTATATCAATTTACTTTTTGCTATATATCATATCATATACACAATAGGCTATTGTTAACTTCGGATCCTCTTATTAGCTCCAGCAGACAAATTAAAAAACCTACTCGCAAAGCATTCCTTTCAGAAACAATAGAAATGTTGATGTCTGCTGAACCAAATAGAGAGTCAATGGAGGAAGGCTCTCAAAGTGAGTGATATTTAGTTTTGTTTATGTTTATATAAGTGTAGGTAGATATAGGTGATGTAATTATACCTTATTTTTATTCATTTAAAATATTATTGAAGTGAAAACTTCTTTAGCGGCGTTGTACACTTTTTCTGTATTTGAACTTTGTTTTACTTTTTTGAAAATTGCTACTATATTTCTGTATAAAACTTGTGTAATTAAATAATAATATATATTTTTGAATTGAAAAGGGTTTATTTTATTTTAATATAGTACTTGGAACTAATTAAAACCAAAAAATATTTTTGGCCGCCTAAATAATTAAAATCTACGTATGTGCTACGTAGTACTATTAGGTATTCTATGGTACTACATTATCTGCCTCTTAATTTCTCCCTATAATAGCGCTCTTCCTCTCTGATTTTTAGGGTTCCGTAGTCAACAAGGAACCCTTATAGTTTCGCTATGTCCGTCCGTCCGTCCGTCTGTCCGCAGTTTAGCTCAGAGACGCACAGTACTAGAGAGCTGTAATTTGGTGTAAATATACGGATTTGTTGTGCCGAAAAAGTGGTAAAATAAAATATTGTAAAATATTTTTTTTTAGAGTACCTCATGTACTTACACGTAAAGAGAGGATTTTTTTTTTCTCGCGTACCCCTTAGTGTGGGGTATCATTAAATAGGTCTTTAAAAATTAATCTGAGTTTCCATTAACATTTTTTTGATAAAAAAATTCGTTTGTGAAATATTAAGCTTTAAAGTGCTAAATTTTGCTTGACTTGAGTGCCCCCCCCCCTCTACCAGCTAAACGGTTATGTTTGGGGGTGTGTAAAAATTCACAGTAGTAGTATATATAACGAAATTTAAAAGAAAATTATCATGACTAAGTAGGCTTTACAACTTTACGAGTAATAGTCGACCAACTTATAAAATGTACTTAAAATCATATTTTCTTAAACAAAATGTATCGGAGAACATGCTCTTCAACTGCAAATGTAAGTTTGTCAACTTTATTTTTACAGCTTATACAACATGTAACGTAATTAACGCACATCCTCAGACACCCCAATTAGAATATCATGTTATAATCATAATACATATATTGAATTTTTAATTTAACATGTAAATGCATTGTTATCAACTAAATTAGTTATTTTGCAGAAAAGTTTATTTTTCTTTAATTTTGTATTGAATGACGGAAATTGTATAAATACAAATAAAATTGCACTTTTAAGTCTTGTTGCCTTGATTTACGGTCTATCTTAGTTTGTTTTGACTGTACAGAGGTGTAGGCGGAATTTCCGTAATTTTAATTATTTTTGAAAAAAAAAATTACCTATATTAAAAATGATAGAAATCGATTCAGTAAACGATTCTGAACAAACTAATTTCAGGATGTGCGTTAATTATGTTACATGTTGTATAGGTATGTTTTTTGGGGATAGGTAGGTTTTTATCGTCAACTATTTTTAACTAACTTTAAAAAAAGGAGGAGGTTCTAAATTCGTCGTAATCTTTTTTTTTAATGTATTGTCCCCGATTTCTCAAAGACTCCTGGACCGATTTTGAAAATTCTTCTTTTTAAAATTAAATTCAGCGAATCAGTTTAGTTAGTTCGCATAAGTATTTTGATGGGCAACTACGGAACCCTACACTGTGCGTGGCCCGACACGCACTTGGCCGGTTTTTTTTAAATATATTTTACTCTTGCAAAGCAACTTCCATACGTACTTGTATAATGATATCTTAGTTTATAATCTGTAAAGAAAGTAGACCACACATTTCCTTTCTAGTTTGTCTAGTAGTTGCAAGAGTAACTGTCGATTATGAAGTCCCGAGTTCGATTTCACGAGGCTGTAATATTTGTAACGAAATGTGGTTTAAATGTGTTTTTTAATAAGAATTTAAGTACGTAAGCAAGCATGTGACGAAGTTGGCGATATCAGAATTACAAAATTAATACCGAAGTAGCACAAGGTTGAATTAAATTGTCATTTTGCGTGAAAACAAAAATAAGTACGAGTGTGTACAAAGCCATTTAGGATTTAAAGAGTGTTGGTCATTTTATGAATAAAATATCCTTGAATGAAAACAATATGAGAATTATAATTACGTCGTAATTATTCATGTTTATATGAATAATTGAATATACATAGAAAAGTAAGAAAGTATTGATTTAAAATAAAATACTTTCATAATGGAGTAAAAACTGGCGAAAAAAATCAATGCAATTTAATTTAAGTTACATCAATAGAAACCTATTACCCTTCTTCCTACAGTGATAAAAGGTGTGTATGAAGAATTGAAAATGAATAGAAAACTAACTGAGCACTTACCTTTAATAAACTTTAATGATTTGAAATAAAGTTGGGATAAAACAAGATGAAAAATGTTCAATGGTAGCCAAAAAAGTTATATCAATCAATGGGGTTACAGTGACTTTAACAATTAAAATATTAAATCTGCCATATAAACACAGTAGAATTGTTGGTTCAATTTTTATCAACAATGTTGATAAAGATGAATAGACGCATCAACAATTAAATAAAACAAACGAAACTATTGTTACAAGTTGCTGAGTATTAAGATAGGAAGCATCCAAATTAGGAATGAAGGACTGTCATAACATGGACATGTCTACTCGTTTACTGTGACGACGGACATCCGACGGAACATGTTTGATTTATCTTTCAAAAGGATATCCTAACGTTAGGATATTTTTAGAAATGTTCTTGGTATTGCTGTGCGTAAGTCTTTAAGAAAGTTTGTTGGAACAACTGTTAGTTTACCTATCACAAATTCACCATCCTCCTTTTTAGTTTGTATTTCTTTTTACTTTTCGTTTTATTTTAAAAGCGTAGTTTCAACAGCCAGGCTCTATTTCAAGATGCCTTTTTTTTAATATACCCACTTTATATATTTTTAACTAAAATAAAACCCTGTATCCTTATGAATGGACTGTAGGAACCTTGAAGGACTTATCTGGGGCCAATACTACAATAATATCAAGAGATAGCAGACTTCTGGCCAAAGCTTATAATTTGCCTATCAACAAAGGATTTATGTTGATAAATTAATAAAAATTAAATAATTAATTAAAAAATTTAATGTTGATAAGATTAAAAATACAACTAAGTAAACTTTCAACAATCTCATGTCAAAACCCTATGAGCCTAAAAAGGCCCATTAAGCAGATTCATGTGTGAATAATTATATGAATTATTGCGTAACAATTAGTAAAATGGTCACAAATTGACAATTAACATTGGCTCTCAGAAAAAATATTTGGCCGTCTTGGCTGACAATTGTTATCGATGAATGAAGAACATTGTTTGTTTGTTTATAAATATAGTGTTGTTGTATACAATCAAGAACTTGTTGTTGATTATTTGTTTTGTCGATAAGTGCTACAAATCTACAATGGAACTCTGTTAATTTATCAATATTATTGTTATAAAAAGATACAGGTTTTTTTCCGAGATATTATGTGAAAGTTTATGGAATAAGTACGTAGGTACCAACTGTCTTCATTTTATTTCAAAAATACGATCCAAATCTTCAATAAACTGTATTTTTTATCACGCTAACAATAGTTTTTTTTTTATAAAAAATGTGGGTAGTATGTACTCACCAATTTATTAATTCTCTGCAAACAGTAATAAACTAGGTATTCAATCCAACGTCAATTTGCGTTTGTCAAATCAATTCCGGGCCAGAATCGCTTGATTTCTTTGAACACGCATATCAAAGTGTAGTAAAATATTGTCACAAATATGATCCTCGTAACGTATTTGAATGTTTCTGTCATCACAAAACTTGGTTATCAAAATAACTCGCACTGTAACAGTCACTAATATTTTTGTTCGTTAAAATTGTTCGCGCCAAATTATTTTATTTATCAGCACAGACGTGCGTCGTCGTCGGCACCATATGTCACACTGACATAACGACAGTAGCTCACAATGCGCCCGCGCACGGCCGCACGCATTGTCAATAAAGTTGTACACATTTATTGCTATACCCAGCTAAGCGAAACTCGACTCTTTCACTTGAACTTAAAGTTCAAATTAAACAGTTTAGTTAGGCGAGTAAACGGGACAGCATGAGTCATTCTTCAATCCACAGCTGCGTCATTCATAAATGGCTGTTACTATAATTCCGCTGTTATGACGTCACGTTAAGGCTTATATTCGATTGATTTCTGTAATATTTTATTGTATTCTCACAATGGTTGATGTTCTATTTTTTTTTTGTAGCGGTGTGAATGCATATCCTGATGTTGTGACTCAAATTTTAATGTCTAGTCTTGAAACCGGTAATTGCAAAATTAATGGTATCTGACTTTTTTACCGGAATAATCAAGGACACGCAATTACATTGTACGCTAAATGATAATAGTTAAAAAAAACTTAATTGGTTGGTTTGAACACTCATTAACAAAATGATAGCTTCTATTTCAAATTGCTGTATTGTTTCTATAAAAATATGTAATAGTAAATCTTCCATCGTTATTTTTATAAGTTCAACAAGAAACAATTCTAGCAACTTAATGTTAAGTACCTACTAGTCGTTTTATTTTATACAAATGAGTTGATTGAATACATTTACATTTATGTATAGGTAAAGCAATGACACGATTGTTAATAAAGAAGGTAGGTACTTATTCCATAATAGAAAAGGCATTGCCTAAACAGAAACATGGACTTAATATTATACTGAAACTGCTTGCTGAGATAGCCTACATCATCCCACAGCTGGGCAAAGGCCTGGACATTTACACAATAATTATTTTTTTATTAGCTGAGCCGGTAAACTTCGTACCGCCTCAAAATCACCTTTTAAACTTTCCCTGGACTTCCAAAAATAATTCAAAACAACAATTAGCCAAATCGGTCCAGCCGTTTTCGAGTTTTAGCGAGACTATTATAATAAAGTAATGCAAAAAGAAGTGATAAGAAATAAAGTTTGAAACAGCTGGTGTGAACCAGCTGTTCCAAACTTTTCCAACTTGTGAACTTATGAAAACAAGAAGTAGGTTAAAAATTGAAATATTTGTTCATGTGAAATTGAAATGTTTATTTTAAGAATAACTTTCAGTTACTAACTCAATGTGGGACATTATTGCAAACATGATATTTTAATTTTCGATATTATTACTCGATTATAGGATTATTATTTCTTACCTACTAATCATCATCATCATCATCAGCCTATTAATGTTCCCACTGCTGGGACACAGGCCTCCTCTCTGTGAGAGGGAGTGGGCCATAATCCACCACGCGGGCCCAGTGCGGGTCGGTAGATGTCACATGTCTTCGAATTTTTGGTTCTAGGACATGCCGGTTTCCTCACGATGTTTTCCTTCACAGTTTTGAGAGCAGTGGTGACGAAATAAATTACACAAAGTAATGCGGATAGCTGGATTCGAACCCACGACTTGCTACTCGTAAATCGGAGCCGATACCATTGGGCCACCACTGCTTTTCCTACTAAGATTGTCTACATAATATGAGTTTTCGTTCAATAATTAGGTTAACAGTATGATTTTACGAAGTGCTTACTGTTTCAAAGAAATATAATCAGCTAATTAAAACTTGTTATACGAACTCTCATTGGTCATTAAGTATCACTCAACAGCCCTCTAAATTACCCTTACTTTGTAATTACACTCTTAATTAAAATTAAATGTCGTTTAGGGCTTCAAGGTAAAAAATAATAATTAATGGTTTGCGGGTAAACCAGGGTTTAATGTAACCGACCTTATGTTTGGTATATTATGTCTATCTATCTAACCCTTTTTTGTGGCTGGAAAAATCATCAAATGGGTCATCGGTGAAGCGAAAAGGACTGTAACTCGTATCTGACTAAAATCATCCGTGTTCCTTCAATTGCGGTAATTGCCCTTTACGTTACAGGGTCACGGATTCCATAGTTCTACGACCTTAACCTGCTATCTGAGGCATAGGCTTCGAGGTAGTAGTTGTTGTAACATTTTGTTTTTTGATTACAGGAAACGCGAATTAAATTTACCTAATTTCGAGTTATTGGCCCACTGCTTGGACGGAGGCCTCCTATCTGTGAGAAGGAGTTCGCCGTAATCCATCCACAAAATAACTTTCTATTCTGAAAATTACTATTCAACGAAGAATTGGTCAAAATATAGAAATCGTAATCGTGTTACTGCACGAAACTGAAAGCAAAAGAAAAATAGAAGTGACAAACGAAAGTGTTTCTGCAAACCTATATTAGCCTTGAAATGTTACCTAATGGCCATCCAAAAATTAAAAAAAAAATTTTTGCTCTCCTTTCAACAAGGTTTGATACCGATTTTCCGGGTGTAAAGTTTCCGTGGAATAATTAACGAATTACTTGCGAGCAAATCCGCTAGCAACAGCTAGTTTATATGTTCGAATTCCATATTTAAAGCATTATGAATTTGGAGTCCTAGTACCCCAGTGGTATAGCTCCCCGACTTCAGAGTTAAAAGTCGTCAGTAAAAACCCAGCCAGGAGCATTACTTTGTGTAATTTATTTTATCAACACAGCTCTTTAAACGGTGAAGGAAAACATCGTGCGGAAACCACCATGTTCATGAACCTACGACATCTACTAACCAGCCCCCCTAGACAAGTCGCAAACGATACCTAATCGTTAACAATCGGTTCTCCCCAATAGACTTTCAACCTTATTCTTTCGAGTCTTTAGTTGAAAATCTATTGAAGATTTCATGGCGCTGTCGTTCGTTCCTGTCGCTGACGCTTAGAAATTCTAAGTCTGTGAGTGATTATTTAGATGATAAGCATAGTTGGTCGCTGTGTTGAACACAAGACATTGTTCATGTTCTTTCAACAAATTATTCTGTATTATTATCGTATTTGACTTTAGTTTTAATTAGTGATTTTTTTTTTGTGTGTGTTTATTCTCTTCTTTTTCACGACAGTCGTAGGGTATCATCTAATACTAATGTCGGAGCTGATGAAGATTGTTAACTAACCTTGCATTGTATAGTGTCAATCTTTCTAGTATTATATAGTTTCATAGGAACCATTTTGTGAGTACAATGTACTTTATAACTTTCAATGAGTAGATACCCACGTCTTTTAATGACTTGAATGACCCTGGCGGTTGAGATTATGTCATGCTCACTCTAATGTCTCGCTGGCGGTGGCGCGTGTGTTGGATCATTTAGTTCCCTTCAAAATGGTTGAGCTGAGTGATGCTGATGCATGTGTCATGTTCGTGAACGGGCGCTGTCAGTCGTGACTGGTCATCTCTTAGCTGCCACGGTCTATTTTAATTATTAATAACTTTATTTTGAATTGTCTTTTTATTTTACTATGGACACTATTATCTTGCCACATCGTTCTCACATAATGTACCATCTGATGATGAATGATGTAACAAAAATTTTTGTAATAATTTTGGCGATTGAAAAAGAGTGTCCATGGAGTTTCTTGCTCATTCTTCTCCATAGAGATCTACACCTTGGAATGAGCACCTACGGTACTTTCACAGTTTTTATGTCTTGTGTCTGGGACCGTAGCACCATAACTATTTTTATACTTGTTTTATTTTATGTCTTTTGACAATTCATAAGTGCCTGTAATTGGCAGAGTTGAAATAAACGATTTGATTTTGATTTTGATTTGATTTTGATTTTGATGGTTTGCGACTTGTCTAGGGGGGCAGCACTGGGCCCGCGTGATGGATTACAGCTCACTCCGTCTCACAGCTATGAGGCCTGTGTCCCAGTATTGGGAAATTTACAAGGCATGTAGCGTTTGTGAATGTAGACTATTTAGTTACGGTTGAAAAATCGGTTTTAATTTGCAATGAAAGTGAAGGTCAAAGTCAAAATCAATGCTTGTATTATTTGTAGTCAGACACAATGATTGATCACGCAAATTGAACAAATTCTAATCGATTGTATACTAAATTGAATTTCAGTTTGGCAATTTAAAATATTTTTAGATGAAATTTTATTTGGAAGGAATTTTAGCAATCAAAATGGCTGGGTCGATGTATATTAAAATTTGGCATGCTATACTTTATTAATAAACGCATGTTTTGGACTCAGTTTTCAAGTACATACCTACGTATTTTTTTTACATATTTTAAGGCCAGCAGTATGCCCCAGTAACTAAATACAAGAATCTTGTATTTGCTACTTGCAATTAATGCGAGACTTGGGATATTTGAATGGGTAGATATTTACTCAGACACGTTAGAACAGTTGAATGAATCTTGATGCTTGGCTCAGAGATAAGTTCTAGTCTGGAATAACACATAGAATACCGATTATAATTTATACCGGTATTTCGTACCCGTCGGACATACAGATAATTCTCAAGTAACACGCGGGTTATCCACTGGTAACCAGTTTTACCAAATGTGTGAAGGTAAAACAATTTTAATTCACCAGATCTTAGGTAATAAATCCACCTGAAAATGTGTTTTCAACACAACTACCGGCTGAACATGAGAAAAACTCGTATTTCATGGTTCACTGCAGTTATGAGCTCACGTATTTCTTAATTTATACGACATTTTACTATCGACTGGTCATTTCTTACTGAAATTAAAATTCTCCCATAAAAAGGTAATATTTTTTACAATGAATCAATATGGTGCTGCTCTTATTCTTAGTGTGATCTTTTATGAAGGTTATAAAGTGCGGATGCAATAAATGTAATGATGTGTCAACTATGGAATGGCCTATCAGGGGCGTAGGTTCCTGTTACTATCAATCAGCTAGGTCCCGTGGCGTAAAAAACTAGGTTTATAGGTTTTCTTTTTTTAAGTTATTCTTAGGGGCCCGTAACTTTCAATCTATTATAAATTTTGAAAAAAAGAAAACCTATAAACCTAGTTTTTCACTGTGTCAGAACCATTCTAAAAATAATTGAGGTAGGATAACATACCTTACGATTTTGGTATTCATTGACGCGTGCTTGTGTTTGAACCTCTATGGGTTTGTATTGCGATAGCCGCTTGGATACCAAAGTCGTAAGGTATCGGAAACTTGAGTCGCCCAATGTACGAAGGAAGGGCCTTAGGGGCAGGATAAAGTTTTCTCTTTTAGTATGGACGAGCGTTCGGTAGACGATTGTCTTAAACTAGCGGGCGATTGAGAGAGTTGTGCCTGTCATACTCCACCCACACGAGAGACGAGCATAGTATGTGGCAATTTTTTTAATAGATGCGAGTCCATTGACATCGGTCAAGTACACCCGAATTTCCACTATAAACACCTTATAATATTTTTCTAACCTTTTGTACAATTTTATCTACTAATAAAACAAGGACTCTAACTTCTGAATTCGTTCCAAAATAGCAATAAAAGCTGAAAATCCACAATTTTATGGGCTAGAAACAAGTAATTTTCCACATTTTTACAAACAATTCAAGTTCGTGACATAACTGTCATGCTTATCGCAGCCTTTCGGAAAGTTCAGAGAAGGTCCCCGGCGTGATGGCACATGATTTATTATAGTCGGGAACTTTTACATGGACCTGTGTGTGTTTGGGTGTTTAGTAGACTAAAATTTCATCTCTGGTGCCTAGTAGAACGTTTTTTATTAGGTGTAAGGGAGCAGTTTGTAATGCCTGAGGGAGACAGGTTGGATATAATTTAAATATAATAATTATATTATCGATAAATCATAATCAGGCAAAAATAAATGTTTTTTGAAGTGAAAACTTCTTTAGCGGCGTTGTACACTTTTTCTGTAATGGGTAAAAAATTTAAAACTCGCGTCAGGGTCACGTGACCAAAACTCGCGTCAGGGTCACGTGACCCTGATCGAAAATGAGTAAGACGTCATTCAAATTAAAAATAAAACATAGTAACAAAAAAGTTTTCACTTCTACCGGCACTCCTGGAGTGCAACCTTTTTTTTTTTTTCGCTTTTGTGTGCCAATGTCACATCTTTACGACCATTACATTTTCTTCATAATAAAAATAATATATTCTTCAACTACAACAATAATTTAACTAAAAACATTTTAAATGCAAAGTAAACACTCTTTTTAATAATTAAATAGGTATCTAGGGAGTAATTAAAAGTGTAGAGATTCCAGTTATTTTTTAGACTTTTAGAGTAATATAGTCATTATAATCTCCATTTTCTCGCCGGCTGCTGGAAGGAAATGAGAGCAATATTTTTGGGACGTGTTATCGTGGGACATTTAATCATTAGGGGCGCTTGTTTTCAGCTGAAAACAAAGAGAGGTTTGTGTTTTAACAAAATAGGAATGAAATAATATGGGAAGCTGGGTAAGGCCCTTGTCCTACCGTCAACGAAGAGCGATTAGCCATCTAATTATGTTCTCGCTCGTGGAACGTACCATCATCATCATCATCAGCCTATAATGTTCCCACTGCTGGGACACAGGCCTCCTCTCTGTGAGAGGGAGCGGGTCATAATCCACTACGCGGGCCCATTGCGGGTTATCAGTGGTGTGGCGTGGAACGTATAATACCTAGATATAGGTCCCATATCAACTCAGAGAGAGTCCTTTTCATTAGATTTTCATGTCGTAACAACAGGAGCTTTCAATGAAACTCTTCCACTCGGTTGGCGGGCAGAATACTCTGGGAAACTCTCGTTTTGCATAGAGCAGATCAACGATTAAATAAGCACAGATCTGGTTTACTAGACGACCACCTATTAGGGTGGCCTGTGAGACATTCACAAAAGAAAAGAAAAGACTCGATCGCGACTAATCGCCCGACGCAATCGCGCATTCGCTCATAATATTATTATAGCAACGTAACTTTCCGAAATGTTTTCTCGTCTACTGATTCGTGGCTAGCCATACTCGCTTTCCGCTAATCGTTATCGTTAGGACAGTAGCCTATTTTCCTAATCCTCAATGTCCCCGGAAAGGGCGACAGCAATTTTTGTTTTTGCAACAAATTCTATCATTTGTCAAACAACTGACAATGGTGATGATTCGCGTTGTTTGATAAAGAATGTATCATTTCCGTGTGCGAATTCAGAGGCTTAATTTATAGTCAGGTGAATCCATTTGATATCTGAAACAGGCCATAAATTATATATTTGTCACGTCATGCGCGAGGGATGGTAAAATGTTTTGTTGTTGAGTTGAACTTTTACCAGGATGTGGTCTGTGATAAATCACGTAATGTTGATATAATTAATGATATTCAATGGCTAACCAAACAGAACAAAAATGGTTATGATAAATAGACCTGAAATATTTTTGACCATTATTGAATTGATTTAAGGCCTTGTTGGTATTGAATTGATTTAAGCGTTATTTCAAAGAAGAACGGTTAACTTATGTTCCGAATACAGTTATCGTCTTGAACATTCATCAGTTTCTTTTTTCAATTATACGTTTTCTTTGCCGTATATGATTACTTCCCAGAATTTGATTCTTATTAGCAACACTATCGAATGGTGTAATAATACAGGGTGTGATTTTTTTTCCAAAATCAGCGGGTTCGATTCCTGGCCAGGAATATTGATTTTTCTAAAATCCAACGATGCAGTTTTATTTTCGTCAAAATCGGCCTCAAGATTCCTTTCAACGTTTCTCAATATTCTTCATTGTTTCGGAGATAGCCATCCACGCCCGGTTGAAAAATTCAGCCTGTATACTCGTATTAAAACCTTTCTCGGAATGTAACGCACACTTTTCTGAAAACGGCATCAAAATCAGTTCAGCCAAACGCAAGATAATTTGCATCTTACAGGAGAAAGTTTATTTTTCCTCATCAACTTTGCACTTTTCAATTCGCCTGTCACATACTTGTGCACCTTGTAATCGCCTGTCATTTTTTTTCCAAGGTTTACAATAAATAAACGGGTTGTTGTAAGTTGGCCACAAAGTTAATTTGCCACGGTTTTGTAAAGTCCATACATTGAAAGTAAATATGCCACATGCATAAAAATCATATGTAAATTCGTCATAGGTAGGCCATGGTTATTGTAAATTTGCCACAAATCCACATTTGACATGATTTCTGCTAAAAGTAACGATAGCAAGCAAAATTATTGGTTTTAGAACTCGAATTTAAATATCTTCACTCCTGAACACATTACATAAAGGAGACCTAAGTATTCACTTTTATTTAATAGAAAAGCAAGCATGCATCATTTAAAAAAAAATCGAAAATCAAGCTAAACATCGCTACGAGCATTTTCATGATCTTTTATAGCGAACGTTCTAGTCAATTATTTTTCAAAAAACTTGCTTCACGAAGATGTGAGACTTAACGGTCGTAAGGGCTACATAGCTTATGGCTTTTATTAGAAAATACTTTTTAAATCTATTTTTTTTATTTTATTATGAGAAATGAATAACGTTGTTATTCCACTTATTCGTTTATTGTCCGTATTTTTCACATTTTTCATATCATACGAGTATTCCGTATTTTCATAGGAACCACTTGCACCTCATGTTTTATTAGGGGGCACCTGGGCCATGGGAGTAATGGGTAGATCGCCGTCCGCACAAAATTCTAGCAACAAGTTTAGAAACTGAAAGAATGCTACTAACCAGAATAAGTACTAGGCTTACGTAAGTTCAAGGTGGTATGTTTTATAACAACTTCACCTGACCGGTCTTGTACTTTTGGTAAACTATTCAAAATGATTAAAACAATTACCATATTATAACAATATACCACCTTGAACTCATGCCAGCCTAGTACTTTTAATATTTATGTAGGTATGACTTATTGTAATGCTCCTCCATTATTATCCTGGAACCAGAAAAAAAAAAAGATTGCAACATTTTCATACTAACTTTACAATATATCACAATTTTTCTATTGTAATACTACGATAAAAACATAATAGACATTCAGGTCAACCACGGGCAAAAATAATTTCCCGTGGTACACCTAGCTAGGTGAACCAAGCGGGTGGAACACGGGCAATAAACCACTTATAGTTTGATTTTTATGCTATCCGTACGGAAAAAAGCGTCGTGGCGAATTTACAATAAGATAAATTATTATTTTGAAAATATTCTAAACAAAATAGAATCGTGGCCAATTTACACATACTTTTTTTCGTGGCGAATTAACTTTGTGGCAAACTTACAACAACCCGTTTACATCCTGTTAAATTTTTAAGCTTACAGGAACAAGTTTTTTTTTTTCATTTTTTTTTACACTTTGAAAATTAAATTGTATGATGTGCACGGCTGACGCCTGCCAGGTCGTCGCTATTGCTCTTAGCATGCTATAAATATTACGTGTACAAATTTCTAACCTTACACGAAGACCGTTAGTCGCAGGGTTCTCAGTAGCTCTCCAGCTACATACTGTGTAATATTATTTGGATTTTTCAGTAGCTAGGAGGTAATATTTTTAAATAGCTTTTGTCAGCTGATAAGGTTTATGTAAATGCCCATTTTACGACTGCGATAGTTCTCAGTCTAAAAAAACATCGCTGACTATGAGTTGTTCTTCAAAATATTTTATTAAACTATAACGTTGTGTGCTCTCGTGCACATTATTTACAAACGCATCGTAATAAAACAAAGCGAAACTGCGAACATAGTCGTAATTATCATAAATACTTTATTGTTGCATTTTATAGGGTGATAAAAATAAAAGTTAACGGCGTAGTGTAGAAAATGCACTATGTAGATAACATTTATTTGATTTCATTTTAATAGTAGCCATACACCATCCTGCCTATGTGAACGATAGATTTGACGCTTGCAATTGTTTCAAATCGGCAGTTCGTCCATATACACCATACACCATACTGCCTATCGTAAGATTGATTTGACACAACGTCAAATCTGCGGCAGTGATGCCAACTCAGCAACTAGATCTAGCTATTATTCGGTGACGACAGCTACAATTTCTAGCACCTTTTCATTTCATCATGAGACTATCGAAATTAGATAAAAAAAAGTGGTGCAAGCGATTTTTTACCTTATCGACATTAAAAATTTAGTTTGTTTTTCTCACATTCTTATTCATTAACGTTGCTCCTTCATTAAAATCCGGTGTTTGCATTATTGTTAATAAGACCGAAAATCGCTTGAAGGTCGGAAAATACTTGCTTAACGATAACAAGTTAAAAAAAGTGGTGCAAGCTATTTTCGACCTTATCGACATTTAAAATTTAGTTTGTTTTTGTCATATTCTCATTCGTTAACATTGCTTCTTCATTAAAATCCGGTGTTTGCATCGTTGTCAATAAGATCGAAAATCGCTTGAAGGTCGGAAAATACTTGCTTAACGATAACAAGTTAAAAAAAGTGGTGCAAGCGATTTTCGACCTTATCGACATTTAAAATTTAGTTTGTTTTTGTCATATTCTCATTCGTTAACATTGCTTCTTCATTAAAATCCGGTGTTTGCATCGTTGTCAATAAGATCGAAAATCGCTTGAAGGTCGGAAAATACTTGCTTAACGATAACAAGTTAAAAAAAGTGGTGCAAGCGATTTTCGATCTTATCGACATTTAAAATTTAGTTTGTTTTTCTCACATTCTCATTCGTTAACATTGCTCCTTCATTAAAATCAGGTGTTTGCATAAATGTCAATAAGGTCGAAAATCGCATGAACCTTTTTTTAACTTGCTTTCGTGGTCCCTTGACACCTCTCAAGTGTTCAATCGTATTTTGGTTTAAAATAAAATGAATAACTCTTTTTTATACGAGTGTACATGAGATCCATGTGCGAAAAGCCTCAGTTTTCCTGGTAAGGCCACGTTCACATGGCGATTATTTTCCCGTATACTGTATACAAGATTTTATCGAATAGAGCAGTAATAACAGTTTACAAATGAAAAAAACTTTTTCAAAAAAAAATGCAACCGACTTCAAAACAACCACAAAAAAAGTTCAAAATAACCTACAAAAAAACTTTTCTTTCGAAAGTCGGTGACTTTATTTTATATTTCATTGACTTTGTGTCACCGACTTTCTAAAGAAAAGTTTTTTTGTAGGTTATTTTGAACTTTTTTTGTGGTTGTTTTGAAGTCGGTTGCATTTTTTTTTGAAAAAGTTTTTTATTTTATCCTTTTTAGTTTCACTATTCAACCCAAATTATTGTCAAATACATAATTTTCTTACATGTGCACTAAAATGTTGTAATCCGTAGCACCGGTAATAACAAAACAACGCCCATGGATGTATGTACACAATGAGCTAAAAATATTTACTACTGCACCAAACTAAATGAAAATTTTATGGGATCAAATGGCAGATAAACTGTATCGAACAAAAAAAGAATCATCGAAATCGGACCAGAAACCTCGGAGTAATCGGTGTAGACAAAGTTGAAAACTTTTTAGGTTTTTGTTGTTTTTTGTTGATTTTTCAAAAAGTACTAGTCCGATTTCGATAAAATTTTAATGGGACCATTTCGGAAGTATACCCTATCCAACAAAAAAAAAGAATTTTCAAATCGGTTGTGAAACGACGGAGTTATGCCCGAACAAACATAAAAAAAAAAAAAAAAAAAAAATACAAACATCCGAATTGAGAACCTCCTCCTTTTGGAAGTCGGTTAAAAACTTAAAAATAGTTTAAACGGCGTTCATACGGGAAAATCCCGTGTTCGAGAAATATAATATTTTACCGTGTACCGTGCGAAGTTGTCCTAAAAGTGGTCAACTCTATTCGATAAAATCTCGTATACGGTATACAGGAAAATAATCGCCGTGTGAACGTGGCCTAACCGTTCCTGTAGAAAAGTAGCTAAAAAGTTTAGCCACAAGTTACACTTTTTAGCTTTTTTTGTAGCACCTTTATAAAATTAGCTAACTATCTATGAATTTGCTATGATGGCAGCACTGCTGCGATTTGACGTTGTGTCAAAAACGATTTGATGACCTATCAAAATTGGCATGTCATGCCATCAAATTGGCATTCCACGCCCATACACGGTCAATTCTATTTGATCAAATTGGCAGTATTATGCCGATTTGACAAATAGGCAGTATGGTGTATGGCTACCATACTGAAGTATGGTTAGTAAAACATTATTGCTGTCGGTGACTGTACAAGTGTACATCTAGTTTTTAGCTTCGTGCTTAAATCTAATATTTATATTAGTCTGTTTATCCATTTTCAGTTTGTGATTCTGTATTTATCGGCCAGTATAATCAATTTGTTAAGCATCCTAAAGTCCGAACAGTATGTTAAAAATAAAATAAAAATTGAGAATGAGTGAATGAGTGAGATGTTTGAATGAGACCTAAATGATAAATAAAATAATATGCGAAAAAAGGGCTGCACTTTGTTCCCTTTTTGGGTAGCAATGTTATAAACAAACAGTAGGTATTGTAATACTTTTTTTGTATGGTAAAATCATCAAACGGATCTGGCACCCAGGGCAAGACAGGAGAGACTGTCAGACTTATACAGACTAAAATCCGCGGCGTCCTTCAATAGCCCTATACGTTCTGGGGTCACAGTATTCGTTAGTCCCGCGACCAAACGATCAATCATACTAACGCAGATTTTGGTTCTGCAGGGTAATTAAAATTTAAAATACACTACGGATATTTTCAAGAATATTTTATTAAATGTTATTAGGTTATCTGAAATGGCAGTGGGCAGGCCATATAGTACGAAGAACTGATGGCCGATGGGGCCGTAAGGTTCTCGAATGGAGACCACGCACCGGCAAGCGCAGCGTAGGACGTCCACCCACAAGGTGAGGAGACGATCTTATGAAGGCCTATTGGAAGTCTAAAGGGGACGCCTTTGTTCAGCAGTGGATATCTTACGGCTGAATGATTTATATTTGGTAAGTACCGTCTTAGTAAAGAGTCTATGGGCATCTTTTGGATCGGGAATAGTTCTTAACACGCTGTAAAAATATTTTTCGCTGTCAGGCTGAGTCTAAAATTCAGATCGTTCACCATTGGGTATCCACCCCCGTTTAATACGATAAAACGGGGGTGGATATTGTGGGTTTCTATTGTAACAATGAGGACTGACAAGTAGGGAAAGTTTTCAAAATTCATCCCTTGTTTCATAAATATTCCGTATCAAGCCAAATAGCTAATCGCCATAATAAACAACTCAAATATTGCTGAAATTAAAGAAAAAGAAAAGATTTCTTAAAGCTTCCCAAACTGGGCACGCCGCAATTGCGGCGGTAAGACCCCTCTTTGAGGAGTGGCTGGAGAGAAGTCATGGCGTCCTGACCTACCGCTTGACGCAGGTCCTCACCGGACACGGAAGTTTCGGGAGGTACCTGTGTCTGATGCGAAAGGAGGAGACGCCTGGGTGTCACCACTGCGAAGATCGCCCGGAGGACACGGTGGAGCATACGGTGCAAGACTGCCCGGCTTGGGCGGAGCACCGACGTGTCCTCACGGCTGCGATAGGCGGAGACCTCTCGCGCCCGGCATTGGTTGCGGCCATGCTGCGGGGCGAGACGGAGTGGGAAGCGGTCAGCTCCTTCTGCGAGGCAGTAATGCTCGTAAAGGAGGAGGCAGGCCGCGAGCGAGAGAGGACAGCGTCCTCCCTCCGCCCCAGCCGCAGTGGTAGGCGCCCACGGCGACGGACGTCGCTAGATGATCTCCGGCCACCGTAGGCGCGGGCATGCGGGCAGCGAGTAAAGGGCAACTCGCTGCCCGACCAAGGACCATGCCCGGGTCGACGGCGCGTTGTGTCCCACGCGCGCCTCAAAGAGCGTCAGCATAATGACGGGGCCCCCCTCTCAGAGGGCCAAAGCCTGCCGGGGTCGCGGGATTATTCCCTAACCGTAACCCCGGAACTTAACAGGCTATGAAGGACACCGTGGATTTTAGTCAGTAGAAGTCTGACAGTCCCTCCCGCCCTGCCCGGGGTTGGAGGACTCATTTGATGATTTTACCACGCTAAAAAAAAAAAAAAAAAAAAAAAGCTTCCCAAACTGGGTTGTCGACCGAAGACCAGGCTACACAAACATGAACACAATTGTACTAAGGGCTGGCTTATAATTAAAACAAATTAATCTTGTTTTTTTCAAATCAAACGCTCAGGAATTGGCTATTCTGCCAGTCCCAATTGTTAAATGTCATTGAACTTTTGGAACCTAAATTACGGGTGTAGGTAGGTAGTTATTTGTTTTTATTTTATAGTTCTAATTTAAGAGATTTAGTTTAGAACTAGCCATCTGTTTTGTACGAGCACGAGTTTTCCTTTCATAGTTTCAGTGTCCGTGAATTATTTGAAATAATTTATTAGGTTTGTTTATTTGAATAAAGCTACTTATTTACTTAGTTTTCAGAATTGAAATTTTGGTCAAAGAAATGTGTTACTGAACTATTTACGCTCCAAATATTTTCCCTAGTTGGTATTTATTGAAAGGAATGAGAAATTTGGAATACTGAAATAATTTTATTATATCTTAGTACATTTATACTTGTATTCCTACTTACCAAAAAAACTGGAATACGTATTATTGAAACGAAAATCACTGGAGTGTCTTTGGTAAAAAGTAAGGTGGATTACCTTTAGAGGCCTTAAATTATGATTTCCGTATTTAATTTACAGCAAACTTGAAATACGTACACGTTTATTATATGGAAAATGAAAAAGCGCCTATAATGTAAAAAACATAGAAAAATATTTATTTAGTACTCCTAAGACAATCGTCTACCGAGCGCTCGTCCATACTAAAAGAGAGAACGTTTTCTTGCCCCTAAATGTTATCCTATCTCAATAATTTTTTAGAATGCTTCTGACACAGTAAAAAACTAGGTTTATAGGTATTTTTTTTTTTCAAAAGTATCTCTTAGGCGCCTGTAACTTTCAAACTAGGTATTCGAACTATTTTTTTTCTTGAAATTGATGTCAATGTTTCAGTAGTATGTCACAAAAACTGGAAATTCATGATAAGGCTTCTGGGTCCTTAATTGTGACCATATTTCGATTCCAGTAATAGGTACGGCTATAAACTGCTTAAACGGTGTTCGAGTTTCGACAAGCTTCGTCTAATAAATGACGCCAAATGTAGTCCGTACACCAACAAAAATAATATTGCGTCAATCCCATTTGTTTACAATAATCTAGGTCCGAGATCCTGGATCCCAAATAGCCTAGTTATGAGCGACATGCGGTCCCCGTGCAGGGGGCACATGGCCACATCCTCATTAGACCGAGGGGGACTGAGTAAATGGCGTGTAACACTTTGGGAGGAGGTGACAAGCATTCAGTGAGTGAGAATCTGACTGGCACCGTTTGATAAAGTGTAGTGTAAGTAAATTGAAGTGGGTTAGATGATGGTGATTTGATTGGATGGTAATGAGTAATGATTACCCAGTTACTGGGTTTTGAGGTCCGATAGGTAGTCGCTCCACGTAAAATACTGATATTCAGCTGCATCTGGTTCGACTGGAGGCCGACCCCAATATACTTGGGAAAAGGCTAGGCAGATGACGGTAATGACTAATGAGTGTTACTTGGCCTTAATTTCAGAACGATTTGGGCACAATTATGGATCGGAAATTGTATATCGATTGGGATTTGAATATTTAGAATATTTTAGTTACCTACATTCACTGCTGGAAACCGATCCTTATTTTGTTTTTTTTACGCCTAAAAATGCTCGCGGAAAACAATAAAACAGTTTTAAAGGCTAAGCAGATAAGATGGTGTCGGATTTTACATTCTTATTTGAGTTATTAGTTTGAAATAATTCTGCTTTTTTAATCGAACGGACTTCATAATTTTGTTATACACACGTACAGACTAAACATATTATATAATTTGTTGAGAAAGAGCTCTTGTTGATACTTCAATTCCCATCCGAAAGTTTTGGATGATAGGAATGAAAATATCGACTACGATTTACGGTAATGATTCAGATACTAAACTTGAGAATTAAAGGACCTTTATTTTACACATAATTACTATTATATACAGGTATTTTACATGTAAATTATGCAGCAATTTCTGCTACCTGTTATTTAGAATTTTAATTATAATTTCAACCCGAGGAATATTCTGTTCTTTTTGACCAAATTATAAACAAAATTTAGTCCTTATCGTCTACACCTACTTTAGATAACTTTTGAACTACTTTGTGCATTGTCGTGTACAATAGTAGTTTATGTAACTGGTACATAATGAGGGGTATTATACACGAGTGTGAGTTTATAAAACGAGCGAAGCGAGTTTTATAATAGTATCACACGAGTGGTATAATACCTAGTTATGTACAGTTTCATACACTACTTTATCTACTCTCATTGAACACGAACATATCAAATAAAAGATAAAAATTAATAAACACTAATAATCATCCACCATGTCATCCACCGATACACAAACGTCAAAATCCCAACATTCCCTTAGAAAGCGCGCGCAGCCACAGATAAAAAAAGTTAAAAAATGTATCTATGATCAGTAATCTGTATCATAATGAAAAAAAATTAAATTATAACATTGTTTTGTTAGACAAACAGTGTTATAATTTAATTTTTTAATTTCATTACGATACTCTATGGTATAAAGTATGTCATTATAAACTCGTTTTGAGTTTTGTATTTCGAAGTTTACGATATGAGAGTAGATAAAGAGTATTTATAAAAGTGATAGTGTATAATCTCTACTAATACAAAGACTAGTTGACAAAACCAGACCATTTTTAAGATTAGCCCCAAAATTTTTAGAAACATTGTTGTCTATTCTGCTAAGATAACGCGCAAAAGGATTGGACTGCGATATTGCTTCATATCCATGCAAATTATGGATTTCCCGAAATTGTACCACAGTTTGTAAGAAATAAATTAATTTTGGTAAAATATGAAGGATTCAGTATGAATAAACATGTTTTGTGAGCCATTTGTTTAATTAATTTTTTTGGTGAGTTGGATTTCTTCGGTTGAGTCTGGCTTCGTTGAGGGACGAGTACATGAAATGTTAAATGGTTTGAATATATTCGAGAGAGAGCTCTTTATTGATACAAATATAGCCATATTTTGTATTTATATTTTGTTATATTGGAAAACGAAAAAAAATAATCATTAAAACTAAGCTAGATTGTGTAAATGTTGAGCTCAAACTCACTTTGTACATTATTACAACGATTAAAATACATAATGTAATAGTATATTAAGCGATAGCACAATAACACTGCCTGGTCGGGTGTGCCGCAGATGGACTTTAATTATATTGTATTAGGAGTTATCAAAAAAAACCTTCCTTATATAATGGAAGTTTTATACAGTACGTAAGGCAAAGCCAGCTACCTGTTTTCAACCAATCCTATCGGAAATCAGTAGGGAGACCTATGGTCAGCAGTGGAAATACTTTGGCCAGTTTTATGATGATGATGAATGCTCAAGGCTAACATATCTCTCGCAAGGCTAGTATATTATAAGGGCTTCAGTTTCATTAGTAGTTCAGAGTCGTAAATAAAAATTCTAAAGTGTTGATATAAAATGTTTAAATGGAATATCTATGGAAATCCGGCCAATATCCAATATATAAAAACTATTTCGTTGGGCCTTTCCAAATCCTTTACGATTGGTACGATAGAGGCTTCCAAAGTTAAAATTCAATGTGCTTTTATGTGAGGAGATAGAACTCTTTACTTTCTTTAAATTGTATTGAAAGGCATTGCCTTACATTTTTTTGTAAAACTGTGTTAATTGAAAACAATAAAAAGTTATGTTCATTATTCTTTCAGTTTATTTTTTATACGAATAATTTTAACTCACAATTTATTATGTAATCGCTCAGACACGAAGTAAAGCTATTGTTAAACAGACAGGCGAAGCGAATGCGATCCGAAGCGTTTTAATTTGTAATGAATGGAATTGTTTGAATCCAGTCACAATATAGAAAAGCAAAAGCGATACGACTAGTCTATGTGACTGGTTTCAATAAATTCCAAACATTACAAACAAAAAAGTCTCGCTTCGCGATCGCCACGCTGTCTCTTTGATAATAATAATTATTATTATTCCATTTATTGCAATGGTCCATATAAAATACAATACAAAAATAAAAATAAACAATAGATATACTAATACATAAAACATGATAATAACTTAAAAGTACTGCACACGAAGTGACGGTGCGATAATAGCTTAACTGCTTGTATATCATACAAATATCCGCTCCGTGCGGGAATCGAACCCGGGATACGCATTGGGGCAGTCCAATCGATCAACCACTGCACCAACCGTGGCGTCCATGTAAATTAACCATTAGCCTTTGTTGTATTGCTGAGCCAATGCATTTTTTTCCCTTTGAGTGTCCTCTATTACTTTACACTCCTCCATATTTTAAATTTTAACTACGACAACTTTTATAAACCTCTGTAATAAGGCTTAATTTTCGTGTAAAGGGGTACTTTCACAAAGTTTTTGTTTAGCAATATACCTTCTCAAGCGTATATTAGTTGACAGTACCGAGCATACATATTTATTATGTATGCCTGCCTATATACCAACTTTATTCCAACTTGATCAAAAGACGAACGACCTCTTTTCAATTCAAAACTTAAATTATTCAAACCAACTTTTAGTATAACTTACTTTTCTTTATACATCGTAAGAAACTTGATCTTATTGAAATTCCTTATTAAGACAGTTTAATTATACAGCGTATGTCTTTATTGCCTGTTAATTACCACAAGACAAAGTTCAGAGTTTTAGAGAAGGCCCGAAAATTTTCAGCGACTTATATGATTTTGAAAGCGGATTACCTTGAAAACTAAAAGTCTAATTTACTCTTAGTAGATCAGACGGAGTGTTTTATTTATTTATATTAACTGTAGAAGGTAATAAAACTATGAGAATTTATATATAGAATAATCTTATTCGTTTCATTATTTTAATAGCTCAAGATAGGGATTATCATCAGTACAAATAGTTCCTTAAACATTGCAAGCGCATATTAAGTACGATATTTTTATTAATTTGATTACAGATTGTTATGGTCAGAATATTGTATCCTCAAACCAAACAGAAGATAAATCAAGTGGCTAAGAGAAAGATGGCATTACTTTCAATGAAAGAAGAGGAAGAGGAAGGATAAACAATTAAGAGGTTGTGTGAAAAATGATAAGAAAAAAATGAGTAAAAGAGGAGAATGGAAGAAGAATAAAAAACATTTTTTAAATAAAAACAAAAAACTAGAAAGAAAGAAACAAGCCCAGTAGTTTAGAATTCACTCACACTCACATTCATTCGCACCCACAGTCGGGGCCCCTTGGGAAGATTTGATTGGTATAATTTAAATCCATCCATCAAAATCCTGCATTGTGATATCAATGTATAAATGAATTAGTTCAGAAAATCGGATAAAAAACGTCGGGCAGGAGTCCACCAGAAACGGCTCTGGTGGAATCCGAGAATCCTCATTTTCTATTGAGTATGGAGGAACTTTACTCACACTCCTCGTAACCGACATAAAAAGATAGATGGATAGATAGAATAGGTATACTTTATTTTTCTATAATAATTTCAAAAGCAGAAAGTTAATTAAACAGAAGCGAAGCGCGCTTGTACTTACAAATGTCGGAAAAGTTGTAGTTTTGTTCTCTACAAAGTGTATTACATAAGCTCCAAGCCAGCCACTTTTAGCATGTAAGTATGAGCCAACATACAGAAGTAGAACAACTTTGGTGCAACTGCTAGCGAGTTGTTGTGACTAACCATTTAATCAAACCCATATATTTTTTAATCATGTTTATAAAGAAAATATGGGATTAAAATAAAAACTTTTTCTAAAAAAAATGTGACCGCCCTCAAAAACAACCACAAAAAAGGGTAAAATAACCTACAAAACTTTTCTTTCGGAAGTCGGTGACTTTTTTATTAATTTCATTGTCTTTTTTGCCACCGACTTAGTTTTTGAAGGCGGTCACATTTCTTTTAGAAAAAGTTTTTATTTTACACTTTTTAGTTTAAATATTCAACCAACATTCTTGTCAAATACATAATTTTCTTACATGTGCACTAGATTTCGTATTCCGTAGCACCGGTAATAACATCGTTAACATCTCTTTCATTCATTCTATCTCAAAAACTACTGAACCGATTTTGATGAAATTTGCAGTATTCCCTAAGAACGATACCTAGTACAACAAAAAAAGAATTACTTAAATCGGACTTGTAGTTCCGGAGATATGCGAACACGAACATAATTTTCTTACTTGAGGAGTTGTACCTTCCATCATCAGCTCAGCTTCATGAGATGATGATTTCTATACGCAAGTACTTGAATTACTTCATAAGATTTGCGAAAAACTATGTGTCAGCTAATAAAATTTGAGGGTTGCCCTCGATTTCTCCAAGATCAAATCATCAGATCCTGAAATGGTGACGATGGGACCACACGGGAAGCACCAGCTTTCGATTGAAAAAAGAATCATGAAAATCGGTTCACCCAGTCGCAAGTTATGAGGTAACAAACATAAAAAAAAAATACAGTCGAATTGATAACCTCCTCCTTTTTTTGAAGTCGGTTAAAAAATAGTTTATTATAACTATTGATTAAACAGCGTGCTTCACCATGAAACTTTTCTGTTTAATTCTGGAAGTTTCTGCTTAATTAAGTACGTCTTGAAATAGGTCATAAACTCATAATATGTTACTTGATATAATTATCCAATTTAATTATTTCTTTGAAATCTAATAACATTGAATGTAAGGTTTCCTTTGCGAATATGAGCACTTCTATTTAAATTAATAGATAGATAGATAGATAGAATACTCTTTATTATGCACACCAAACAAATTACAAATATAAAGAATATCTTACACATATGGTGACACAATGGGCGGTCTTATCGCTAAAAGCGATCTTTTCAAGACAACCTTTGCTAATTTTGCTATCCAGGATTTTTTTCATCAAGCGATGTGGAAAATATTTCAATGAAAATTGTAATTTATTTCAATTTGATAAATAAAATGAATCATAGGTATTGTTTATTATTTTTATTCCTTTTACATCTTTATACGCAGTGGCCTTGGAAAGTAAAGGGTATCGGACAGATCCGGGTGGACTTCAGTCAGTAATAGTCTGTCTTTTCCGCTCTACCGTGTGCCCCCGGGATCTATTAAAACCTGGTTAGTCCTTTTTTTTGAAGACTTATTTTACGTCTTTAAAGTGGAGCTTTCAGTGTGTTTTAGCTTTAAGCAGGTAAGTGCTTCGCTATTTGGACAGCAAAGTCCCTAATATCAAAATGGTCCGTCATTTATTGAATTCATTTGTTACAAAACATGTGTTAAATGAAGAACCGTTCTACCGATTTTGTGCAAACTTCACATAAACCATCTACTAAATAGTCCGAACAAAGCCTTAACATTTGGTTTGGATAGCTGAGCCCGTTCTTGAGTTATAAAATCAAAACGAAAAGTGGCATTGATTTTTATATATTAGAAGAAGATGAAATGTATCAAAGAAAATAAACTGCAGGTACCTACTTTAGGCTTCATAGTTAGGTTTCAAGAGTTATGAAGTAGGTTGCCATGGTAACGAAACCTAACCCTGCAGGTCTTCCAATAAATTGAACCGTTCTGATATGAAATTAACTTTTAATTAATTAAAAGATTCTGAGAAGTTAGCGATGTAATAGCGATATCGAGTTTTTCGTTTTTAGATAGTTTCTAGCGTACCTACGCAACGTAATAACTATGTTTTTATGTGTATTACTGTGTTTTTGAAATAATTATAACTCACAGGTAACAACCTGGGGTGCTAAGATAGGAAACCTCCACGTGCACCCGCGGACTGGAGTTCACTCTCGGATACATCCGGGGAAGACCATTTTTTCGTTCCGGTGCACCCTGGGATGCGGGCAAAAACTCTTCCTTAGGCACTGTGTGCCTAAGGTTTCTCTGCCCGTATGCGAATAGCCAAATGCCTGCTGGGGTCGCGGACTTTTCTTAATCCAGGATACCGTGGCTCCAAAACGTAAAGGGCATCCGAAGGAAAACGGGTCGATTTTTAGTTAGAAAGAGTCTGACAGTCGCTTCCGCCCCACCCACGGCACGGAGGACACATTTGATGATGTTGCCACCCAAAAAAAAAGAAAAGAACACGTACACACGGTAACAACCTAAATCATAATTGTCTTTTTTAGGCCATCAAATATATTGTTGCGCTAAGATAGATACGTAATGTAAATATTTCAATAATAAATAATGTTGAACTATTTTGTGTTTCTTAAAAATACAAATAACCACTTCCATTGCGTACACAAGAGTGTATGATGTGAACAGATTTATGTACATCTGGCAATCAATATCGAACTGTTACGGCACCTTGATTTTTAAAATATTTCGCAGTTTCTACCGAAATCACTGTAAAAAAATCCAAAATTAAAAGCCTACCAACTGCACCCCACGAACAACAGTATTCGAACTCAAAAAAAACCTAGCAAAAACTACTTTTTCGTGTCGCGCAGTTTTGTAACTTGTTGCTATACATTCTAATGCAGGCGCTACCCGAGTCAATACAAACCAATTTATTTCCCAGCCAAGAATTTTGAGATTCATAGGTCCGGCAGCCACAGTCGGCTCCAATATTTTCCATTTCTTCCCATGAATATTGGCAAAGGTCTGAATTATTGCGTGTGACCCAACATTCTACTTTTGCTTCAGAAATCATATAACTTCGATCGTTTCGCTCCAATGAACTGTGTTAATAAAATCTTTGCTTCTTGTTTACTTATTTATTTTACTTCGCTTTGTTGTTTGATGTACAAATGGTAGCTCGAGAGCTACGTGCAATTTTTGGGTATGTGTTTCAGGTATGTACGCGGGGCTTTCAAATTACCGTGATTAAGGAACGTAAAGGGCTATTGAAGGAGATCGTAAATTTTAGTCAGGACAGTCCCTCCCGCTCTGCCCTGGACGGGGGATGACTCATTTTGATGATCTTGCCACGATAAAAAAAATTAAGTCCAAATAGTAATGCCTATACACAGAAATGCTGACCCGGCTGGTTTAAGGATTCACAGAGGAACCACCTTATTTTGTAGTAAAGTTCGTTTAATAGAAATTATTGAAAGATTGGGGTGGGTTTTGCTGGCCATCTGTACATTTTTTTTGGGACAAACCCACCACTGTAATCCCAAACCACTGCAACTCCTGAAAGCCAGAATCAACAGTGGCAACCATCAGAAAAGCGTCGAGACTATCTGTACAGCGAGTTCCAATTAAAAATAGGTCAAAAATGACGCTATATTGTTAACGAGCATTAAGTTTAACATAAAATGCCTACTGTATTACCCGGGCAAAAATCTGCTGTTTGTTTGATACTCGTATTATTACTGAATTCTGTTGTTTACAGTTATAGTTGTGTAGGTACGCGTAGTACTATTTTATCTTTTATGAAATAATGTTGAAACGTACTTTTGTCATGAAGTTTTTGTCTAACCAAAGTTTTTGACAAATGTAGGTTCATTTGTCCACAAGTTTGTTTTGGGAACGAACGTACATATTTGATTTCAGTTTCAGGGGCTGAATTGTAAACTTGTTACCGTTCATTGACTTGGAAATAAAAGTTATTTTGTGCTAATTTCATAATTTTTTGGTTCAGCGAGTTTGTTTTGTGTTAAAACGTGGACACAGAGTTATACTAGGTATAATAAATAATATCTATGTATCTCTGTGCCCACGTATAGTAGTATAGTGTCAGAGTTTATTAGGTGACTCTGAATTGGACTTATACGAGTATGTTGATACGAGTCCAGATTTCAGATCATGTCCAAAATATAGGTGCATAAAAATGAAATACGAGTTGAAAAAGACACAATGATCAAGCTCGGGTTTGTATTTTATATTTACATGAAACCTCGGGGCGGCCATGACTATATCCAAGCAGCGTTTATAATACAATATACAACATTAATCCATGTACACATTTTGATTCACGATTTTAGCCCACCCTGTATAATTAATAAGAATTTAGATGGAAATCCGTCTTGTAGAAAAAAGGGAACTTTTAAAATCTTGATACACTGTTTGGGACAGCACAAAGTAAGAGAAAAATTCAATATTTATGTATGCTTATTCTGAATTATACCGACCCGAAAATGTCCCTACCACGCCTCGATATTCCCAACTAAAGTCCGTGTAACTACCGTAGACAGGTATTTTATAAGGTATAATTCGATCAAAAGTTCCAAATCCACAACCAATTTACTTGTCAAGTTTGTCTCATCCCTGTGATTGATTTAGTATAAAGTTTAATTGGATTTTCCTAGTCGCAGAAGTGAATGAAAACCAATTTATCGTTCAGTATTTCATTCAGTAGCTAACAGTTTAAGGCTGACCACAGACTTGAGTCAAAACAGTTTTAAGACAGACTATTGCTTTACAAAAACCATGAAGATGCGCACACTTGAAACAAAACGTCTGATAGACAATATTATCTAATAGACACAAGAACTGCACTGCGACAAGTCTGACACTGAACAGTTTTGTTTCAGGTGAGCGGCGTGTCGTAGACAAAACAGTTTTGTTTATGTTTTAAGACATACTTGTCTATGTGAGACAAGACTATCTTAAAACAGTTGTGACTCAAGTCTGCGCTCAGCCTAATAGTAGATTAGGCACCAATGGCTACCCCATTGGTGCCTAATCTACTATAATAAATAACAGTGTCTTGTGTCACAGTCGCTGTTATAAACCTTCAGTTTCTTCGCAGTAGATGTGAAAAGCAGAGTATGCTCCTCGGTTACAAGGTCTTGTAAGCCTAAATCTTGTATTGATTTAGGAATTCTTAATTAATTTAACCTAATGAAACGAAACTCCTGAGCTAAGCAAGGCACCTAGAGCGGCTCACTGCACTCGAGAGTCGAAATAGCATAACGCTAATGAATGAAATATAGTACCTATATTTACAACGTGTAACGCCAATAACGGAAAACCTCTCGTGGGGCAGCCCATGTTACTGAACAATTTTTGTTCAAAAACTTTTAGAGTTTTGGAAAATGTGCAAAAAAAAGGTTTTTCATGCAAAATGAGAAATTGGTCGGGCACATCTGTATGAAAAACCAAATTTTTATTTGCGAATTTCTAAAGGTCCTAGAACAAAAATCAGTAACATGGGCTGAGTGACCCCACGAGAGGTTTTGCGCTATAATGTTAAACGTTGAATATACTTCTTATTTAATTATTTCTCGAAACATCTAATTTTTCCATGAATTGCGTACAATTATAAGTCGGAAATTATTGACGCGATATACGTTAACAATATTATTCAAATAAATATTCAAGAGCTCTTCCTCGTCGTAATAACATATCAATAAAATACAATTCATTCATGTAGAAATTATTAGGACATCTCAATAGCATTATTGACTTTATAATATAACTAGTATTTGCGCGTTGCGCGAGCTGCAAGCAGCTCGCGGGGTCGTGTTTTGAAAAGTATTTCTTACTAAGAATTTTTTGCAGTCGCCATTTTAGACTTTGATTTTGACCTTATTATCGGCTTTAGCATCCTCGAAAACTATTAAAACGACTCCCATGATGAACAATTCAAAAATGATCGCAGCCGCCATCTTAGATTCTGATTTAGACTTCACTATCGGCTTTAGCACCCTCGAAAACCATGAAAACGGCATCCAATATAAAAAAAATGATTTTTTTCAGTCGCCGTCTTGGATTTTGATTTTGACCTCGCTTTTAGCTTTATATCATCATCAGCCTATTGCCGTCCACTACTGGACGTAAGCCTCCCCCAAAGAGCGCCAACCGTCCCGGTTTTGGACAGGCCGCATCCATCCACTGCCAGCCACCTTCCTTAAATCATCGACCCATCTTGCAGCAGGGCGTCCTACACTACGTTTGCCCATTCGCGGTCTCCACTCAAGCACATGTTTGCTCCATGTGCCGTTTGTCCGTCTACAGACGTGCCATTTGGTTCTACATTTGGTTCTCTGGCGAATGACTTCATTACGAATTCTATCCACCAGAGAAACCCCGAGCATTGCTCTCTCCATTGCACGCTGAGCAAACTTAAATTTGTGGACCAGGCCGATGGTAAGTGTTCACGTTTCGGCTCCGTAAGTCATTACGGGTAGGACACGCTGGTTGTAAACCCTGGTTTTAAGGGATTGTGGGAACGATGATTCAAAGATATGACGCAGCTTCCCGAATACCGCCCAGCCCAAGCGTATTCTTCTAGCTGCCTCCTTCTCAAAGTCGTGCCTGCCCAGTTGTACACTTTGGCCTAGATAAATGTATTCTTGCACAACCTCGAGGGCGCGTATTTCCCTTTCCGTGTTCAACTGGCGACACCGGTCTGGCGAAATCCACACGCTTTTGTTTTACTACGGAATCCTACGACCCCGTGTTCAATTCGCGTCAACTGAGCACGCCTTTGTGATCAAGTGGCGCTGGGTAAGGTTTAACAAAATCGTGTGCAGTTGAACTGAACACTTTAAATGTGCTTCGTCGTTTTATGAGCGAGCGAAGCGAGCTCGGGGCTCGCTGGCACCCCGACTCGGACAATTTAGGTTAGAAGAGTTTACTCTTCGTGGTTATTTTTTTTAAACCACCCGGAAGTAGGACGTGCTACTCTACTATTTTATTTATAATATAGTAATTTTACTGTCGACTTAAAACTAACTGAAACAATTTAATCGAGAAAATTTAAACACACCTATAGAGTGAGTAAGTAAGCTAGTGAATGAACTCTATGTAGGTACCTACTCAAGTTTATTAAAGTTTCTAAAATATAGGTATCTATTTGTACCTATTTTATTTATTTATTAATTTTGATCAAAACAATTAATAAAAAAAAAAATAACACAATAACCGAGAGTTTAGTAAGATGTAGAGGGCGCTCGTACACACTGTTTTGTAAAACTTCTTTTAATGTTGCTTGATCGCAAAAGCGTGCTCAGTTAACGCGAACTGAACACGGGATCGTAGGATTCCGTAGTAAAACAAAAGCGTGTTGATTTCGCGAGACCGATGTCGCCAGTTGAACACGGAAAGGGAAATACGCCTCGAGGGCAGCATCATTCACGATTACAGGTCTCGGGGTGACGTGACCATTAAACATGACTTTGGTTTTGTTCAGCCAGATTCATTCCGAGACCCACACGCCTTGAAGAATCGCTCGAGCTGTTCAGCATTTTTTCCAGCTCCTGCAGAGACTCTGCTATGATGACAATGTCATCCGCAAATCGGAGGTGTGAGATGTACTGACCGTTGATATTAACACCCCGTCCTTTCCAATCAATCGTCTTGAAAACGTCCTCCAACGCGTTTGTAAACAGTTGGATTGGTTTTGTGCTCTGTTCTTGTACTTAGACGGTCACTGTTGCGGCCTTATACAGACATCTCATCACCTCAACGTAGCGACAGTCGATGAGGCATCTCTGCATGGACTCCAGAACAGCCCAGGTCTCGACGGTATCGAAAGCCTTCTCGTAGTCCACATACGCTAGGCACAGAGGCTGGTTATACTCCTCGGTCTTTTGAATCACTTGCCTAAGGGTGTGTATGTGGTCTATGGTGCGGTAACTTTTTTGAAACCCGGCCTGCTCCGGTGGCTGAAAATCATCGAACTTTTGGGCGAGACGATTTAGAATAACCCTCGAGAACAGCTTATAGATATGGCTCAGAAGTGAGATGGGGCGGTAGTTTTTAAGAAGCGCTTTATCGCCCTTTTTGAAGAATAATACTACCACACTCCCATGCTATGCCTCCGGTGTTATGCAAGTGTGGATGACGGAATTGAAGAGTTTACAAGCTCTGTTTGATAGGTATTCCTCTTGCCTTGAGCAGCTCAATGGTTATTCTGTCATCCCCTGGGGCTTTGTTGTGGTGAAGCTGCCTGAGTGCCATTCCAATCTCACCCATGTCAATGTCGGGAAGCCCGTCTGTGAGATGGCGTGTCAGTTTGGCCCGTTGGTCAGCCGCGCCGTGGGCCTGAGGTGGACAAGGTTTTTGAGCATATAAGTCTCCGTAGAACATTTCGACTTCAGTTAGAATCTCTGGCTTTGAGGTGACGGTGGTGCTTTGTGACGTTCTGAGCTTTGTCCGGCAACAGCGGGAGGTATTGGGCTTGGCAAATACCTTCGAGCCTTTATTCCGAACTAAAGCTTGCTCTATAATTCGGTTATTTGCACCCCGAGTATCGCGTATAAACTGCTTTTTGACCTCCCCGTTAAGAACCTGACTCTCAGCCTGTGTGGCTTTGTGAGTTCTCGTCGTTTCCTCATCAGTGCCAGAGTCTCGCTGGTAATTAAGTTCCGATTTACGTCCATTCCTGATCGGTCGAAAAAGTTTACAGCCCACCTCGCAGACGACACGCAGCAGGCCTTCGGTGACGTCGTTTATGCCCTCCTGGATTTTAAACCTCACTATCGGCTTTAGCATCCTCGAAAACCACGAAAACGACTCCCATGATGAAAAATTCGAAAATTATCGCAGCCGCCATCTTGCATTCCCGTTTTGACCTCGCAATCAGTTTAACATCCTCGAAAACCATGAAAACGACACCCATGATGAAAACACAAAACTATCAAAGACAAAGAGAATTTTTCAATTCCGAAACAAACTTTTCAGTTTAGATAAAAAATATGATATTTCAAAATATTATTGTGTTAGGTACGCGCTTACTGCCCCTCGAACACTCTATGCGATCATAAGATTTGGATTTTAACCTCACTATCGGCTTAAGCATGCTCGAGAACCATGAAAACGACTCCCATGATCAAAAATTCGAAAATTATCGCAGCCGTCATCTTGGATTCTCATTTTGACCTCACTATCGGCTTTAGCATTCTCGAAAACCATGAAAACGATTCCCATGTTGAACAATTCGAAAATTATAGCAGCCACCATATTGGATTTTGATTTGGACTTCACTATCGGCTTTAGCACCCTCGAAAACCCTGAAAACAACTCCCATGATGAACAATTCGAAAATGTCGCAGCCGCCATCTTGGATTTTTGTTTTGACCTCACTATCGGCTTTAGCACCTTCGAAAACCCTGAAAACGACATCCATGATGAACAATTCGAAAATTATCGCAGTTGCCATCTTGGATTTTGATTCTTACTTTACTATCAACTTTAGCATCCTCGAAAACTATGAAAACGACATCCATGATGATATCTTTGAATTTTTGCTGTCGCCATCTTGGATTTTGATTTTGAACTCACTATCGGCTTAAGCATCCTCGAAAACCATGAAAACGACTCCCATGATGAACACTTCGAAAATGATCACAGCCGCCATCTTAGATTTTGATTTTGACCTCACTATCGGCTTTTAGCATCCTTGAAATCATTAAAGCAACTCCCATGATGAACATTTCAAAATTTATCGCAGCCGCCATCTTGGATTTTGATTTTGACCTCACTATCGCTTTAGCATCCTCGAAAACCATGACAACGACTCCCATGATGAACAATTCGAAAATGATCGCAGCCGCCATCTTGGATTTTGATTTTGACTTCACTATCATCTTTATTACCCTCGAAAACCATGAAAACGACATCCATGATGATATCTTTGAATTTTTTGCTGTCGCCATCTTTGATTTTGATTTTGACCACGCTATCGGTTTTAAGCATCCTCGAAAACCATGAAAACGACTCCCATGATGAACACTTCGAAAATGATCACAGCCGCCATCTTAGATTTTGATTTTGACCTCACTATCGGCTTTTAGCATCCTTGAAATCATTAAAGCAACTCCCATGATGAACATTTCAAAATTTATCGCAGCCCCCATCTTGGATTTTGATTTTGACCTCACTATCGGCTTTAGCATCCTCGAAAACCATGACAACGACTCCCATGATGAACAATTCGAAAATGATCGCAGCCGTCATCTTGGATTTTGATTTTGACTTCACTATCATCTTTATTACCCTCGAAAACCATGAAAACGACATCCATGATGATATCTTTGAATTTTTTGCTGTCGCCATCTTTGATTTTGATTTTGACCATGCTATCGGTTTTAAGCATCCTCGAAAACCATGAAAACGACTGACATGATGAAAATTTTGAAAATGATCGCATCCGCCATCTTAGATTTTGATTTTGACCCCACCATCGGCTTTAGCATACCCGAAAACCATGATAACGACATCCATGATGACAAATTCGAAAATTGTCGCAGCCGCCATCTTGAATTTGGGTTTTGACCTTACTATCGGCTTTAGCACCCTCGAAAACCATGAAAACGACTCCCATGATAAAATTGATGAACAATTCGAAAATTATAGCAGTCGCCATCTTGGATTCTCATTTTGATTTTGAAAAATGATTTTGACATACTCTGGGCCCCAAGAAAAAATGTTCCAAGTTTCTTCTGAGATCCACTTAAAGGGTGGAGAAGGGGGTGAAAAGGGGAGATTTTGAAAAAAATGGTTTTTACTTTTCCGATCCTCCTCTATACGAATCCGTAAAAAAAACATCAAACACGGGTCTCTTAGTTTCTGAGATACGATTGCGAGGGGAGGGGGAGGCCAAAAACGGGGAGGCTTGGTACTTTTGCCCTTTTATGAATGTTACTTGTAAGTTTGCTTGTCTTCACCGCCGAGTTACGCTTCACCCACTCAACCTTCATTAAGCTACGGAGGTCGCCGGCTCGCTTCGCTCGCCACCTCCCCCCTTCGGGCCACTCGGTCTCGCAGGTTCGCTCCACTCAGAACCTACCTACCACCGGAAAGGTATCGTGACCTTTTCCCTACGCTACCTAGTTTCCGAGATACGATGGAGGGAGGGATGAAGGGGGGGAAAGGGGGTGAATTTTGAAAAATGATTTTGACACCTTCTGGGCCCCTTGATACGAATCTGAAAAAAAAAATGTTCCAAGTCTCTTCTGAGATCCACCTAAAGGGGGGAGAACGGGGTCAAGAGGGGGGGACTTTGAAAAATGGTTTTTAATTTTCCGAGCCTCCTATATACGAATCCGTAAAAAAACAAAACACGAGTTTCTTAGTTTCTGAGATACGATTGGGTGGGGGGGGAGCAAAAAGGGGAGGCTTGGTACTTTTGCCCTACTAATGAGAGTTACTTGTAAGTTTGCTTGTCGTCACCCCTGAGTTACGCTTCACCCACTCAACCTTCGTTACGCTACGGAGGTCGCCGGCTCGCTTCGCTCGCCACCTCCCCCTTCGCTCCACTCGGTCTCGCAGGTTCGCTCCACTCAGGACCTACCTACCACCAGAAAGCTATCGTGTCCTCATCCCTACGCTTCGCTTTATTGCTACATAATTTTTCCGAGTTACGATGGGTGGAGGGGTGAAGGGGGAAGAGGGGGAGTTTAGAAAAATGATTTGTCACACTCAGGGCCCTTTGATATGAATCTGAAAAAAAAAATGTTCCAAGTCTCTTCTGAGATCCGCCTAAAGGGGGGAGAACGGGGTCAAGAGGGGGGGACTTTATAAATGGATTTTACTTTTCCGAGCCTCCTTTATACGAATCCGTAAAAAAACAAAACACGGGTCTCATAGTTTCTGTGATACGATTGGGAGGGGGGGGGAGCTAAAAGGGGAGGCTTGGTACTTTTGCCCTACTAATGAGAGTTACTTGTAAGTTTGCTTGTCGTCACCGCTGAGTTACGCTTCACCCACTCAACCTTCGTTACGCTACGGAGGTCGCCGGCTCGCTTCGCTCGCCACCTCCCCCCTTCGCTCCACTCGGTCTCGCAGGTTCGCTCCACTCAGGACCTACCTACCACCGGAAAGCTATCGTGACCTTATTCCTACGCTACGCTGCGCTTCGCTTTACCGCTATGGGGGGAGGGGTGAAGAGGGGGAGAGGGGGAGTTTTGAAAAATGATTTTGACTAACTCTGCGTTCCTTGATATGAATCTGAAAAAAAAAATGTTGCAAGTCTGTTAACTTCCGAGATCCGCCTAAAGGGGGGAGAAGGGGGTCAAGAGGGGGAACTTTGAAAATTGGGTTTTTCTTTTCCAAGCCTCCTCTATACGAATCCGTAAAGAAACAAAACACGGGTCTCTTAGTTTCCGAGATACGATGGGGGGAGGGGTGAAGAGGGGGAGAGGGGGAGTTTTGAAAAAGGATTTTGACCAACTCTGAGCCCCTTGATATGAATCCGGAAAAAAAAATGTTCCAAGTCTGTTAACTTCCGAGATCCCCCTAAAGGGGGGAGAAGGGGGTCAAGGGGGGGAACTTTGAAAAGTGGGTTTTACTTTTCCGAGCCTCCTCTATACGAATCCGTAAAAAAACAAAACACTGGTCTCTTAGTTTCCGAGATACAATGGGGAGGGGGGAGAGGGGGGGCGAAAAGGGGAGGTTTGGGATTTTTCCCATACTCACCAGAGTCACTTGTATACGAATCTGTCAAAATATACCCACCTTCCCCTTCACCATCTGGGAGAACAATTCTGTCAATCAGTCAGTCAGTGGTAATCGAGCTTTATATAATATAATAACTAGTATTTGCGCGTTGCGCGAGCTGCAAGCAGCTCGCGGGGTCGTGTTTTGAAAAGTATTTCTTACTAAGAATTTTTTGCAGTCGCCATTTTAGACTTTGATTTTGACCTTATTATCGGCTTTAGCATCCTCGAAAACTATTAAAACGACTCCCATGATGAACAATTCAAAAATGATCGCAGCCGCCATCTTAGATTCTGATTTAGACTTCACTATCGGCTTTAGCACCCTCGAAAACCATGAAAACGGCATCCAATATAAAAAAAATGATTTTTTTCAGTCGCCGTCTTGGATTTTGATTTTGACCTCGCTTTTAGCTTTATATCATCATCAGCCTATTGCCGTCCACTACTGGACGTAAGCCTCCCCCAAAGAGCGCCAACCGTCCCGGTTTTGGACAGGCCGCATCCATCCACTGCCAGCCACCTTCCTTAAATCATCGACCCATCTTGCAGCAGGGCGTCCTACACTACGTTTGCCCATTCGCGGTCTCCACTCAAGCACATGTTTGCTCCATGTGCCGTTTGTCCGTCTACAGACGTGCCATTTGGTTCTACATTTGGTTCTCTGGCGAATGACTTCATTACGAATTCTATCCACCAGAGAAACCCCGAGCATTGCTCTCTCCATTGCACGCTGAGCAAACTTAAATTTGTGGACCAGGCCGATGGTAAGTGTTCACGTTTCGGCTCCGTAAGTCATTACGGGTAGGACACGCTGGTTGTAAACCCTGGTTTTAAGGGATTGTGGGAACGATGATTCAAAGATATGACGCAGCTTCCCGAATACCGCCCAGCCCAAGCGTATTCTTCTAGCTGCCTCCTTCTCAAAGTCGTGCCTGCCCAGTTGTACACTTTGGCCTAGATAAATGTATTCTTGCACAACCTCGAGGGCGCGTATTTCCCTTTCCGTGTTCAACTGGCGACACCGGTCTGGCGAAATCCACACGCTTTTGTTTTACTACGGAATCCTACGACCCCGTGTTCAATTCGCGTCAACTGAGCACGCCTTTGTGATCAAGTGGCGCTGGGTAAGGTTTAACAAAATCGTGTGCAGTTGAACTGAACACTTTAAATGTGCTTCGTCGTTTTATGAGCGAGCGAAGCGAGCTCGGGGCTCGCTGGCACCCCGACTCGGACAATTTAGGTTAGAAGAGTTTACTCTTCGTGGTTATTTTTTTTAAACCACCCGGAAGTAGGACGTGCTACTCTACTATTTTATTTATAATATAGTAATTTTACTGTCGACTTAAAACTAACTGAAACAATTTAATCGAGAAAATTTAAACACACCTATAGAGTGAGTAAGTAAGCTAGTGAATGAACTCTATGTAGGTACCTACTCAAGTTTATTAAAGTTTCTAAAATATAGGTATCTATTTGTACCTATTTTATTTATTTATTAATTTTGATCAAAACAATTAATAAAAAAAAAAAATAACACAATAACCGAGAGTTTAGTAAGATGTAGAGGGCGCTCGTACACACTGTTTTGTAAAACTTCTTTTAATGTTGCTTGATCGCAAAAGCGTGCTCAGTTAACGCGAACTGAACACGGGATCGTAGGATTCCGTAGTAAAACAAAAGCGTGTTGATTTCGCGAGACCGATGTCGCCAGTTGAACACGGAAAGGAAATACGCCTCGAGGGCAGCATCATTCACGATTACAGGTCTCGGGGTGACGTGACCATTAAACATGACTTTGGTTTTGTTCAGCCAGATTCATTCCGAGACCCACACGCCTTGAAGAATCGCTCGAGCTGTTCAGCATTTTTTCCAGCTCCTGCAGAGACTCTGCTATGATGACAATGTCATCCGCAAATCGGAGGTGTGAGATGTACTGACCGTTGATATTAACACCCCGTCCTTTCCAATCAATCGTCTTGAAAACGTCCTCCAACGCGTTTGTAAACAGTTGGATTGGTTTTTTGCTCTGTTCTTGTACTTAGACGGTCACTGTTGCGGCCTTATACAGACATCTCATCACCTCAACGTAGCGACAGTCGATGAGGCATCTCTGCATGGACTCCAGAACAGCCCAGGTCTCGACGGTATCGAAAGCCTTCTCGTAGTCCACATACGCTAGGCACAGAGGCTGGTTATACTCCTCGGTCTTTTGAATCACTTGCCTAAGGGTGTGTATGTGGTCTATGGTGCGGTAACTTTTTTGAAACCCGGCCTGCTCCGGTGGCTGAAAATCATCGAACTTTTGGGCGAGACGATTTAGAATAACCCTCGAGAACAGCTTATAGATATGGCTCAGAAGTGAGATGGGGCGGTAGTTTTTAAGAAGCGCTTTATCGCCCTTTTTGAAGAATAATACTACCACACTCCCATGCTATGCCTCCGGTGTTATGCAAGTGTGGATGACGGAATTGAAGAGTTTACAAGCTCTGTTTGATAGGTATTCCTCTTGCCTTGAGCAGCTCAATGGTTATTCTGTCATCCCCTGGGGCTTTGTTGTGGTGAAGCTGCCTGAGTGCCATTCCAATCTCACCCATGTCAATGTCGGGAAGCCCGTCTGTGAGATGGCGTGTCAGTTTGGCCCGTTGGTCAGCCGCGCCGTGGGCCTGAGGTGGACAAGGTTTTTGAGCATATAAGTCTCCGTAGAACATTTCGACTTCAGTTAGAATCTCTGGCTTTGAGGTGACGGTGGTGCTTTGTGACGTTCTGAGCTTTGTCCGGCAACAGCGGGAGGTATTGGGCTTGGCAAATACCTTCGAGCCTTTATTCCGAACTAAAGCTTGCTCTATAATTCGGTTATTTGCACCCCGAGTATCGCGTATAAACTGCTTTTTGACCTCCCCGTTAAGAACCTGACTCTCAGCCTGTGTGGCTTTGTGAGTTCTCGTCGTTTCCTCATCAGTGCCAGAGTCTCGCTGGTAATTAAGTTCCGATTTACGTCCATTCCTGATCGGTCGAAAAAGTTTACAGCCCACCTCGCAGACGACACGCAGCAGGCCTTCGGTGACGTCGTTTATGCCCTCCTGGATTTTAAACCTCACTATCGGCTTTAGCATCCTCGAAAACCACGAAAACGACTCCCATGATGAAAAATTCGAAAATTATCGCAGCCGCCATCTTGCATTCCCGTTTTGACCTCGCCATCAGTTTAACATCCTCGAAAACCATGAAAACGACACCCATGATGAAAACACAAAAACTATCAAAGACAAAGAGAATTTTTCAATTCCGAAACAAACTTTTCAGTTTAGATAAAAAAATATGATATTTCAAAATATTATTGTGTTAGGTACGCGCTTACTGCCCCTCGAACACTCTATGCGATCATAAGATTTGGATTTTAACCTCACTATCGGCTTAAGCATGCTCGAGAACCATGAAAACGACTCCCATGATCAAAATTCGAAAATTATCGCAGCCGTCATCTTGGATTCTCATTTTGACCTCACTATCGGCTTTAGCATTCTCGAAAACCATGAAAACGATTCCCATGTTGAACAATTCGAAAATTATAGCAGCCACCATCTTGGATTTTGATTTGGACTTCACTATCGGCTTTAGCACCCTCGAAAACCCTGAAAACAACTCCCATGATGAACAATTCGAAAAATGTCGCAGCCGCCATCTTGGATTTTTGTTTTGACCTCACTATCGGCTTTAGCACCTTCGAAAACCCTGAAAACGACATCCATGATGAACAATTCGAAAATTATCGCAGTTGCCATCTTGGATTTTGATTCTTACTTTACTATCAACTTTAGCATCCTCGAAAACTATGAAAACGACATCCATGATGATATCTTTGAATTTTTTGCTGTCGCCATCTTGGATTTTGATTTTGAACTCACTATCGGCTTAAGCATCCTCGAAAACCATGAAAACGACTCCCATGATGAACACTTCGAAAATGATCACAGCCGCCATCTTAGATTTTGATTTTGACCTCACTATCGGCTTTTAGCATCCTTGAAATCATTAAAGCAACTCCCATGATGAACATTTCAAAATTTATCGCAGCCGCCATCTTGGATTTTGATTTTGACCTCACTATCGGCTTTAGCATCCTCGAAAACCATGACAACGACTCCCATGATGAACAATTCGAAAATGATCGCAGCCGCCATCTTGGATTTTGATTTTGACTTCACTATCATCTTTATTACCCTCGAAAACCATGAAAACGACATCCATGATGATATCTTTGAATTTTTGCTGTCGCCATCTTTGATTTTGATTTTGACCACGCTATCGGTTTTAAGCATCCTCGAAAACCATGAAAACGACTCCCATGATGAACACTTCGAAAATGATCACAGCCGCCATCTTAGATTTTGATTTTGACCTCACTATCGGCTTTTAGCATCCTTGAAATCATTAAAGCAACTCCCATGATGAACATTTCAAAATTTATCGCAGCCCCCATCTTGGATTTTGATTTTGACCTCACTATCGGCTTTAGCATCCTCGAAAACCATGACAACGACTCCCATGATGAACAATTCGAAAATGATCGCAGCCGTCATCTTGGATTTTGATTTTGACTTCACTATCATCTTTATTACCCTCGAAAACCATGAAAACGACATCCATGATGATATCTTTGAATTTTTTGCTGTCGCCATCTTTGATTTTGATTTTGACCATGCTATCGGTTTTAAGCATCCTCGAAAACCATGAAAACGACTGACATGATGAAAATTTTGAAAATGATCGCATCCGCCATCTTAGATTTTGATTTTGACCCCACCATCGGCTTTAGCATACCCGAAAACCATGATAACGACATCCATGATGACAAATTCGAAAATTGTCGCAGCCGCCATCTTGAATTTGGGTTTTGACCTTACTATCGGCTTTAGCACCCTCGAAAACCATGAAAACGACTCCCATGATAAAATTGATGAACAATTCGAAAATTATAGCAGTCGCCATCTTGGATTCTCATTTTGATTTTGAAAAATGATTTTGACATACTCTGGGCCCCAAGAAAAAATGTTCCAAGTTTCTTCTGAGATCCACTTAAAGGGTGGAGAAGGGGGTGAAAAGGGGAGATTTTGAAAAAAATGGTTTTTACTTTTCCGATCCTCCTCTATACGAATCCGTAAAAAAACATCAAACACGGGTCTCTTAGTTTCTGAGATACGATTGCGAGGGGAGGGGGAGGCCAAAAACGGGGAGGCTTGGTACTTTTGCCCTTTTTATGAATGTTACTTGTAAGTTTGCTTGTCTTCACCGCCGAGTTACGCTTCACCCACTCAACCTTCATTAAGCTACGGAGGTCGCCGGCTCGCTTCGCTCGCCACCTCCCCCCTTCGGGCCACTCGGTCTCGCAGGTTCGCTCCACTCAGAACCTACCTACCACCGGAAAGGTATCGTGACCTTTTCCCTACGCTACCTAGTTTCCGAGATACGATGGAGGGAGGGATGAAGGGGGGGAAAGGGGGTGAATTTTGAAAAATGATTTTGACACCTTCTGGGCCCCTTGATACGAATCTGAAAAAAAAAATGTTCCAAGTCTCTTCTGAGATCCACCTAAAGGGGGAGAACGGGGTCAAGAGGGGGGGACTTTGAAAAATGGTTTTTAATTTTCCGAGCCTCCTATATACGAATCCGTAAAAAAACAAAACACGAGTTTCTTAGTTTCTGAGATACGATTGGGTGGGTGGGGAGCAAAAAGGGGAGGCTTGGTACTTTTGCCCTACTAATGAGAGTTACTTGTAAGTTTGCTTGTCGTCACCCCTGAGTTACGCTTCACCCACTCAACCTTCGTTACGCTACGGAGGTCGCCGGCTCGCTTCGCTCGCCACCTCCCCCTTCGCTCCACTCGGTCTCGCAGGTTCGCTCCACTCAGGACCTACCTACCACCAGAAAGCTATCGTGTCCTCATCCCTACGCTTCGCTTTATTGCTACATAATTTTTCCGAGTTACGATGGGTGGAGGGGTGAAGGGGGAAGAGGGGGGAGTTTAGAAAAATGATTTGTCACACTCAGGGCCCTTTGATATGAATCTGAAAAAAAAAAATGTTCCAAGTCTCTTCTGAGATCCGCCTAAAGGGGGGAGAACGGGGTCAAGAGGGGGGGACTTTATAAATGGATTTTACTTTTCCGAGCCTCCTTTATACGAATCCGTAAAAAAACAAAACACGGGTCTCATAGTTTCTGTGATACGATTGGGAGGGGGGGGGGAGCTAAAAGGGGAGGCTTGGTACTTTTGCCCTACTAATGAGAGTTACTTGTAAGTTTGCTTGTCGTCACCGCTGAGTTACGCTTCACCCACTCAACCTTCGTTATGCTACGGAGGTCGCCGGCTCGCTTCGCTCGCCACCTCCCCCCTTCGCTCCACTCGGTCTCGCAGGTTCGCTCCACTCAGGACCTACCTACCACCGGAAAGCTATCGTGACCTTATTCCTACGCTACGCTGCGCTTCGCTTTACCGCTATGGGGGGAGGGGTGAAGAGGGGGAGAGGGGGAGTTTTGAAAAATGATTTTGACTAACTCTGCGTTCCTTGATATGAATCTGAAAAAAAAAATGTTGCAAGTCTGTTAACTTCCGAGATCCGCCTAAAGGGGGGAGAAGGGGGTCAAGAGGGGGAACTTTGAAAATTGGGTTTTTCTTTTCCAAGCCTCCTCTATACGAATCCGTAAAGAAACAAAACACGGGTCTCTTAGTTTTCGAGATACGATGGGGGGAGGGGTGAAGAGGGGGAGAGGGGGGAGTTTTGAAAAAGGATTTTGACCAACTCTGAGCCCCTTGATATGAATCCGGAAAAAAAATGTTCCAAGTCTGTTAACTTCCGAGATCCCCCTAAAGGGGGGAGAAGGGGGTCAAGGGGGGGAACTTTGAAAAGTGGGTTTTACTTTTCCGAGCCTCCTCTATACGAATCCGTAAAAAAACAAAACACTGGTCTCTTAGTTTCCGAGATACAATGGGGAGGGGGGAGAGGGGGGGCGAAAAGGGGAGGTTTGGGATTTTTCCCATACTCACCAGAGTCACTTGTATACGAATCTGTCAAAATATACCCACCTTCCCCTTCACCATCTGGGAGAACAATTCTGTCAATCAGTCAGTCAGTGGTAATCGAGCTTTATATAATATAATATAACTAGTATTTGTGCGTTGCGCGAGCTGCAAGCAGCTCGCGGGGTCGTGTTTTGAGAAGTATTTCTTACTTAGAATTTTTTGCAGTCGCCATTTTAGATTTTGATTTTGACCTTACTATCGGCTTTAGCATCCTCGAAAACTATTAAAACGACTCCCAATATGAACAATTCAAAAATGATCGCAGCCGCCATCTTAAATTCTGATTTACACTTCACTATCGGCTTTAGCACCCTCGAAAACCATGAAAACGACTCCCATCATGAACAATTCCAAAATTATCGCAGCCGCCATCTTGGATTTTGATTTTAACCGGCTTTAGCATCCTCGAAAACCATGAAAACGACTCCCAGGATGATTATTTCGAAAATTTCACAGCCACCATCTTGGATTTTGATTTGACCTCGCTATCAGCTTTATATCATCATCAGCCTATTGCCGTCCACTACTGGACGTAAGCCTCCCCCAAAGAACGCCAACCATCCCGGTTTTGGGCAGGCCGCATCCATCCACTGCCAGTCACCTTCCTTAAATCATGGACCCATCTTGCAGCAGGGCGTCCTACACTACGTTTGCCCATTCGCGGTCTCCACTCAAGCACATGTTTGCTCCATCTGCCGTTTGTCCGTCTACAGACGTGCCATTTGGTTCTCTGGCGAAGTCATTACGAATTCTATCCACCAGAGAAACCCCAAGCATTGCTCTCTCCATTGCACGTTCAGCAACCTTAAATTTGTGGACCAGGCCGATGGTACATAAGTGTTCACGTTTCGGCTCCGTAAGTCATTAGTATTGTAGGACACGCTGGTTGTAAACCCTGGTTTTAAGGGATTGTGGGATCGATGATTCAAAGATATGACGCAGCTTCCCGAATACCGCCCAGCCCAATCGTATTCTTCTAGCTGCCTCCTTCTCAAAGTCGTGCCTGCCCAGTTGTACACTTTGCCCTAGATAAATGTATTCTTGCACAACCTCGAGGGCAGCATCATTCACGATTACAGGTCTCGGGGTGACGTGACCATTAAACATGACTTTGGTTTTGTTCAGCCAGATTCATTCCGAGACCCACACGCCTTGAAGAATCGCTCAAGCTGTTCAGCATTTTTTCCAGCTCCTGCAGAGACTCTGCTATGATGACAATGTCATCCGCAAATCGGAGGTGTGAGATGTACTGACCGTTGATATTAACACCTCGTCCTTTCCAATCAATCGTCTTGAAAACGTCCTCCAACGCGTTTGTAAACAGTTGGATTGGTTTTGTGCTCTGTTCTTGTACTTAGACGGTCACTGTTGCGGCCTTATACAGACATCTCATCACCTCAACGTAGCGACAGTCGATGAGGCATCTCTGCATGGACTCCAGAACAGCCCAGGTCTCGACGGTATCGAAAGCCTTCTCGTAGTCCACATACGCTAGGCACAGAGGCTGGTTATACTCCTCGGTCTTTTGAATCACTTGCCTAAGGGTGTGTATGTGGTCTATGGTGCGGTAACCTTTTTGAAACCCGGCCTGCTCCGGTGGCTGAAAATCATCGATCTTTTGGGCGAGACGATTTAGCATAACCCTCGAGATCAGCTTATAGATATGGCTCAGAAGTGAGATGGGGCGGTAGTTTTTAAGGAGCGCTTTATCTCTCTTTTTGAAGAATAATACTACCACACTCCCATGCCATGTCTCCGGTGTTATGCAAGTTTGGATGACGGAATTGAAGAGTTTACAAACTCTGTCAAGATAGGTATTCCTCTTGCCTTGAGCAGCTCAATGGTTATTCTGTCATCCCCTGGGGCTTTGTTGTGGTGAAGCTGCCTGAGTGCCATTCCAATCTCACCCATGTCAATGTCGGGAAGCTCGTCTGTGAGATGGCGTGTCAGTTTGGCTCGTTGGTCATCCGCGCCGTGAGCCTGAGGTGGGCAAGGTTTTTGAGCATATAAGTTTCCGTAGAACTTTTCGACTTCAGCTAGAATCTCTGGCTTTGAGGTGACGGTGGTGCCTTGTGACGTTCTGAGCTTTGTCCGGCAACAGCGGGAGGTATTGGGCTTGGCAAATACCTTCGAGCCTTTATTCCGAGCTAAAGCTTGCTCTCTATTTCGGTTATTTGCACTCCGAGTATCGCGTATGAACTGTTTTTTGACCTCCCCGTTAAGAACCTGACTCTCAGCCTGTGTGGCTTTGTGAGTTCTCGTCGTTTCCTCATCAGTGCCAGAGTCTCGCTGGTAATTAAGTTCCGACTTACGTCCATTCCTGATCGGTCGAAAAAGTTTACAGCCCACCTCGCAGACGACACGCAGCAGGCCTTCGGTGACGTCGTTTATGGCTCCTGGATTTTAAACCTCACTATCGGCTTTAGCATCTTCGAAAACCATGAAAACGACTCCCATGATGAACAATTCGAAAATTATCACAGCCGCCATCTTGCATTCACGTTTTGACCTCGCCATCAGTTTAACATCCTCGAAAACAATGAAAACGACACCCATGATGAAAACACAAAAACTATCCAAGACAAAGAGAATTTTTCAATTCTAAAACAAACTTTTCAGTTTCGATAAAAATATGATATTTCAAAATATTATTGTATTAGGTAAGCGCTTACTGCCCCTCGAACACTCTATGCGATCATAAGATTTGGATTTTAACCTCACTATCGGCTTAAGCATCCTCGAAAACCATGAAAACGACTCCCATGATGAAAAATTGGAAAATTATCGCAGCCGCCATCTTGGATTTTGATTTTGACTTCACTATCATCTTTATTACCCTCGAAAACCCTGAAAACGACATCCATGATGAACATTTTGAAAATGATTGCAGCAGATATCTTGGATTTTGATTCTTACTTCACTATCAACTTAAGCATCCTCGAAAACCATGAAAACGACAGCCATGATGATATCTTTGAATTTTTTGCTGTCGCCATCTTGGATTTTGATTTTGACTTCACTATCGGCTTTAACATCCTCGAAAACCATGAAAACGACTCCCATGATGAACAATTCGAAAATGATCGCAGCCGCCATCTTGGATTTTGATTTTGACTTCACTATCTGCTTTATTACCCTTGAAAACCATGAAAACGACAGCCATGATGATATCTTTGAATTTTTTGCTGTCGCCATCTTGGATTTTGATTTTGACCTCACCATCGGCTTTAGCATCCTCGAAAACAATGAAAATGACTCCCATGATGAACAATTCGAAAATGATCGCAGCCGCCATCTTGGATTTTGACTTTGACTTCACTATCATCTTTATTACCCTCGAAAACCATGAAAACGATATCCATGATGATATCTTTGAATTTTCTGCTGTCACCATCTTTGATTTTGACCTCACTATCGGCTTTAGCATCCTCGAAAACCATGAAAACGACTCCCATGATGAACAATTCGAAAATGATCGCAGCCGCCATCTTGGATTTTGATTTTGACTTCACTATCATCTTTATTACCCTCGAAAACCATGAAAACGATATCCATGATGATATCTTTGAATTTTCTGGTGTCACCATCTTTGATTTTGACCTCACCATCGGCTTTAGCATCCTCGAAAACAATGAAAATGACTCCCATGAGGAACAATTCGAAAATGATCGCAGCCGCCATCTTGGATTTTGACTTTGACTTCACTATCATCTTTATTACCCTCGAAAACCATGAAAACGATATCCATGATGATATCTTTGAATTTTCTGGTGTCACCATCTTTGATTTTGACCTCACTATCGGCTTTAGCATCCTCGAAAACCATGAAAACGACTCCCATGATGAAATATCGCAGCCGCCATCTTGGATTTTGATTTTGACCCCACCATCGGCTTTAGCATACCCGAAAACCATGAAAACGACATCCATGATGACAAATTCGAAAATTGTCGCAGCCGCCATCTTGAATTTGGATTTTGACCTTACTATCGGCTTTAGCATCCTCGAAAACCATGAAAACGACTCCCATGATAAAATTGATGAACAATTCGAAAATTATAGCAGCCGCCATCTTGGATTCTCATTTTGATTTTGAAAAATGATTTTGACATACTCTGGGCCCCAAGAAAAAATGTTCCAAGTTTCTTCTGAGATCCACTTAAAGGGCAGAAGGGGGTGAAGAGGGGAGATTTTGAAAAAATGGTTTTTTCTTTTCCGATCCTCCTCTATACGAAGCCGTAAAAAAACACCAAACACGGGTCTCTTAGTTTCTGAGATACGATATCCCGGGGGGGGGGGGGAGGCCAAAAAGCGGTGGCTTGGTACTTTTGCCCTACTTAAGAGAGTTATTTGTAAGTTTGCTTGTCGTCACCCGCGAGTTACGCTTCACCCGCTCAACCTTCGTTACGCTACGGAGGTCGCCGGCTCGCTTCGCTCGCCACCTCCCCCCTTCGCTCAACTCGGTCTCGCAGGTTCGCTCCACTCAGGACCTACCTACCACCAGAAAGCTATCGTGTCCTCATCCCTACGCTTCGCTTTACTGCTACATAATTTTTCCGAGTTACGATGGATGGAGGGGTGAAGGGGGGAGAGGGGGGAGTTTAGAAAAATGATTTTGTCACACTCTGGGCCTTTTGATATGAATCTGAAAAAAAAATGTTCCAAGTCTCTTCTGAGATCCGCCTAAAGGGGGGAGAACGGGGTCAAGAGGGGGGGACTTTGAAAAATGCTTTTTACTTTTCCGAGCCTCCTCTATACGAATCTATAAAAAAACAAAACATGGGTCTCATAGTTTCTGAGATACGATTGGGAGGGGGGGGGAGCAAAAAGGGGAGGCTTGGTACTTTTGCCTTACTAATGAGAGTTACTTGTAAGTTTGCTTGTCGTCACCGCTGAGTTACGCTTCACCCACTCAACCTTCGTTACGCTACGGAGGTCGCCGGCTCGCTTCGCTCGCCACCTCCCCCCTTCGCTCCACTCGGTCTCGCAGGTTCGCTCCACTCAGGACCTACCTACCACCGGAAAGCTATCGTGACCTTATCCCTACGCTACGCTACGCTTCGCTTTACCGCTACGGGAGGGGTGAAGAGGGGGAGGGGGGGGGAGTTTTGAAAAATGATTCTGACCAAATCTGGGTTCCTTTACATGAGACTGAATAAAAAAGAATTCGAAGTCTCTTTTGAGATCCGCCTAAGGGGGGGGGGGGGGGGGGGGAAGGGGGGCAAGGGGGACTTTGTAAAAAATATTTTTACTATTTCGAGCCTCCTCTATACGAATCCGTAAACAAACAAAACATGGGTCTCTTAGTTTCCGAGATACGACGGGGGGAGGGGTGAAGGGGGGGAGAGGGTAGAGTTTTGCAAAATGATTCTGACCAACTCTGGGCCCCTTGATATGAATCTGAAAAAAAAAATGTTGCAAGTCTGTTAACTTCCGAGATCCGCCTAAAGGGGGGAGAAGGGGGGCAAGGGGGGGGAGCTTTGAAAAATGTTTTTTACTTTTCCGAGCCCCCTCTATACGAATCCGTAAAAAAACAAAACACAGGTTTCTTAGTTTCCGAGATACGATAGGGAGGGGGGGAGGGGGGGCGAAAAGGGGAGGTTTGGGATTTTTCCCATACTCACCAGAGTCACTTGTTTACGAATCTGTCAAAATATACCCACCTCCCCCTTCACCATCTGGGAGAACAATTCTGTCAGTGAGTCAGTGAGTGGTAATCGAGCTTTATATAGTATAATTTAAATATTCCTAAGTAACTTTTGCCTTCGACTTCATCCGCGTGATGGGTCTAATATAATCCCGGGAAACCCTTTATTCCCATTTGCCACTTTCGAGGTTGCAACTGAAGTGGTGGTTGGTGCAATCATAGGTGGAGTTTATCGCCCCAGTGGTCAATAGTGCCTTTTTATGGTAATTAAGCGTCCACAGGTCCGCATCGTACGTATCGGACGCATCGCATCAAACGAATTTCTGTGTCGGCAGCGATCGGATTGCCGACGCGAGTATCAGCAATCGGATTGTCGATGCCACCTTCATCGCTTCCACTGATCGGCATTCCGTATGGCGTCATCGGTACGCATCGCATTAAGGCATTGCCGACGAGCCGTCCGTACAATACGGATCGGTGGACGCAGTTGTATGAGTTTTCATACAAGGCAAACCGTATGAAAACTCATACAACTGCTAAAATCCGTTACGTACGATACGTCCGATACGTGTGATGCCGACCTGTGGACGCACTCTTTTAGTTTCATCTGTCCCCTTCGTATGTATAGTACCTATTTCGTGAGTTCGCATTTCTAATTGGACTTTATCAAATCAGTGGAAATTGAAATAAAACATGCAACAAACAAATTACTTGATTGACGGACAGTAAGGTACCTTCTGTTTATAATAACAGTACACATATAAATAAAGTCGTTATCTTATTCGATAAAGTTCATTGACTTCAATTTACAAAATCAAATAACATTTCCCTCAATGTTTGGAGGGAAATAATAAAATATCAAGATATTATTGTGAAATCTTCACTGCGTGGGCATATAAGCCAGTATTGAAAACAGATTACTTTTAAGCTGATAAATAACATAAGTATCTTTAAGGATTTCTCGTTGAAAAGGTAAGTATTTATGTAATATCAAAAATAACGATTTCAGGAAATCCAATAATTTCCTGCTATGAGCCAAATAAACAATAAGTCTAATGTAATAAAGCTTTATTATTGAATTGCTATCACTATATAAAACAAAGTTTTAAAAAACTCTCTCTCTTGTTAAGCCGGTTGCCCTTTACGTTCCAGAGCTCTAACATTCTGCTTAAACAATTCCACGACCTCTGCGTCGTTTATGAATATTACAAATAAAAATAAAACTACACAAATTCGAATAAACATAATTTTAATAATTCTTAAAGCACTCCCTCACCGCGAGCATTCAACTGTAATGTAACGTTATCACGAATTTTCAGTATTTGAGACGTAAACTGGAACTTTGACAATTTTCAAGGAAAAAATTAGTTCCTTCTTCGCACAACAGAGGCGCTGTTCCATTTTTTCAAACAAGAAACGCTGTAAATACTGTACAGTAAAAGAGTGAAAATTCGTGCTAAAGCCTCATTTAGACGATGCAAGAACTCGAACGCGAGTTGCGTTACATTGCGGAATTTATAGGTAGAACAAATTCAGTTAATGAAACAAATGCCGCAATGTAGTGAAACTCGCATACGAGTTCTTGCTCCGTCTAAATGGCGCTTAAGGGTACAGATTCAAAATTTCGAAGACAATAGAGCATCAAATTGCGCATTTTTACGTTACATTACAGGTGAATGCTCGCGGTGAGGGAGCGCCTTTATATGTGAAAAAATACAAAAGGTGTACATGACATTTATGATAAGAACATTCTAGTTATCATGATAAGGGCAGCAGATATAGCCATGGTGACACTGGCGACCACCACCAACTTACCGCCCGAGTCTTCCAAACAATGCCCGTTTTTATTACAAATAAAAGTCCTGTGGGAAAAAGAAAAACATAAAGTATCTACATCACAGCAGACACATGATATATACTTATACAGCTTACATTACTCAGGATGGGTGTAGCTTTCTAGAGGTGAAAATTTTTTGAAATCGGTACAGTAGTTTTTGAGTTCACTCATTACAAAAATACACATTTCCAAAAATAAAAATCAAAAATTCCTGAAATAGGTATAATTGTTTTTCTTGAAAATTAGTCACAACGAGACATTAATTTGTTAATAGTATGATGTGGAATTTGTTAAACATTAAAACAGTTAATTTATTCTTAAAAACAAATTAAAATAAAAGGAAGCAAAACAACAAACATTAATTAAGCTACATTCGCAATTTCACACAAACAAATTACTTTAGGGAAAGCGCTACGAGTGCTACGAGCTGTGTAGCACAATGCTACGCCGCGCTACGCCGGCCAAGCTAAGTGGAATCATTTGTATGCAACAGAACTAGTACGAGGAAAATATTATTGTATTGTTTTATGTATGTTTCTACACGAGCCATAATTTTACCGCAAAATTGCACTGTGAAAGTCAGCCATGTTTTCATAAAAACATGTTTCCACAAAAATAAACATAGACATCGCTTGATTCGATTGTTTCAGAATTCAGTATCATTAATATTAAGATAATCGCCGATCCAAAGCTTTCCACCCACGTCCAGCAATAAAATGTTACCAGGATAACAATCAATTTTATTGAAAAGGACATCTTTTCTTTTGGAAACGAAAAAAAAAATTGGTACCTATTAGGTCTGAACGATCTCCTTTATTGTAGAAAGTAAATAAAGCAACGCAATATAAAGCAACAGTATACACGCTGTATATAAAAGTATGAACAAGCGTAGTATACATCGTGTATACCGTATAATTGCACAGCAAACAGGCTTCATAATTGCTGTGTATTTATTATGAGCACATGTTACTCGTGGCTTGGTGTATAAAAGTTGTGGTTTGTGCCGACTTCTATCTTTTAAGCGCCATTTAGACGGAGCAAGAACTCGTATGCGAGTTTCACTACATTGCGGCATTTGTTTCAATAACTGAATTTGTTCTACCTATAAATTCCGCAATGTAATGTGTATGTGTAATGAACTCGCGTTCGAGTTCTTGCATCGTCTAAATGAGGCTTTATATCTCGCCTGATGGTAAACAAAGATTTGTTCGACTTCCATGATTGATGCTATCAGGAAATATAGATTCTGACAGAGAAGTCGCCACTCCTTAATCTGCTCTACCTATTCCATAAAATTTGAGTTGAGTTTTTACGAATGACAAGTTAATCCCAGTAATTTTGTAATATGTGTACTTATGTGACATCTGCTCAGTGTTCACAGTACAATTTCCTCATGTTTTAAAAATATTTTTATTATAATTGAATCACGTACTTAATGAAAACAAGGCCTCTGTAATTGCCGAAACAATATTATGCATGGATGGAATATTTTATGATATATTTGTGTTTGAGATTATATTTAAGCTTCTCCTGATAGGAAGCTTTAGGAATAGGTAGAAGCTGATAGTAATCGTGTTTTCCATAATAATTAATTATACTTACAGTTTATTTTTTAAGTTTTTTTTTATTTTTATTTAGAAATATATAAGTTGTCAGTTGTCTAGTACCCATAACACAAGCTCTGCTTAGCTTGGGATTAGACGGCGTTGTGTGATAGTTGTGGAATATTATATTATATTATATTTATATTATATTAACTTCGAAAAAGACGGACTTTGTCTAGACTTTGACTTTACAATATCGACTGTGCAATATCGAGTCGATTGCCGATTTACGTCACACGTATTGACTATTGACTAATGGAGCAATGCGATGCAATTCTACCATAAACTACAAAAATTCACCTTACTACTACCACATAAAGGCGGTACAAACAAAACACAAAAGATGTCACTAATAACGTAGTTGCGCTATCGAATTTCGAACAAAGAATCAAGTGCATTGACATGTATTCTGTGGCATTGTCATTAGCACGTACATGCGATTCGATATCGAGCAGATCTGTGAACGACATCGTCAATCCGTGCGACTTCATTACCAAACACTAGCGATTGTCCATACATTTTTTTCGGCCAGACGCTTGTGACATCTGACCGATATCGTCAATCAATACAATTCGATATCGCGTTGAGACATGAGTAAAGTCCTTAAGAATACTTTTTGAAATTATTATACTTTTTTTCTTCATTAGTACTACGAAAAACCGAGGCAAGACGCTAGTATTTTCATGAAAGCTAATAAATAAATATCAGGCGAAAGTAGAACAAGGTGATTACATAAATATTCCGTTAAATAACAAAAACGAGACATAACAAACTGAGCCTATAAGTCCAATTTGTAAGAAATAAGTCACAACAACACTTTGTACTTGGAAATTAACCCAGATTCCAAGAAGTTGCTCTATCAAATTAACTTAATAATACATTATTAAAGACTGTTCTGAGAATTTTTATCACAAGGGCCTTCAAACTACTTCTCCTACTTTGGTTGGTGTGGAAGGGAGTGTCAGACTCTTCAACTCTTCCAACTGCAACTCAAAATCAACCTTACAACTACGACATATGACATAAAACACGCTGTTATCTTCGGTTAAATGAAAAAACAAAACACGAACACCACAACGACGCGCCAAGCCAATCGAATTGCATCATTATTTCTTAGTAGCAAGGATGGTTTTCACTTGTAGTTGGAATTGGTTGGATCGCGTCGCATCGCGCTAATTGTAAAGTCCCTTACTGACTAAAACCCATCTTGATCTTTCAATTGCCCTATAGCCTGTTTTTATCGTGGTAAAATCATCAAATGAGTCCTCCCACTCACAGCAGGGCGGGAGGGACTGTCAGACTTGTACTGATTAAAATCCACGGTGTCCTTCAGTAGCTCTTTATGTACCGGGGTCACGGTAATGAGATAAGTCCTGCGACCCTGGCAGGCTTCGGCCCTTTAGAGGGGCAGATGGTGTCAGCATGATGACGGGGCCATCATGCTGACAGAAATTCGAACAAATCCACAAACAAAAGTCTCCTTTTAAATCCTCCATTCCCTCCATTAAAGTAGACAAGGAGTATTAAATAAAATAGTTTGAATTACTTCCCGACGTTCCCGTACGCTGTCCCCGTTATTTTTTTGTGATTTTATTATGATTTTCAAATTGTGTTGTAATAACCTCCTCCTTTTTTTGAAGTCGGTTAAAATCATCGAATGCATTGTCCTACCATGGATAGACTGGAACTATCTGACTCCCACTGACTAAAAAAACACCTTGTTTCTTCAAACGCCTTTTGCATTTCAAGGAATCAATGTCCTTTAAATATAGTTAGTAGTTTTTTTTTTATTTATTTTTTATTATAGTTCATACGACCGGAGACAGCCACGTCAGGGAATGGACAAACGCCATCTTAATTATGTATTGTAATCTTAATTTTACAAACAAATCACGATTCAATTAATAAGTTTCTACGTTTGTAAAACGAAATGAGGGTATTAGGTCTGTCTGTACAGCTGTCTACGACGTAAACTTTACGTAAATGCAATTATCACGCAGCGAAGTAGCCCAGTCAACGAATAGTCAAAACAAGGTCTAATGGAAAATTCTTTGATCACAAGACTACGTAACTTTGTTTGGACTACTTAGGAGGTGAACATATCAAAAGTCCCCGCCACGTCAAATTTACACTGACACTAAATGCATAATGCATTTAGTGTCAGTTTTGTGGGACATTTGATACGTTGTTTGTGTTGTGTTTGTGTGTGTTGTGTGTGTCGTGTTGTCGGACATTTAGTGGCACTTTTGATACGAGTATGTTGTTCACTTTTTGTGTGTTAAATAAACACACAAAAAGTGCCGGAATTAATTTTGACGACACAGTTGGTGCAGTGGCTGAGCGATTGGACTGCTGCGCTGCGTGTCGCGGGTTCGATTCGGGAATCCCGCACGGAGCAAATATTTATAATGATCTACAAATAGTTTTTCTGGGTCTGGGCGTTTGCGTATGTGAGTTTATGTCTGTAAGCGCACAAAACCCAGTATCGATTGTTTCAAATCTGATTAAAACATAAAAGAATCAGAACTAGAAAAAGATGAGGCACTACGCTATGGAGCGACTATTGCAAAGCAGCTTACAGAAACTAGTTCAACAACTCACGTACCTACTCTCTGTCAACTCTATTTCATATTTATTTAACGCTGCACTCGTCCCACCGTGTCTAAGAAGCGAGCTTTCGACTATTTTTTCTCTCTCATGTTCGAGAGGTATCTGTTCTCGTGTCAGTAAAAGAGATAGTGAATACTTGCAAACTAGCAGTTGATCGCACACCACCGCCGGCAAAAAGTCTGTCAAACAAACAACTTTAGTTTACTTGCCATCTCTAGTCAATTCTCGTTAAGGCGCTCTCTCATTGGAAGATTCGACTTACATTACATTGCAATACTATGTCTCTGACTGACGAGCATTCGGAAAGATTTAGTACCTTTAGATTTGATAAAAGGTGCGCATTGTGATGCTCGATTGTTTTCCGTCACTGATGAAATGTTCGAATCTGTAACGTTACATTACAGGTGAATGCTGCGGTGAGGGAGCGCCTTTAAACGCAGGCGGCGGTGGTTATTTTTTTTTTCTTGATAAAATCATCAAATGAGTCAGAAGGAGACACAGGGTGGGGTGGGATGAAACTGTCAGACTTGTTCTGACTAAAATCCACGGTGATTCTGCCATATTCCTTTACGGTCTAGGGGCACCGTTTCGTCCTGTTGAGACAGTCCTGCGACCCAAGCGGCTGTGGTGGGACGGGTATTTAATGGAGTTGAGAGGAACAAGTTTTAAAGTTCCTCATCCACCATTAAAAAGGTAACAATTCTCCGACCTAGAAAAACCATTTTATCACAATAGCAACTTCTTCCTGTATCGTGAGTGCGTTTATAAACATTGGAAACTTACACAAACAAACTCCCAGACCCAAAACAACTACTAGGGTATCTTGCACCATTAGACCAGGGGTCACCAATTGGTTTCGTTCGGGGTCCGCTTTAAGACATTAAATAACCACCGCGATCCACAGAACATTTAATAGAAAAAAAAATCTTAATGTAATTACAATTTTATGAGAAAAGTGCATTTTTTTTGGAAACTTCCACGTTTGCATTTTTTTAAACTGTTTTTTTGAAAATCGATCATAAGATCGTACTTTGTAGTGCAAGTCCCTGTGTTTTTACGGTCCGCACAAAATGGGTCGGCGCGGCGGTCCGCCATTTGGTGACCCCTGCAATAGACTAATGGACTTGACTTATTTGCCTCGCCAATAAAGTTAGCAATCTTTATTCTTAAGTGGGCTATACATAATTATAGCAGGAGGTTTTGGTTTATATTTTCAGGGGGGGGTAAAGTTTTATTAGGTTTTTCAATTAGGAATTTCTCAGTCTGGACTTCGTACTTTGTTATGATACAATAGGTTCAATACATCTTACATGAGACTGAAACTGAAAAGGGGAGGCCTATGTTCAGCAGTGGACGTCCTACGGCCGATATGATGATGAAACTGAAACAAGCTCCCATTGCGTTCCACACAATACTGACGACCGTGCCTGCACACACGACGAATTAACCGTAAATTTTTACGGCCAAAAACCGTGACGTGTACTTATGAGGCCTAAAGGCTGATGATTAAAAATAAATATATATGAAAATTCATGGTTATGTTTACCTTATAAACACAAGAGCTAGTATGCAACAGCTGGTACCAATTACAGTGGAGATTGCTAAAAACCTGCCTATATCAATTAAGGCACGAAGAACTCCTTCTATAATTTTGTACGTAAGCTTTATAATGGCGACGAGAGGACCGAAGATCGGGTCCATTTACCTCGACAATCGAGTTCATTTCCATTGATTTCTGAAACAAATTAAAAAATTTATACATACTGCCGTCCTTTAACAAGAATGCCGTTAAGTGACATTTTAGCATTTTTGACTTTCTGATGCCATTTTTATCAGAAAAAAAAGCTCTATCGATCTGTCTAATTACGGTTTCAATAGCTTTTATAGTTTTCGAGATATGAAAAAAAGAAATGCCGTTAAATGCACAAATCATATAGTAAACCTACGCTAAAACGTAGTTATGTGACATTGCTAAGCTAAAACGCAGCTAAGGCTTCATAACTACAGATTTTAACAATACATTTGTGATTTGTTACCTAGCTAAATTGCCGTTATTTAAGATTCCTATTCATAAATGCCGCTAAAAGCCCTTTGCTGCATTTTAAGCATTGTATAGTATAGTTAGAATTCATAATAGCGGCAGTTATTTAAAAATCTAGCAAAATATTTGAATTATTGTAAAATACTAAATTGCCGCTATCCAACATAACTAATCTAAAATGCCGTTAAGTATACTTGCGTCGCTGCACAAGAGGGTTTTGGAGTTGGTCTTTTAAGAGGTCCAGGCTCCTTCCTCCTTGTGCTGATGGTGATCACCGGGGTTTTAGTGAGGTACAAATTCCACACTTCCCGGTCTTATCCCCAAAAACCGGGCGCCTTTTGAAGAGTTCCCACCAAAACAAAAAAAAAGTGTTCTTGCGAGAGTAAAAGTTTGGGTGCTTTTGCTCCCACGGCAACGGAGCGGGGACCGGGGTTCGGTGCGGGATTGACGCGCGGCACTCTGCACTCCGTCCCCACGTCGTTGGAAGACGGAGAAACAGGTCCTCATCAAAAAGTACGGGCTCCCTGCTTAATCTCGGCCCATAGTGCTGCTCGAATAGGTGGCTAAGCTCTTTGAAAGAGTGATTGCGGATAGCCTTGTCGGTTTCTAATGCATGAGAGCCAGTTTGATTTCAGGAGCACTCGACTGTGGACGCCATCATACGCGTAAGAACCCTCACGACGGGGACAGTATCCCTGAGCAGAGTCGTCTCGGCGGTGTCACTAAACATCACCAACGCCTTCAACACCTTGCCATAGAGTTACACCAGGTCCGTCAGCTACTCCAGTCATTGAGGAGAGTGGAACCGGCGAGAAATATCGCGTGGTGTCCCACAGAGATCGGCCCTGGGGCCGTTCTTGTGGAACATCGAGTACGACTGGGTGCTGCAAGTGACCTATCTAGTGACCTCAGCGTGTGCTACGTTGACCAGACGCTTGTCCTAGCGCCGGGATAATCACATCAGGTGACCGACGACCTGGCAATGCAGGATCCAAAAGTTGGGGCTTGAGCAGGCGCTGCGCAAGACAGAGAACGTGTGCTTTTATGGCCGTCTGAACGTGCCACTTTACGGTGTCTTGGTGGTGCTTTACGGAGTCCCAAATATGGTAAAAAGGGTTGACATCGGCGTTGAATTGACGATGAAGTACCTAGGACTCGTCCTCGACAGCCGATGGAACTTCAAGGAGCATTTCGTTTAGCTCCAAAACGGAAACAGGCTGAGGCCGCCTCCAAGTGACTCCTGCCCAATCTCGGTGATCCAAATGCCTCCTGCCGTAGACTGTACGTCGGTATCGTGCGGTTCATGGCCCTCTACATGGGGCTATTGTCGACCGGCACGGCTGGTCTGAGGGTCATTGTCATCCGGACGATCTGAGGATACCGCACGATCGCCGGTGAATCAGTCAACCTCATGAAATGAAATGGGAAGCAGTTGCCTTCTGCGAAGCAGTCATGCTAGCGAAGAAAGAGGCGGCACGCGTGAGGGAGAGAACCGTCTCCACTTTATGAACCAACCAAGGCGGAGACGCCCATGGCAACTGACGTCGTGACTGATTTCCGTCCACCGCAGACGCGTACGATAATTAATGGGTATCTCGCAAACGGCGAGTGTCTCATGGACCAATGTTCGGGTCGATGGCGCGTCGTGTTTCACGGGTGCTTCAAAGAGCTGTCAGCAATCTGACGGGGCCCTTAGAGGGCCAAGGCCTGCCACCTGTCGCAGGACTCTCTCTCCAGGTAACCGCGACCTTGGAACGTAAATTGCTATTGAAAAATCACCGTGGATTTCAGTCAGTACAAGTCTGACAGTCCCTTGCGTCCCGTTTGACTTCAATTTTGTTGATTCTCTATCAATTTTTGAAACGTAATCCAAATCTAAAATGCCGTTATCATGAAATGTTTTGTATTTAGCGACACTTAAGTTATGTAATAAACAAAAAAATATCTACGGCAAAAAATAGATTAAATAATTATTGGAATCTACTTCTCTTGATTGCCGTTAAGGTGTCTTAGCGGCAATATAGCATGGTACGAGTCTACTTGTTTAACCTAACCTAGCTAACCTACATTGACATTAAGCGTATTTAGCGGCTTTTAAAGTTAGTATTATTATAACTTTTTTAAGTGTGGTAAATAACTAAATCATTAGTTCAAAACCATTAGCAAAAATGCCGTTAAGGTATGCATTACGACATTATAGTTATGATTTTAGGGCTAGATATTTTAAAGAATACTTAAACAAAATGATAAATGTTTATTTTCTCTAATTTACGGGAACGTTTTTGACTGTCAGCTGCACTATCTAAAAGAGCCTTTTAAAATATATTTTTTGGTATTTAAAAGTTTCGAATACGACTCCTGGTTAAGAAGAAGCATCAATTTAAATTTTTTCTACCGTTTTTCCCCCGTATCTCAAAAAGTGATTTTTGTACTTAACGGCACTCTAGTTAAAGGACGGCAGCATACACAAGGGAGCAGTGACATAGCTAGAGTGGAGACCGCGAATGGGCAAACGTAGTGTAGGACCGATGATTTGAAGAATGTGGCTGGCAGTCGATAGATGCGGAAAGCTCAGGACCGGGAGGGATTGCGCTCTTTGGGGGAGACTCACGTTCAGCAGTGGACGGCAATAGGCTAATAATAAGCGACACAGTGGTCGGCCCTGACTTCCGAGTGGCCAGACCCATTACTTTGTATTTCATTTCATCACCACGGCTCTCAAAACGGTGATGGAAAGAATTATAGCTCGTCACTCCCTATCACAGAGAGGCCTGTGTCCCAATAGCAGGAAAATTTGTAGTCTGATGATTATATACCTACAGGTTGTTTCTTTTAAATTGGCCAAAACGGGACTCTTTTTTGTGTGAGTTGTCCACAGAAATGGGTGAAATTGGCCATTTTTAGGGTTCCGTAGTCAACAAGGAACCCTTATAGTTTCGCCATGTCCGTCCGTCCGTCCGTCTGTCCGCAGTATAGCTCAGAGACGCACAGTACTAGAGAGCTGTAATTTGGTGTAAATATACGGATTTGTTGTGCCAAAAAAGTGGTAAAATAAAATCTCATAAAATAATTTTTTTTTAGGGTACCTCCAGTACTTACACGTAAAGTGAGGATTTTTTTTTTCTCGCGTACCCCTTAGTGTGGGATATCATTAAATAGGCCTTTAAAAAATAATGATAGTTTCCATTAACAATTTTTTGATAAAAAAATTCGTTTGTGAAATATTAAGCTTTAAAGTGCTAAATTTTGCTCGATTCGAGTGTCCCCCCCCTCTATCAGCTAAATGGTTATGTTTGGGGGTATGAAAAAATTCACAATAGTAGTATATATAACAAAGTTTAAAAGAAAATTATCATGACTAAGTAGGCTTTACAACTTTACGAGTAATAGTCGACCAACTTATAAAATGTACTTGGATATATATTTTCTTAAACAAAATGTATCGGAGAACATGCTCTTCAACTGCAAATGTAAGTTTGTCAACTTTATTTTTACAACTTTAATAGGTATGTTTTTACGGTATGTTTTTTGGGGATAGGTAGGTTTTTATCGTCAACTATTTTTAACTAACTTCAAAAAAGGAGGAGGTTCTAAATTCGTCGTAATCTTGTTTCTTATGTATTTTCCCCGATTTCTCAAAGACTCCTGGACCGATTTTGAAAATTCTTCTTTTTAAAATTAAATTCAGCGAATCAGTTTAGTTAGTTCGCATAAGTATTTTGATGGGCAACTACGGAACCCTACACTGTGCGTGGCCCGACACGCACTTGGCCGGTTTTTTTTAAATGCCCTTTGACTCTGTTTCATGTAAGGATCATTTCATTTTATAGGAAGAAAAAAATTGGGACGGCGGAAGTTGGTCAAATGCAAAATAACTATTTATACAAATTGTATGAATGACAAAATTACTAACATTTTTTTATGATGTTATTTGATTTAGTGTTATGTGAGAATCATTTCGTTGTATGGGAAGGAAAATGTCTGGACAGTAGAAATTGGTCAAAAATACAGTAAAGTTTCTTCTAACAGTTATTTTGATAAATCTGATAGTTATTTTGATATTCTTGTTTGTAATTTTATTGTAAAAGTCGTTATAAAAAAGAGCAAAAATTAAGTTCCTGTCCTAATTAAAGGTGGTAAGTACTTACAGAAGTAAACTGGAACAATAATAATGCTACAAAAATAAATTAAATACAATAGAATTTGAAAGAGGACTTACCAAAAACACCTCGGCATTATCTCTGACCGCCAAAATTCACAAGTAACTAGCCTATTTAAATTGTTGGCCACAAAATTATCTCATAAATTACGAAGTAAAGGAATATTTAGCAATTTACGTGATATTTTATACATTTTAAAGAATATTTTGAAATGATATTTATTCAAAATAGACAAGACTTGACAAAAACCATAGCTTACAGAGTTCTCACGTAAATTGTCTTGAGCATTTAACAAAGAGTTTCGAGCAAAGGAGTATTACTTGGAATTTAGACTATTTACATAAAATGAGTCTACTATTTAAGTGGCTTCCTTTTGGGGCTTGATTTGTGTTGTTTACTTAAATTTTACATAATTTTAACCTAGAATTTTAGATGTAATTTAGGAGTCTGCTACTTTCGATAGTAGACATGAGCTGTGTTTTAAACTTGTAGCTCAGTTAGACAGTATAAATTATGTCTTGGAATAAATAAACATTTTGTAAAAATATTTTGATTTAAAAAGTGTCCAAAGAAATTCTTCTCTATACAGATTTATGTTTTGAAATGGGCTTTGCGACTATATTGGCCCGATAGAATTAAATGTTTTTAGTTTTGTGTTTTTTGAGACGACACTACTATCTAGTGTTCTTATGTGGTAAAAACTACTCACGATAATGGTGAATATAGAATTTACACACATTACCTAATTCGTTGCACACAAATCAGTCGTAAACAGGACTGTTTATATCAGCATACCAGGACCTATAAACATACATACGGACGTACATACCAACTCATAAGTCTGACACCCGATCTTACCAAGGGGTACCTACTTATCGTCTTACCTATCGCGAGTTGGACCAACCGCGAATTGGACCAACTGCGAATTGGACCTTTTTTTGAACATTGGACCAATCGCAATTTTCCAGCCTCTAGTTAGCGGAGGTCAGACAGTCAATTTTCATCTACTGCTTTTTCATTTTCAGCTGAATCGACTGGAAGCCGACCCCAACATAATTAGAAAAGGGCTAGGTAGATAATGACTGTGCTACCAACAATATCAGCACAACCTCAGTTCAATGAAATAGGCAGATAGAGCGCTCAGAGCACGCGAGTGGGTCCACCAAAGTTAATACAAAATCAAAATCGAATACAAAGTCGCGACAGTACCAAGCTACGCGTCGTACCAAGCTGCGCGTCATTGTTGTTTTTTGCCAAAATATGCCGTCTCGTGTCTTTAACCATCGTAAAAGTTGGTCTCAAAAACAAAGAAAACACTATGGAATGTAATTCTATTTGATTTTGTATTATCTTTAGTGGAGACACTCACGTGTTCTGAGCGTTCTATCTACCTATTTCTTTGATCGCACAACAATAAAAAACAGGTTTTAAAAAAAAGTCGAGATAAAAAGGTGAAAAAGAACGACGTAGGAGTTATCAATACCCTACAATATTGATGGCACTTTAATGCCTTGTAAATCGACTCGCAAAAAAATGGCAGCGATATTCGTAGCGTTCTAAATATTACGCGTGTAAGGGAGAAAAGATTTCGAAACGGATTCTGAGAGCATTAGGTGGTAATGGATAATTTATAGACATATTGGAGGTTGACTCTCCACATAAAGAGGTACCTACATCCTACAATAAGCTACAATATGTTTTGCTATGGTTCGATCCTCCTATGGAACAAATATTTTTATGGCTTAGTTGGTAGTGGTTCCTCATCCGTTTGGCCGAAGTTTGCAGTGGACGATCGCAACTTTTTAGATGCATCGTTACAAATTTTATTAAAAAGAAGTAGCCTATTAACCGTATTTAAGATCCTAACTATTACTGCAATAAGCAATAAGGTGTGAAAGTGTAAAAAACAAACTGACTTCAACATTTCTCATTAGTGTAGGAAATGCTAAAGCTTTTGCAAACCTGATTCGGAAAGTCGGAAATTATCCCACGGAAATGTAACGTTAACTTATTCCCACGTTTTTATACACTCACTTTTCTTGTTTTTTACTTTCTTTTAACTGATATAAAAGCTATCCTATATGTTATTACGGTCTAAAACTTTTATCTGACTGAATTTTATCAAGATACTTTAAGCCGATCTGACATGATTGACTAATAAACGTCCATCTATCCAAACATTCACGTTAACAATATTATTAAGATTAAATTAGTAAATGATGATCATGATTGCCCTAAGATGTTGTGGAGTGGTGCCCTTAGCGTTCGATGAGATTTTGAGTAAGTTACCGCGTGTTTTGTTTGCCTGAATCGTTAGCTGAGTCGCGTAAGTTTAAGAGTACTTTTTAGTTCGTTTTGTCTTGCCAAAAATAGTTTCTGAATTCGCTGAATTGACTTATGAGAATACGTTGCTACAGTGCTGTCATTTCTACATTTTTGGTCTTAATTGCCTTCTAAGCTAATATTAAGTAATGTTTTTATTTGTCAGACAAAAGCTTGTATTATTTTTAAGTTCAAAGGTACTACAGTCGAAAAAAAGTCTCCACAATTGGACAAGACAATTATGACAATTTATATTTGTTCATTAGGACAATTGAGTTTTACACAGTCGAAAAACACAAATATTTGATGAAAATGCGTAGGTATTTGATAAGCAAATAGTACAAACCTACACAAACCTATGTCTATTTCCCAGCAGGCGTAGCATGGCGCCGTAGAAAGGGGTTTTGTCGACGGAAGAATAGACAAAATGACAGAACGTAGAAATAATTTTAGCGTTTTAAGCATGGTAATGTAAAAAATATAGAAAATAAACGTTCTATTCTTCAATGGTGTACGAATGGTGTCATATTTGTGCAAAAAACAGTCGATTTGTATAGAAATAACGATGAAATTACTTTGTCTATTCTTTGTAGAATAGAGATAGAATCGCCATGCTACGCGTGCAGGGAGGTAAGTAGAAACTTAGAACGCCACATTACTTTTAGTACCACTCAGTGGTGATTAACCCTCAGTATTTTAAAGGTGCAGAAATACAAAAAATATACAAAACTTGATAAGAATCTAAGAAAAATAACATTAAAAATTTAATCTAAGTTTTCAAAGCTTCATTTTAAACAATCAAATCAATTTTAAAACAATACAAAGTTTTATTAAAGATGCAGATTTTATAATGTATGAATTTCGAAACTAGTCAAACAAAATTCTTAAACCAATAAAAGCAACAATTTTATTACTTTGAAATCTGTTGCTTGTTAACGGCGTATGGTCAAGCGAAAGCATCGTTTGATGAGTCGGAAAAGTTGCCACGCACCGCCACCAGCAGGCGCCGGTATCGCAAAATTAACGCAATCCAAAGTTTTATGAATTTCATTTCGTCAACTTCGACATTTCATAAAGTGTTCCCCTTACGCAAAATACATGTATTACTCTAGAAGAAATATTTTGTTAAAAGGATATCGAAACATTTACTAAAACAAAATGATAGAAATCTTTATTGATGTGGATTAATATTTTGTGAATATTTTTATCATTCACAGTCTTAAATTTATTTTATAACATTTTGATGTCCCGAGATTACGAATAAAACTACTATTTTGGTAGAAAATGAATGATAATTGGCATACCTTACGAAAGTGACAATACCCATTATCGTTAAGCCCCAAACACACGCGCGCACGGGCAAGGGCATGTGTTTTGTGTTCCACGCGCGCCTGAAAGAGTGTCAGCACAATGGCAATGACGGGGCTCTCTTTTAGAGGGCCTACCTGGGTCGCGGGCTAGCGAATACCATGACCCCAGAACGTAAAGGGCTATTGAAAGACATCGATTTTAGTAAGTATTCCGAGTCTGACAGTCCCTCCCGCCGTGCCCTGGGTAGGAGGACTCATTCGATTATTTTAGCACTCTAAAAAAAGCCCCAAACACACGCTCCTTTTATTAACGTGCGGTCACAAAGCTGGTTGCGTGATATCTTTATATGTTCGAGAGTGGAAAGCTAAGGGTGCTTGACACCCTGTCCTCCACCATCTGGTGTTGGTACTAATTTTGATGCATTTTGATGTAATGACAAACACTAGAACAATTTGATGTCACCTCTTTATAATTAAATCTTCATTCTATACTATCTTATCTACAGTATTTTTTTGGGACAATGTTGTAATAATCACTTTTCTGATAAATCGACGCTGTCCTTCAATAGCCCTTTCTGTTCCGGGGTCACGGTAAGGAAATAATCCCGCGACCCCGGCAGGATTTGGCCCTCTGAGAGGGGGGCCCCGTCATTATGCTGACGTTCTTTGAGGCGCGCGTGGGACACAACGCGCCGTCGACCGGGGCATGGTCCATGGTCGGGCAGCGAGTTGCCCTTTACTCGCTGCCCGCATACCCGCGCCTACGGTGGCCGGAGATCGTCTAGCGACGTCCGTCGCCGTGGGCTTCACCACCGCGGGTGGGGCGGAGGGAGGACACTGTCCTCTCTCGCTCGCGGCCCGCCTCCTCCTTCGCGAGCATTACTGCTTCGCAGAAGGAGGCCTGCTTCCTTCTTCTGTGCGCGAGAGGTCTCCGCCTATCGCAACCGTGAGGACACGTCGGTGCTCTGCCCAAGCTGGACAGTCTTGCACCGTATGCTCCACCGTGTCCTCCGGGCGATCTTCGCAGTGGTGACACCCAGGCGTTTCCTCCTTTCGCATCAGACATAGGTACCTCCCGAAACTTCCGTGTCCGGTGAGTACCTGCGTCAAGCGGTGAGCGGAGGTCAGGACGCCATGACTTCTCTCCAGCCACTCCTCAAAGAGGGGTCTTACCGCCGCAATTGCGGCGTGCCCGGATAAATGAAACCCTTAGAGATATTATCTATCGACTCCAAAAGCATGAACCCAGTACTGATCTTTTTTTACTCCAAAGCAATAAATAGAGCGAGAAGCAACTTGTACCGAACACGCGGTGAGACAGCAATGACCACCGATTTTTCATCATAGGCGATATTTAACAGGGTGGTGGGCGCTATGCCTTATTTGTAGTTGACAAGTAATTTTGAAGTATTCAAAATGACAACAGCAGTTCTCATTTAATTTATTTTATTCCTGTTTCTTCGAAATTGTTAAAATATGTGACGAAACTAAATAAATAATGATAAAAGTGAAGTGCTTCTTATCCTATATCGCAATTTGATACGATTAGAAGTTATTTTCAGTTACATAATCATCTCAAAATGTTGACTGCAAATCAATGCATTTATCATTAGTTCATGTGAAATGGTATTTAGATGCATAAAGATTAGATGGGAGGAGGATGGACACAGAGGAACCATCCGACAACAATACTACGATATCACGATAGCATTGATATAATATCACTGTGAGTAATTTATTACATTGATAGGAACAATTTGTAATTTATAGAATCATACGTATTCTAACATTTCCCTTGTTTGCTCAGTAGGGGTCGTCAGGAATTTCCTGCGTTGATTTTCAGTAAGTTTGGTTTATTTTATTCTTTATTTATTCATCAAAATAATGTGTTATTTAAAATAGAAAGTTTACGTGACTTATTTACAGTCATGTCCGTTTAATCACGTCCCATTGAACACAGCGGAACATAGTTTTGAATAATCTATAAGCCTACGTATCATTCGTCTTTATTTTCTCGATCTTTTTATCCGTGCCAATTTTATTATTACGAAAATCTGACAGCCGCGATCTGAAAAAAAGTGTCGCAGGTCTAGCCTGTAAGAGCCACGCTGGCTGACTGATTCGGCAAGGAACGAAAGTGATGACACTACTTTTAAAAGGCAAAAGATGAGAGGACGATAGTGGATGTGTGCTCAGAATAAAACGGCGTATGTGCCCAAACATATTGGCGTCTTTTTATGAATTAAAATTGTTATTAATTGAAAAAATGTCTTTACAGAATTTAGACACTAGTATTTTATACAATTTAAAACAACATCCTTTCAATAACTCATATTAGTTATTCCATAAAGTCAAAAAAATAAATTAGATAGACCGAACTTTGCATTTTTTTTGTATCGAGAAAATTTAATTGAATCGTGTTTTCAACTTTGTGAGAATTTAGATCATATAGTCAATAACTATATTCCAAGTTGTAAGATCTGTAGTCCAGATATGTACGAAGAAAAGTAAAAAATAAAAACCGTATTTTTACTGACCTATCCCCTTAGGGGTATAAGAGATGCCTTGAGATACCTCGCTCAAAATATCTTTCTTTTATCCATATGGGTGCTCCCACATCTATCGACGCGGAATCGGCTTTTTCCGTTGCCCTTAAGGGGCACATATTTGAATATCGAAGATTAAAATATCTACGCTTAAAATATCGATGTTCAGAATATCGAAAATTAAAATATCGATTGTAACGAAATATCGAAAAATGTTACATCTACGCCTAAAACGTCGAAGATTAAAATCTCGACTAATTTAAATGTCGAATGATTCAAAATATCGAAAGACGTTATGTCGAAATTCAAAATATCAACGTTTAATACATCGCAGTTCATAATATCTAATTTCATAATATCTACGTTAAAAATAACCTACTAGTTGAAACATTGAAAAAAAACAATTGTCTGTAGGACAGGTATGAGTGTATTCATAAATGTAGGTAGATGTGAAATTGTCACCACCTACCAAGGTAAATCGACGAAGCCCCGCTTCGCGGGGCTCCTATTTCTGTTTGCAAGGTTTAAAGTAACCTAACACGAAGAGGATGGCGGGGTCTTTCAGACCCCGACACCCTCTTCGAACCTAACCTGTCCAAGTCGGGGTGCCCCAAGTCCCGAGCTCGCTTCGCTCGCTCTTGCGTCCTTAGTCAAATAACTGATTACTACCCAACAAGGTAGCTGGACGGACTTCGGATGCAAGAGCGAGCGCAGCGAGCTCAGAACTTGGGGCACCCCGACTCGGACAGGTTAGGTTCGAAGAGGGTGGCGGGGTCTGACCTAACACGACTAATACTTTAAACCTTGCAAACAAAAATAGGAGCCCCGCGAGGCGGGGCTCCATCGACTTACCTTGTTAGGTTCGATATTTCGGACATTCGATAACCTGCACTTCGATATTTAGATCTTTCGATGTAACTTTTGTAGATATTTAGATTTTAGATATATTGGACGTAGATCATTCAATCATTCGATATTTTAAACTTTCGATATTTTAATTTTCGATTTTATGGTCATTCGATATTTTCATTTTCGATATTTCGAACATCGATATTTTAAGCGTAGATATTTTAATCTTCGATATTCAAATATGTACCCCCCTTAAGGTTGAAAAATTTAAAACCGAGCGATACTGCTTTCACACGGTTTTACATTTTTCATCCCTTTTTTTGATAGTGTTTTTTAGCATCGTTAATTTGGACCAAGCGGTTGCGGTCTAAGCTACCGATGGCGATGGTGCTCTCACAATGCTTGCCGCATTAAGGAGAAAACCTACTGCCAAACAAAAAAAAACACTGATTTATTCAAAGAAAATCATAGATTTGTAAAAGCAAAATATTGGTATTTTCCAATTTTTCCCTATTGCTTTCGTTTTACATAACTTTACTTCTCCTGCAAATTTTCAATTTGTTTTGTAGGCGTTACCGTTCAGTCTTTACGTTATTAATTTATAATTATGACTTCCATAAAACTTTGTTGCTCCTACCTACGGTTCTCTATCGTGTGACCTAACTTTTTTATACATAATCTAATGTGACATAATTTTTTTTGTCCTAATCATCATTTGTCCGAATGATAACTTGCCCGAACTTAAAACCACATAATTTCAAATGTCATAACATTGAAATTCCTAAACACTGTATGTCCTAAATTTGTTTGTAATAAATGTAACAATCTATAATATACAAAATACATAAAACCGATTGCCATAAAATACATAAGTCCTAAAGTTTATTTTGTTACTGATTACCACCCTTCGCGGGGCTCCTATTTCTGCGTGCAAGGTTTAAAGTAACCTAACACGAAGGGGATGGCGGGGTCTTTCAGACCCCGCCATCCCTTTCGAACCTAACCTGTCCGTGTCGGGGTGCCCACAAGTCCCGAGCTCGCTTCGCTCGCTCTTGGATCCCAAGATCTTCGGTTTCTAAACAATTTCATGAAATATCAGTTTTACTATACTTAATTGAACATTCGGAATAATACACATTATGTAATATAATGATTAGGACATATGACTTTATTACATACAAAATTAGGAGATTCAATTATTATGATACTCGATTTTATGCCAGAACAGCTTTAGAAGTAAAGATAATTATGTAAAACAATGTTTAGAACTTTTGATCATTATGGTTACTGAATTTTATACCAAACGTGTTATGGATAATGATTTTCGGACAAACAATTTTAGGTGACGAAAAGGGATACCCCTACCTACAGTAGCAGAGAGGTGCCATTGCTTTTCAGTGAGAATATAAACTAACAAAAACTTACAATGACCTTCCTCCGTGTAAAACGTTTTTCATAGAAAATAAGCTTCATTTTCGCATTTACCTTTCAAGTGGTTGTCAGACACCAGACAGCTTAAAGGTCCAATGTACACATTACAACAATAAACAGGACCAAGCAAAAGTCGAACACAATAGTACCTACCTAAACAACTCATGCAAAGGTGAAGTGGGGAACGAGTACAAAGGAAAAAAGGGTAATACTAACCAAGCAAAACTTGTCTCAAGAACGCCTGAATTTGATGTCTTAGAGGTCAACTTCGTGTAACGTTAGAATGTTATGTTAAAAAAGTGTCTGATACTGAGTATGGTAGCCAGTCAGCCAGTCTATGTAGTACAAACTTTTTTTTAGCGTGTCAAAATCATCAAATGAGTCCTCCCACCCTGGTCAGGGCGGGAGGAACAATTAGACTCGTACTGACTAAAATCCACGGTGATTCTGCAATATCCCTTTACGTTCCAGGGCACGGTAATGATATTATAAGTCCCGTGACCCCGGCAGGCTTTGGCCCTATATAGTGCCTTATCCGGGCATGGTCCAAGGTCAGGTGGCGAGTTGCCCATTTCTCGGTGGCCGGAGATCGTCCGTGGGCATCTACCATAGCGGCTGGGGCGAAGGGAGGATGCTGTCCGCTCCCCCACTTGGCCCGCCTCCTCCTTCGCGAGCATGACTGCTTCGCAGAAGCAGGCGACCGCTACCCACTCCTTCTCGATGACGTATCTACTAACTATAGTATGTACCATTTAACATGGCAATAGAGGTCATTCACTCCCTCCTACCAAGTTTTTCATCACTAAGCGATAATGACACTTATTGTGGTCATTTTTTAGGTATTATGAGACTCAAGCGATGTCAGTTTTGCGACTGTTTGCGACAGATTTGTACGGGTGAAGAAAAAGTATCGCTAATATTGAGATATCGGGATGAAAGTCGGAGCAATGACCGCTATTGCCGTGTTAAATGGCACATACTATAGCATAATTATCTTTTTGCCAATACTCCCTACCAATTTACCAATAGGTAAAAAGTAGCTCAGTCTACCAACGCTAGCTGATAGTGCTACTGACGCAAGGCATCAATAATTTTGTATGACAATTTTCCCAATGCCCGCTCTATAGATTCTTTTAAATCTCTTCGCCATCATAATAAAAGGTGCAGAAAATGTCTGACTTTTGGAACAAGTTGTGGGTCCAGAAAGGTCAGGTTTAAGGAGCTGGTTGAGCGATCAGCTATTGTATGTCTGTATGTCACAGATTTGATTCTCCCAAGGGACAAAATTGTGTGTTTTTCTCTCGTTTTGATACCTAATTTGAAAGCAGAAAGATACCCTTTACCCTACTAAAGATAATTTAACGAGATTAAAGCGATAATAAGCCCCTCAATATCTTAAAAGCTGGCCTAAATTTTTAAATATAAATAATTAAGCAAAATGTGCTTTTAGGAAAATTGGTTATAGATGAGTGATTATGGAAGGTAGGAGGACATTATAATAACTTTTAGAAGAAAATTGGGACAGTGTTATCATTCATTATTATCAATTAAATTAGACAGCAAGCAAGAAGAGATGGAAAAAAAAATGTTTGGTCTCGAACGGCGAGTAAATGGCAACTCGCCGTCCGACCATGGACCATGCCCGGGTCGACGACGGCGCGTTGTGTTCTACGCGCGTCTCCAAGAGCGTCAGCATTATGACGGGGCCCGTCTCAAGAGGACCAAAGCCTGCCGGGGTCGCGGGACTTATCTCATTACCGTGACCCCGGAACTTAAAGGGCTATTGAAGGACTCTCCCTGTCCGGGGTGGCTCATTTGATGATATTAAAACGTAAAAAAAACCGGCCAAGTGCGTGTCGGGCCACACACAGTGTAGGGTTCCGTAGTTGCCCATCAAAATACTTATGCGAACTAACTAAACTGATTCGCTGAATTTAATTTTAAAAAGAAGAATTTTCAAAATCGGTCCAGGAGTCAAATCAAATCAAATCAAATCGTTTATTTCAACTAGGCCAATTACAGGCACTTATGAATTGTCAAAAGACATAAAATAAAACAAGTATAAAAATAGTTATGGTGCTACGGTCCCAGACACAAGACATAAAAACTCGGGGATAATACATAAAAAAGATTACGGTCCATTTAGTCCTCCTTTTTATGGTAAGTTAAAACACAGTTGACTAAAATTGCGTATCCCCAGAAAAACATCCGTAAAGTACCTTTAAACTGTAAAAATAAAGTCCAGACAAACCCTTTGCAGTTGAAGAGCGATATAACATTTGTTTAAAAAATATGATTTGAAGTACATTTTATAAGTTGGTCGACTATTACTTGTAAGAACGGTTGTACACCAATAATTTTCTTTTAAATTTATATATACATAACCGTTTAGCTGGTAGAGGGGGGGGGGGGGACACTTCGAGCAAAATCCACGCTTAATATTTCACAAACGAATTTTTTTATAAAAAATTGTTGATGGAAACTCACATTATTTTTAAAGACCTTTTAATGATACCCTCGACACTAAGGGGTACGCTGGAAAGGCTCAAAAAAAAACATTATTCACGTTTCAGGAGGTACCCTAAAAAAATATTTTTTCCAAGATTTTATTTTACGCTTTTTCGGCACAACAAATCCGCCGTATATTTACACCAGCTCTCAGTACTGTGCGTCTCTAGCCCTGCGGACATATTTACGGACGGACGGACGGCATGGCGAATATTCTCAAGGGTTCCTTGTTCACTTAGCGGAACCCTAAAAAATGAAAAATAACATCTGGTCTTATAGAATTAGGTCATGTTGCAACTGTGGGTATATCCTGGATGAGGCTGGCAAAGGTTAAATATGATTAATATTTCAAGAAAACCATCCATTTAAATTTTTCACAAACAGCCAAACGAAAAACTCGATATGTATCCAAGTAATAATTTCATAATTTTACAAAAAAACGTAACACGTTTTGAGCAGTCAGTTTAATTATACTTTATGACGCCATTTTTTTTTTGAGAAGGAAAATAATTGTAATAATAAAGTACACATATTTCGCTAGTCATGTTTTAAGTAACTAGTTATGGAAGATTAGCAAAACACAGAATTTTGCCGTAAAGTCATAAGCGAACTTCATTCCTTTTTATGACTGTAATCCTGCGTTTCGAAAAATGAAGTCTTTAATCAATCGTCAACCAATATACGTTAAAAATCGACATAAAATTATAAAAAAACAATGCCACGTTTTTTAATTAATTGTATTACTCAAGAACGGGCACACCTATCCAAACCAAATGTTTAAGTTTTTGTTCGGACTATTTATTAGGTGGTTTATGTGAAGTTCCCACAAAATTGGTCCAGCGGTTCTTTTACATTATTTTTGCAAAAAATGATATTCAATAAATGGCGGATCATTTTGTTAATGGGGATTTTGCTGACAAAGTAACAAAGCACGTACTGGGCCGCTAGTTATGTATAATCAAGATCTAAAATTTAAATTTTTATCAACCTATACACTATGAAAATAACCTAATATTTCAAGTCCTTTTCAAAAAATCATACATTAATACCTACATTTTACATGTACAGTAATCGCTCATATAAAATTATAGATAAACTTATTTATAGATAAATTTATGTCAGGTAATATAAAATTTATATAACACAACGTATGTTATGACCCTAATCTATTATATTATTACGTCCCTAAGGGTTACCTTGAAAACTACCATGTAGAGTTAAACGAGTATCGTATAATATCGTCCCCGTAGTTGGAAAACTAAATAACTCCGATTTTGGCGATATTGACTTATCCCTATTTTCAAAACACCTAAAACATGCCACATATTTGAGCCTTGCAGGCGTATTCGTATCTTATTCCGTTCCAAAAATATAGCCATTTTTGTCGGACAGATGGAATAATAAATATCTTCAGACAAACACTATTTTTTTAAAGGAAAAATAGATAACTCAGTAAATAAATCAATAACTGTTGTCAATGATAAGGTGAATGTCAAATAAATTAAATAACATGAGTTTTCGAATTTTTCCTCAACTTCAAAATTCTTTCACAAAACTGACTAAGTTCTAGGAAAACTAAATAACTCTATTTATTTAATTCCGCTATTCAGAATTCTGATATTTCTTGATGTTATCTATTTCTTCTACAACTAGAAAATGATTAATTATAAGATACTAGGCAAATAAAATTAAATAAATTAAGTTGTTTATAATTGCCATTAAACAAAATGCAACTGCGGAAAGTTATCATTAATATTTTAAGAGAATTTGGCGCGAAATATGGATCATGTGGATGATCATGGTGTATTTACAAAAATGGATAATCGTGGCAGACAAGCGCCTGCAAACAAAACTCCTGGAGAACAGATACAAGAGGTAAAAAATCACATTGAAAGAAAAGAAAGATTTTATCCCGCAAAGAAACTCGAAGCATCGCTCTTTCTATTGCTCGTTGACTGACTCTTAGTCTCTCTAAATGGCCAGCAGTCAAAGACCACGTTTCAGAGCCTTATTATGTCATCACTGGCAACACACACTGGTTAAACACCCTTGTCTTGAGACACTGTGGGATTCTCGATAAGAAGATATCACGTAACTTCCCAAACGCTGCCCATCCGAGTTGGATTCTACGGGCGACCTCTTTCTCGAAGTTGGACCTACTTAACTGAACAATCTGTCCAAGGTAACTATAATAGTCTACAACTTCGAGAGTATCATTCCCAACAACAACCCGTACGGGTGCCACATGGAAATTCGACTTTCGACTTGTCCATGTTCATTTTAAGGGGAAATCTCAGCGACCTTGGTATCGTTTCCGTTGGGAAACGATACTAAGGTCGCTGAGCATAGCATTGAGGTGCTCCAAGGATTCTGCCATGACGACTATATCATCGGCAAAACGAAGGTGAGTTATGTATTCGCCATTGATGTTGATGCCGAGTCCTTTCCATTCCAAGAGCTTGAAAACGTCCTCCTAGCGTTCGTGAACAGTTTCGGAGGAATAACGTCTCCCTGTCTCACGCCTTTCTGTAATTGGATTGGTTTCGTGCTCTCTTCCTGAAGTCGGATGGACGTGGTGGTGTTTCTATACAAACACTTCAATACTTCGATATACCTACACTTAAAGTCGATATAACATCGTTGGACTGCAATACTGCCCAGGTTTCTATTGAATCGAAGGTTTTTTCATAGTCCACAAATGCTAAACACAATGGCCGATTATACTCCTGTGTCTTCTGTATAATCTAGCGGAGCGTGTGTATGTAGTCTATAGTACTAAAATCTTTTCGGAAACCGTCTTGTTCTGGAGGCTGGAAGTCATCAAACCTGCGTTCGAGACGGGTCGTAATGACTCTTGAAAACAGCTTATATACATGACTCAGAAGTGAGATTTGCCTGTAGTTCTTCAATAAGGTATTATCACCCTTTTTGAAGAAAAGAACAACCACACTCCTGTGCCATGCCTCTGGCGTAGAACCTTCGAGTATGACGGAATTAAATAACTTCTGGAAGACTAGAAGTACCGGTTTTCCACCCGCTCTCAGAAGTTCTGTTGTGATTCCGTCCTCACCCGCTGCCTTGTTATTCTTGAGCTGTTTTTATTATAATCTCGAACAGGCTGATGTCCGGGATATCCCCAGTGTAGTATCGAGTCAGTTTAGCTCTTGCGTCTCGAGCTGTACCGACACTGGGTTGTCGTGTTGATGTGTATAACTGTCCGTAAAACCTCTCAAGCTCTCTTAGGATCTCCGGTTTCGTCGAAATGATGCTGTCGTCGTTAATTTTCAGCTTTGTCATTTGGCTCTGCCCAATAGACGAATTCTTTGCGAAGACTTTTGAGCCCTGGTTCCGCTCGATTGCCTGTTTGATCCGTGCCGCACTAAAGGCACGCAGGTCACGCCGCATTGATTTAGAGATTCGTCTATTGAGTTTGCCATATTCAGCCTCATCTCGGTCCAGTCTTGCATCAACTTGATGGTTCTGTTCGAGAGCTTTTGAGGTTTATTGCGGCGCGGGGTCTTAAGGTGAACGCAGACGTAGCCGCACCGTAGTTATCGTTTGCTTACCGCTTCTGTGACTACTGCGATGCGGGTAAGTGTGCGAGGTTTCATAGAACTTAATACAAAGAATTCGTAATGCGGGGACTGCGGAGACTGCGGTGCGGCTAAGTCTGCGTTTACCTTTAAAGAACTTGGACCCCACAGCTTGGACAGTTTCCACCAACCCATTGTTAATCTCGTCCACAGTTTTTTGGTTCAAATTATTTTCTGTTTTGATTTGAAAGAATACTTTAAGTTAATTTGTTTATTATAATTGGTGTAATTTTGTTTATTACAATACGATTTTTTAAATTTTGTTGTACTTTTCTATTTCTTCCTGAATATAACTTTATTGATATAATAAAACAACTTTTATTTTATATAAGACCAACGACAGTTAAAAATATCGAAGTAATAATAACGTACAAAGCCACTAAATTTTACATTTCAAAATATTTCGAGTTTGATAAATTCAATAACTGCATTTACTCGTATTTCACCAAATTTTATTCTACCAAATGTATTTAGTTAGTAGGAAAACTAAATAAATAGCCGAAATATGTAGATAATTGTAGTACGGTATAATAACAGTTGTGGCAAAATTAAACAACTTGATTTTTATGTGTTATTTAGTCATAGTCAAAGATTGAGTTCAGTTTGTTAAAGAATAATGTAAAAGGTAATCAGGTCCACAAAATATCAAACCGACATAAAATTGTCTCACATTTTTTAACAAATGCACAATAACTGAAAAAAAAAAAACACTAAATCGCGTTTATCTCAGAACTACAAAATCGGAGTTATTTAGTTTTCCAACTACGGGGACGATATATTTTATACCAATGAGTGTAATTCGTCATAATGAGACCAAGTCCCTTTGGAAGAGGTGGCTTAGTATTATTTTAACGGAATAAGCACAAAATGGACTAATTTTCAGTGAGAATATGAAACAGAAATTGTAGTAACGAAGGTACGTGTTTACGTAACTGGGGTATTAAATAAATGAACATACTAAACTTGACATAACATCATTGGTATTCCCTAAGGCTGCGTTTCAACCAGAGATGTGCGAAGGAAACGAGTCGTGCGAGGATGTCTAGCTGTGCTGTGAAAATGTGTGGGGGTTTCCACCAAACCTGTGCGATGAAAATGTGCCTACGAGGATGTGTAGCGGAGCTGCAAAACTGTGAAAGGTGTCGACAAGGTTGCGGTGTAGTGGAAGCGGAGACACAACACATCCCACTCACACATCCCTCGCACACATATCCCTCGTACACATTCCTCGCTTGTTTTGTATGCGCAAAAATCTAGTCCCGCTGAGCCGTTTCCACCAGAACTGTGCTGACCGAGGCGAGGTAAATGAAGCGATTCTATTGGTTCTTTACAAACACACACACGCATCCTCGTGCATCTCTGGTGGAAACGCAGCCTAAGGAAGCTTCCTCATGATGCGATGTGACCCAATTTAAGCTATTCCGACTACAAGTGAAAATCAGCCTTACACAATCTTTTCATATTTAATATAAAAAAAAAATACGAATACAATCGCCTAGTTCAAAGGGGAGCAAAATATCAGAGCGCACACTATATTGATTAAGCCAGCCTCATTCAAACCCGGAATGAGCTGAATTAAGACAAAAGTAGCTACTATACTTAATTGATCAAGTTGCAAAACTTTGCCGAACCCAACTAGGCCTTAATATTTAATTCATGGTGAGAGACCAAACAAAAGTAAATATTTCGTTTTTAGGGTTCTGTTTTGAATGACAAACTGAACGTCTAAAAATTCACTCGTGTATCCGTCCGTTCGTCGCAAAAAATTAAGTAAATCTACGAATCTACATGACGATTATGAATGGAAAAATTAATTGAATACACATAATAATATTATCCCAAACGCGGTGATTGAATAAATTAACTCTTAAAATGGAGTAAAAATGGCTTTGCAAGAAAAAAAGTATTGGCAATTTTTGTATAACAAGATTTTTGACATATCAAGTAGGTACGCCCTCTGACACAAAACTGCTGACTTGGCTGAGCTGGTTTTGAACGACGTTTTACTACTATGTAAAAGACCGTGTTAATGTTCGGTACTTGACTGTAAAAAAGAGTTTCATACTTAGTAAAAAAAACAAAAATTAAAAATAATTTTGAAATACGGAACTCTGAATTTATTGTGCTTTCAATACGCACTTGGGCACCTTTTATTGACTTCGTTTCCCTTTAGAAGCCCTTTTTGTATGCGTTACGCCCCGTTCACAACCTCAGGCGACACGTTGCGAAGCGATTGACCTGACGTGATTATTCGTGAAACCTAGACTCATGTCAAAAAACTGTTTCTGCGGTAGCACTTCTTTTACACTTTTCTTAACAATGATTCAATATTAAGGAAAGTCAAATTTGACAAATATCAGGCAACAGTTATATGACTAACGAATGAGGTGCACAAGGCTACACATCAATCTACATATTATACAAAACCGGTATAAGCTGATCGGTAATTATGCGAAAATATCCAGTAATGCGAGGCCAAGATCAACGAATGACTTAAGCGTTCGCAGGATTTTTTTTAAATACTTTCTCTTAACCTGCGGTGCACAAACTTGGTCTTTGATGACATCCAGAAGTCCAAACTCAAGGTTTGCCAACGAGCAATGGAGCAGTATACTAGGTGTTAAATTAACGGACCGAGTACGAAACACAATATTGCGCTCCAAAACAAATATAGCTGACGTGGCTCAGAAGGCTGCCCAACTGAAGTGGGACTGGGCGGGACATGTCTGCCGCATGCCAGACGAACGGTGGGCCAAAATAACGCAATACTGCAGGTGCCCTGAGATAGTGAAGCGAGGCCGCGGCAGACCACGCAGAAGATGGCGGGACGGACTAGATAGATTCTGCCCGAATTGGAAGGAGGAGGCACAGTGTCGTGAAGGATGGAAGGAGTGGAGGGAGGCCTTTGCCCAGAAGTGGGACAGAGCAAGCTAGGAAAAAAAAACAACTACCCTTTTGTGAACTCTGCGGTCGTCGCAACAGGCATGTCGCAAGTTTTGTGGGCTGAAGATTATTTACAAAGTTTCTAGTTTAGATTTCTTAAACTTAACAGTTCTTCAAGTAAGATTCGTTTGAGCCTTCGGCTTTCCGTTAAGTCCTTTGATCTCTTTATTACTAAGTTGAACTACTTACTTATTTTTCTGAGCAAAGTTTTACAATTGTAGACTTTAAAGTACTCGTATTTACATTCGAGTGTTTTTTACAAGCTTTTTATTGACTTTCCCTTTTTATATTTACGTTAGACTAGCTGCTGAACAAAGGCCTCTTATATCCTTCTAAGTGCTCTTTTCTAGTGATCAAAGTACGCGTCTAGATCGTCCTGCTATCGCTTTTTGGGCAAGCCTCGGTAGCGACGTCCATTCTCAGGTGCAGTACTACTTTTTGTAATTTATTTCAGCATCACTGCTCTCAAGACGGTGAAGGAAAACATTGTGAGGAAACCAGCATGTTCTAGGACTAAAAATTCAAAGACATGAGACATCTACTAATCCCGCGAGATGGATTATGGCCCACTCCATAGAGAGAGCACAGAGAGAGGGTCTATGCCCCAAACAGTGGCAAAATTTATAGGCTGATGACGATTATGATGAAATTAGAACCTCTTCAACACCAGGAAAAACAACCTTTTATACTACTTGACTTTCATGATATTAGTCTTTAACCAATCATTCTCCAAAAAAAGATTTGTCACATCATTTTCTCCCCAAAACATTACGGAGAAAATGACACATTTTATTACGGGATAAACTTTTATCACAAGGATCGCTATTGAGTTTCAATTTTTTATGATAATGGTCAATTTTGACAGTCGGGCCTTACTGGCTATGCCCATCTATTTGAAGTACATGAAGCTAATACGGGAACTTGAACTACAGATTACTTTTATCTCATCAAAACATGATCACATTTTGTTTTGGATGATATTTGAATAGTCTCACTTATTCGTGTAGATAATTATATCTATCTGTCCTTACTTTACTTCACAACCCTAAAATTATAAGAGTCGTCATAAGAGTCGATTAAGTAGCTGTTGATTGCTATTTTGATACACAGCACAGCAGTTAGTAGCTCAGCCACCGTGCCATCAAACCGCCTCCTACATCGGATATCAACTGAGCCAATTTGCCTTCCACATCCAGTTTGCCCCACCCATTTTCTTAAGGCCATCGGTCCATCTAGCTGAGGGGCACCCCTCACTACGTTTGACGATACGCGGTATCCATTTCAGGACGGCTACTCCACCGGCCATCGGTCATTGGACAAACATGGCCATAGCCAACTCACTGTCACTTTAGTTTCTTTATTCTGCGTCTGCAAGCTATGTCGGTTACTCCGGTTCTTCTCCAGATAACTTCATCGGATAACTAGATGGGTTATCGTTAGGTATGTTATGACGTTAGCAAAATCTTTCTGGTTACAAGTAGTGACATGAAATCCATGACCTGGGCATATTTCCAAATAACACAACATACTCTTACATTCGTCTGTGTCACACGAGGTCACTGAATTACTATTGCTAAATAAGACCAAATTAGAGCTGGGATGTCGCCAAAAATCGAATTTAAATAGGGTAAAATGGTAAATTATGTTTTCTTTATCACTTTATTTTGCGGAGAGGTCTTAGTAAAATGTACTCTGACCTTATTGGGTAAAGAAATAGAGTATGGTCTGAATCGAGCCATTCGAATGATACTTTGGGCCATTCGCATCACTCCTACCTTACACACTACGGTGCTCCTTCAAATATTCGAGCTATTTGCACTGCACGCCATGGCGATTATATCTCTATTCTACCAAGAAAAGACAAAGTTATTTCATCATTATTTCTATACAAATCGACTGTTTTTTTGCACAATTAAGACACCATTCGTACACTGTTTAAGAAAATAACGTTTATTTTCCATATTTTTTACATAACCATGCATAAAACGCTAAAAATATTTCTACGTTCTGTCATTTTGTCTATTCTTACGTCGACAAAACCCCTTTCTACGGCGCCATGCTACGCTTGCTGCGATCCGAACCGCTTGCTATGCGAAACGACTGAAGCCTCGTGAAGTTGGTTTTATGGCAGTTTGAAAATGAAGTATCCCCCGCCACGGGGGTCGTTTCTGAGGGTGTAGTCAAAATCACCTTAAGAGCAATGTTGATGAAATAAAAAAACAAAATAAAGCGCCTGTGACTGTTTTCAAATCCATACAAGGGATTTTGGCTCATTACTATAAGGTCAGCTGGCACTAGTCTTTGTTGATATCGTATACTCGAGATATAAACACTCATTAGATAACGTTATATAAAATAACAACTCAACACTGATAGTACATGATCTAGCATTATAAAATAACTAGTTTGCCGCAGACATTAATAAGTTGTCCACGAGTGCTTGGAAACATCTGAAGTTTACTGAATCAATCCAAAGAATCTGAAAAGGTAAGAATTTACCTGAACTACAGTATTCCCAAATTAATAATGCGCATGCAAATCTTCGCTAATTGTTGTATTCCCGGAAACACTCGAATCAAAACACATAATTCTACTAAATTACGCATGAAGAAAATGCACTTAACCACTCTATGTACGAGTACATATCGTCTTCCGACGCTCGGGAAATACGACCGTTGCCGAACAGTGACGAAAATTTCTATGCGCATTATTAATTTGGGAGTACAGACTGTACACATTTACCTAATAATTTAGCAAAAAACCCATGCCTCACACCAGAAAATTCTCCAGAGTAGAAATAGAGTGATTCAAAAAAATTTAAAAAAAAACTTTAAAAACAACATGACGGGGATTAATAATTGACTGAAAACAATCCCGGCTTCAAAATTAAAAAAGAAACTTTTTAAAAATAAGTACCGACTTCAAAAACAAATACAAAAAAGTGTAAAAGTGTAATAAATTTCTTTCGGAAGTCGGTGGCAATAGTCAATGACATAAAAATCAAAAGCCACCGACTTCGAAAGAAAAGTTATTTTACACTTTTTTATAAGTATTTGTTTTTGAAGTCGGTAGGTACTTAGTATTTTTAAAAAGTTTATTTATTTATTTTGTAGCTGGGATGGTTTTTACTACTGCCGGACTTGTGCTGATTAAAATCCACGGTGTCCTTTAGTAGACCCTTACGTTCTGGGGGCAAGGTTACTCGTTTGTCCCGCGACAACGGCAGGCGCTTTGTTATCCCTGCAGAACCACTAATAATTTACTTTACATCACTTTCCTTTAGATGACCATCAGGTGGGGCATTGTATCTGCAGGGAAGATTTGCAGCGACTTTGTGAACGCTGTTAACTCTTACCCTGATAGAGGAGACCAAGAGATAGTCGCTGTTGCAGCCAGAGACAAGAAAAGAGCTGATGAATTTGCAAAACTTCATAATATTAAAGACGCATACGGGTCATATGAAGAAATGGCTCAAAGGACAGACATTGGTAAGCAAATGAAGCCTTTTTGGTAGAATTTGTACTCTGCATCGTAAGACCCTTTTTTCTCATGTGCATCTGGACTGAGAGCCCTAAGTAAAACTGCTATAAATCAGTAATGCCACATTCTAGGAATTTGAAAAGTTAAAAATTAAAAATTATTATCACAGAGGTTGTACTTTCTCAGATTTATGTTAAGCCATTTTTTAGCGTACGTCTGAACTGAGAGCCATAGATATGTGTCTATATCAACTTTGTTTCACGTTTAAGAAATTTATGCTATGCGGCATCGAACTTTTACTATTTTTTACTAAAACCCCTGTAAGTTTCAGGTTGACCCAACAATAAAAAAATGGGCTGTCAGTCCAGATGCACACAAGCGAGGCCGTTAAGGGTCTATAGTACTTCAGCATAATCTTACTCGCTCGCACTTGCAGGTACCACGCACTATTGCTTGCTCTTTCTTTTAGCGGTCTACACGCAAATCTATTTATTTTACGGCGAAAAAAAAGGAAATTAAAAAAAGTGAATAACATAAGAGCTGCTTTATAGTTAGTTCAGTTAGTTTCATGATCTAATTTTAAGTATTTTCTGATTGCCAGCGTTTTATTGTTCAATTTAGAGGTAGCTTTGGGATTTTTTTCTATCGAGAAAATTTTATGGAATCATGTTTTCGCCAAACATAAGACCTAACATTAATCCTCAACTTTACCATATATTTATTTCAAAATTAATGCTTTAGTATTTTTGACGTATCACAGGTTTCTGCTAAGCCATTTGAGGTAGGCTCTTAAGGTAGTCACTAAGTACAGTCACGAGCAATAATATATATACATTGGTCACATTTTCTAAAATATCTTAACTTGTTCTTTTCAAAAAATATGTGTACAACATGGTTTTCTAAATAACCTAACCGTCAAACTGTGTCAAAACTGGGTAACCATTGCTGTCACAGTAATATAAACGAAACAAAATCAGTAAAACGTTTACACTTGTAAAGCAATTTCAAAGTACCCATGACAATATCGAAAATATGTATACAAAATGTATACATGTAATAGAAATTGTGTACGTGTTATTGAAATTGTCATGGATACATTAAAATGACATGGTTAGCTATACATAATTATATCAACTTTTCCTGTTTTTATTAAAATTCATTGAAATGCAATGGTTTCTGAACGGGACTAATTCAGTATGATGGTTAATACAATAATCATCAGTCTATTGCTAATAGTCCAAGCTACGTCTGATGCTTTTGTTTTTGCTGCGTATTTTTTCATTTAGTAGTTTGCTGAGTGAAAAATATTTATCTAACTGCACTACACGACAGCAAGGAACCTACCGTAATGCGCATTAATCCCTTATGTATCGGGCATGCCGCAATCACGGTGGTATGGACCCTCTGAGAAGTGTCCTCACCTTCCGCTTGACGCAAGTCCTCACCGGACACGAAAGTTTCGAGAGGTTCCTTTGTCTGATACGGAAATACGAAATGCCTGGTTGTCACCACTGCGAGGATCGCCCGGAGGAATCAGTGGAGCATACGTTGTAGCTCTACCCCACTTGGGTAGAGCACCGCCGTGTCCTCACGGAAGCGATAGGCGGTGACCCAGCACCCGGCATTGGTCATGCCCATGCTGCGGGCAGAGATGCATAATTATGATGATTGGATCCATGCTCCAGAGATGCCTCATCGACTACCGCTACGTTGAGGTGATGAAATGTTCGTATAAGGCCGCAACAATGATCGTCCATGTACAAGAACACAGCACGAAACCAATCCAACTGCATCGACGGGTAAGACAGGGAGACATCATCTCTCCGAAATTGTATACAAACGCGTTGGAGGACGTTTTCAAGACGCTTGATTGGAAAGAACTAGGTATAAATATCAACGATCAGTACATCTCGCACCTCCGATTTGCGGATGATACCTATTGTCATCATGGCAGAATCTTTGAACTGAGCTGGAAGTAATGCTGAACAGCCTAAGCAATTTTTTCAACGCGTGTGGGTCTCGGAATGAATTAAGACAAAACTAAACTCACGTTCAATTGTCATCAATCCAAGATCTGTAATCGTAAATGGTGCTGCCCTCGAAGCAAGAATACATAATTATACCTAAAAAAAAAAACTATACAAATGGGCCGATACAACTTCGAGAAGGAAGCAACCAAAAGGATATGCTTGGACTGGGCGGCATTCGGGAACCTGTGCCATATCTTCGAATTATCGATCCCGCAATCCCTCAAACTCAAGGTTTATAACCAGTGTGTCCTACCCGTAATAACTTACGAAGCCGAAACGTGGACACTTACCATAGGGCTAGTCCACAAATTCAAGGTTACTCAGCGTGTCACGGAGAGAGCAATACTCGGAGAATCTCTGGCGTATAGAATTCGGAATGAACTCATTAGCCAGAGAACCAAAGTAATCGACATTACGCTTAGAATAAGGATCTGACGTGGAAGTGGGCTGGCCACGTCTGCAGACGGACAGATGGAGCAAACAAGTGCTAAAGTGGAGACCGCAAATAAGCAAACGTAGTGTAGGACGCCCTAGCTGCGATAAGATGGCTCGAGGATTTGAGAATTGTGGCTGGCAGCGGATGGATGCGGACTGCCCAAGAACAGGAGGGTTGGCGCTCTTTGGGGGAGGCGTACGTTCAGCAGTGGACGGCAATAGGCTGATAATATATGATGCAGAGCGAGACTGAATGGGAAGCGATCGCTTCCTTCTGCGAAGCAGTCAAGCTAGCGAAGGAGGAGGCAGACGCCGTGAAGGAGAAGACAGCCTCGAACTTACAACATAGCCACGGCGGGAGATGCCCACGGGCGGCATAGGCTCGACGTCGCGAGGTGACTTCTGGCCACCGTAGGCGCGCGAATGCGGACGGCGATTAATGGGTGACTCGCCGTCATGGACCTTGCCCGGGTGGATTGAGAATTATTTCCGATCTCAAGCAGATGGAAACTGCTGCTTTGTAATTGTTTACATAATTTCGAAACTGTTCTGTTTACATGTTTTTGAAACTTGAGAATTATTTCCGAACTCAAGCAAATTAAAACTGCTACTTTGTAATTGTTTACATAATTTCAAAATGTACTGTTTACATGTTTTAGGAAAATTGTGAATTATTTCCGATCTCAAGCAGATGGAAACTGCTGCTTTGTAATTGTTTACATAATTTTGAAACTGTACTGTTTACATATTTTTTAGGGTTCCGTAGTCAACAAGGAACCCTTATAGTTTCGCCATGTCCGTCCGTCCGTCCGTCCGTCCGTCCGTCCGTCCGTCCGTCCGTCCGTCTGTCCGCAGTTTAGCTCAGAGACGCACAGTACTAGAGAGCTGTAATTTGGTGTAAATATACGGATTTGTTGTGCCAAAAAAGTGGTAAAATAAAATCTCGTAAAATATTTTTTTTTAGGGTACCTCCAGTACTTACACGTAAAGTGAGGATTTTTTTTTTCTCGCGTACCCCTTAGTGTGGGGTATCATTAAATAGGTCTTTAAAAAATAATGATGGTTTCCATTAACAATTTTTTGATAAAAAATTCGTTTGTGAAATATTAAGCTTTAAAGTGCTTAATTTTGCTCGATTCGAGTGTCCCCCCCCTCTACCAGCTAAACGGTTATGTTTGGGGGTGTGAAAAAATTCACAATAGTAGTATATATAACGAAGTTTAAAAGAAAATTATCATGACTAAGTAGGCTTTACAACTTTACGAGTAAAAGTCGACCAACTTATAAAATGTACTTGATATCATATTTTCTGAAACAAAATGTATCGGAGTCAACTGCAAATGTAAGTTTGTCAACTTTATTTTTACAGCTTTTATAGGTATGTTTTTTGGGGATAGGTAGGTTTTTATCGTCAACTATTTTTAACTAAATTCAAAAAAAGGAGGAGGTTCTAAGTTCGTTGTAATCTTTTTTCTTATGTATTTTCCCCGATTTCTCAAAGACTCCTGGACCGATTTTGAAAATTCTTCTTTTTAAAATTAAATTCAGCGAATCGGTTTCGTTAGTTCGCATAAGTATTTTGATGGGCAACTACGGAACCCTACACTGTGCGTGGCCCGACACGCACTTGGCCGGTTTTTGAAATTTGTGATTTATTTCCGGTCTCAAGCAGATTGAAACTGCTGTTTTGTAATTGTTTACATAATTTTGAAACTGTACTGTTTACATGTTTTTGGAAAATTGTGAATTATTTCCGATCTCAAGCAGATTGAAACTGCTACTTTTTAATTGTTTACATAATTTCAAAACTGTACTGTTTACATGTTTTTGTAATTTCATTGTGTACATATTTATGTAACTTAAAGTTAATATAATTTTTTGGCAATCTATCGTTAACGAAGTTTTGATAAAAATGTGTAGTTTATTTTGACTTGATTTAACGTTTACGTAATTTTTGGACACAGCTTAGCATACTTATTTTTGCAATTTAATAATTGTTACATTAATTTAAATTTTAAGGTCGTTTCTATGTTATTACTCGTGACTGTACATAGTATAAAACCACCCACGACCTCCGGCATAGCAGTCAGGGTCAGTAACCACTAGACCAACAGGCCAGTCATATCAGTGTACATTATTGGTACTTGTTATAATGGATCATATTAAAATAAGGTCGAGTGGTTTAAATTATCAGTGTTCTATTTGTTTCAATGACAAGTCTAGTGGTCTTATGCAGTTCCACTCTAACTTATCTACCTATCATTATATTATTATTATGTATTTATTGATATGTTTAATGCTCAATTATATCCTTCTTCTGCTCTCTCAAAACGGTGACGTAACCTGCGTAATACTTGACTCAAAATTTAGAAGACATGTCATGTGACGGGACTCCTACTTCAGGGTGGTTTAAAAAAAAATACCACGAAAAGGATGGCGGGGTCTTTCAGAACCCGCCATCCTCTTCTAACTTAAATTGTCCGAGTTTGGGTGCCATTAGTCACTTGAACCGATATGGCTGGGCATTATTCATACTGCCCGGGCATTATGAATACTGCGCATTAATAACTTGGCCCATGACATAATTATCTATTGCTAATTTCTTTGGGGGGAGATTAGCGCGTTCAACTATACAAACTGAGTATAAATGATTCATAAAATTAATCAATAATATTCTTTTTCAGACGTAGTATACATCGGGTCTTTGAATCCATATCACTATGAGCATGCTAAGCTGTTCCTATCAAACGGTAAACATGTGCTATGTGAGAAACCTTTATGCATGAATGCAACAGAGGCCAGTCGACTTATAGAAATGGCTAGATTGAAGAAACTGTTCCTCATGGAAGCAGTGTGGTCCCGTTTCTCTCCTGCATACGCTGAAATGATGAAAGAGATAAAAGATGGCAAAATTGGTGAAGTAAAGTTCTTGGAAGCCAACTTGGGATTCTATGCTGAAGCCGAAAGGGTTAAGTGAGACATTTTCTTTTTTAAAAATGTTAGTCCTGTTGTTGTCGAAATTATCATAGGAAAGCAAAAATATTTTCGGGTCAGAGCCCATTCGTACCCTAAGATTCGCACCCTGTGCCCACTCGTACCCTGGAAGTTTTGAGGGGCCCACTCGTACCCTGAGTGATATTTATTTTTATTCATTCTTCTAATATAAGTACATGTACATGTGTATAATACTGCAGCTTGGTAGTCCTGGTACAGTCGCGCAGAAAAGGGTAAAATAAAAATATAGTAATTCGGTAGATATCATGTTTGTTTCAAACTAGATTAAGTTTAATAAATGCCTCTAGGCTCTAGGCATTAAGTCAGTCTTCAAAATATTTTATCAACTTTTAGTTTCTTGTACATTTGTAAATATTTAGCAAAATATATGATAACTTTAATAATCTTTATGCAGTAAAATAAAACTGTGTAACTATTTATATAAAAATTCAGTAATAACTGAATTTTAGATAAATTTACATCCAGTTTACAATAAAATAAACAATTAATTGTTATTACGTTGTGCAGTCAAAGAGATCTTCAAAATAATGCAATATTACAATAACTTTGTATAAAAGAAATATAAAAAGTAAAATCAGTCTTTATCAACTATGTAAAACTAACATTTTTACTAACAACAAATACACATGCAAAATCACAATTTCCTAGAAACTAACAAAATACAACTCTTTTTACAAAAATCAGCCTTGATTGACCATCATTTAAATCAACATTAAATATAAATAATGAAAAAAAAACCCTTAACAACAGTAAATCGACACCCCCTAAGTACAACTAAGTAACTGCAAAAAGCAAATTTTACAGGAGAGCGATTTAAAGATTTCAATTTTTTTAAATCGCCATATCTAAGCCCCTATATGGAATTGAAGTATAATATTTGGTGAGCGGGTTTAAAATTAAGTGAAATTTATAATTAAGAGTATATTTTGTTTCTAAACCTTCAAGTTTTTGTTTTATCACACATGCATACTTATACTTCATTGTAAAAAACAAACGAAATATCCTAACTGGCACATACACATTTCTTCATTGGAATATTCAGGCACTTTGTTGCTTTAACTGCCAGATACGTTCTTATAATTGGTAAAGTCAATTGAAATATCCTGTGTAACTGAATTCCAAACTTGTAAAAATCATCATGTGTTTTGGTATTTTGAAATAAAAGCAGTGGTTATATATTTTGAATTATCTAATGTTTATTTTCAAAACACAAAAATATAAATTACAAACGTTTCACGTATCATAAAGTGATAATGAAAAGAATAACGTATACTGTTATTCTTTTCATTATCACTTTTTTACATATTGTTTTACAGTTTTAAATTATTTTTTTTAAGAAAAAATGTAACAACATTTAAATAATTTAAAAATAGTGGCCGACCAGCATAGGGAGCAGGGTCCAAGGTGCCGGTGTTTATATTAGGGCTCTAGAGGGAGGAACTTCCTCACAATGCGCCTCGTGTCCAAGAGAACTGCTTTCTGCATCAGGACCTTGAGCCAGCTGCACAATGACGGCCTCTTAAGGTGTTCGCAATTAATCCATTGACCGCAACGACTATCGGTACAATGACTGCTGAGTTCATGTCCCAAATGTCGACAATCTCGTGTGCCTAATCAAGATACTTGATTTTCTTATCATTTTCAGCTTTTACGAGATTCTCGCCATGAGGGATAGTTATATCAACAATCATTGCACGGCGCTTTCGGCGATCTACCACTACTATATCAGGCAGTCCTGTCATTGATGATAGATTGATCCCAATGCAATATGGCATGACCGTTTTCAAGAACTGGTTGTATTCCAGGGCAAGTTGCTGGTCCTAGCTACTAGATTGTGTCTCTGCAAGTACTTGCTGTTAGCAAGACGACGAACAATGTGTCTGGTCGACTCACTGGTTCGGTAGCATGCCCGACAAATATCAACCGTACCGTCCTTGACAAGTATAATTATTTCCGGTAATTGTCGTCATGATAACTTCATCCATAATCGCACCGTTAAAACCTTCGGTTTCCCCAAAGAGGTAACTAAATCGTAGCCAGGCTATAGATGTAAAAAGGTCTACATCAGGTCCGTGAAGGGCCCGCTAAAACCGTCTGTGTAGCTCCTTGCTCTGCCATACCTCCCTGGGATCATTAGTATCCAATATCATAGGTTTGCGCTAGTTCCCGTTAGCTAAAGAGAGCGGGGTAAGGTCTTTATCCACAGAGACTACATCTTGATGTAGTCTCTGTGGATAAAGACCTTACCCCGCTTACTGACAATATACTGGCAGCCCAAGACAAAGGAATGTGCACTCTGTTAGTTCTGCTTGATTTTTCCAGGGCATTTGATGCTATAAATATTCCATTATTATTATCAAAATTAATTTATTACGGTTTCGATCCCAGCGCTGTACAATGGTTCCGTAGTTATTTAAATAATAGAAAACAACGGGTTGACCTGCGCTCGAGTGACGGCATTTCTACCAGTTCTGCACAGCTTCCCGTAGACAGAGGAGTCCCGCAGGGTACCATTTTAGGGCCAAATATTTTCATTTTATACTGTGCTGATATAATAAGCTGTCTCCAGAGATGCAAGTACCATATATACGCTGATGATGTCCAACTGTATATATCTTTTAAACCAGAGGAGTATGATCAGGCCGTTAAGGATCTAAACGAAGATCTTCAACGAATTGCCGATTGGTCCGAGAGAAACTGTCTGTCGCTAAACCCCACTAAAACAAAGTATATGGTATTTGGTAGTAGACAGCAGTTGGCTCGACTTCCTATGACCTTTGACGTGAATTTATTGGGCGAACCGATTGAGCGAGTGTTTGAGGCGCGAAATTTAGGTCTGAACATGGACAAAGATCTTCGTTACGAGAAACACGTCTCTGACTCGGTAAGAAACTGTTTCTACCGTCTTAAGGTCCTGTACAGAATGAGGTGTTATTTATCGGAATCGCTGCGAGAACAATTAGTTGAATCACTGATCCTATCAAGATTGAACTACGCGGATACTGTTTATGGCCCACGCCTTCTGGCGCGCACAGAACGACTCATACAAAGGCTACAAAACGCGTGCGCCCGGTTTTGTTACAATATCCCCCGCAGAAGTCATGTTACACCGTTTCTCAACAAACACTATATTATTAAAATGAAATCCAGACGTAAGTTACACCTGGCATGTCTTCTGTTCGGGGTGATTAAATATGGGGAACCGGGTTATCTGTACAGCAAGCTAAACTGGTTAAATAGTAAGCGTGAATGTGGTAGAAGGCAATGCTCGCAACAGCTCTCGTCTCATCCGCATAGCACGGCTGCTTTCAGAGGCAGCTTTCGTTACGCGGCTTCCAAGGTCTGGAATAACCTACCACCACCTATCAGATCAATCAACACAATGGACACTTTTAGGCGACGTTTACGGCAGTATCTTGTGGAGGAGCAGCGCAAACTGGATATGGTCGCGGCAGACGTTTCGTTAATCTGATGCATTTGCCTACCTACTTCAGCATCCTTCAGAATTAATTCTTATTATAAATACACTGGTTTATGGTACACGGTTGTACAAAAAATATCGAGGTTACTTCGTAAGCCTATTTTGTTTTTCTCCTCCCCATGCTCAGCCGGCAGCCTCATGATGACAACTGTGTCCTTTAACCGGAAGGTGCAGAAAACACACGACTACGTTGTGCGCCCATCGCATTATGTGAGACCTGAAGCATGTAAAAAACATGCCTAAAAATCTCCAACCTATAGGTAGTTATAGAATAGTATGCATTGTTGCTTTGTGTTTTTTTAACTTACCGATTGTTTATGGTCTACTTGTATGCGACTGGTAGGTACATCGGAGTGGTACTTTTAACCCGGTTGGCTACTTGGGTCCGCAAGGGGATGCTGTCCGTCACTTTACTTGTGTATTTTTGCCACCCTGACGACACTGGAAGAGTTTAAAACACATTAAATGGGTGCTTTCTACCTGACTTTCAAATAATCCATGACATTAATAATTCTTATATTATTTTATTATTGACTACCGCTTACCCGTTTTTGCATTTTCAATCCAATCACATACTTTATTATTATTTTATTGTTCCTTCCTGCTGTTCTTTCCGTTTGAAAGTAAATTGACTAAATAAAGTTAAGTCCGAGTATAATCATGACCCACATATTACTTTCCTATTGTTTTAATATTGAAGCAAATAGCAAATCAAAAAGTGTCTGTCTCGTTAATCCGCCGCGCTTGGCTACCTGCAGCGTTATGTCACGGGCTTGTCTGTGAACATAATGCACTGGTCCTTGTGCCAGTGTGCGTGGCAAGAAAGCCTGTTGTCGCCCGAAACAGGTTTTGCAAAGCTATAGTTCTTTACCTACACAACCTATGATTCACACGTCTATCTTATCTGTTTATCTGTTCCTTGGTTTATAGCATTTATGTAGGTATACTTATATTATTATATTATTTTGTAGTATATTTTTTATGTAAGTAAGTACATTCACACACAAGCATTGACACTACTTTAAATTATAAAGCTGATTTACATCCGTTACATCACAAAAACAGGTCCAGTTGAAAACCAGCGTCGAGCACCAGTTGCTCGACATTATGCTGAACTGGGGCCTATTTGGCGCAGCCATGGGACACACATCAAGTATTTGTTTTTGAATTGAACTCCCTTTTATTATATTTTTGTCTTTAGTTTAAGTTTCCATTTTTCTGTTTCTTTTGTTTATTTTGTTGTGTGTTTGTCGTGGTTTTTGTGCCAAATAAACGTTTTTTCTTTCTTTCTTTCTTGATGTATCCCCATGTCGACTTCAAGGAAGTATTATTCCCCGAGACTGCGTACCTCGCAGTTGTGCAAGGTCTTAGCATTGAGGAAGCCATGGCCTTCACACACTTCCGCGGTATGTACAGTCTCATCACAGATGACCGTGGGTGATTCCGGATGTATCACCCACGCAGTCACCCACTTGCAGTCAGCAGTGTGCGGACTTTTCTATCCAGGGCGTCATGTTCTGTCTGAGTCTATTTGAGTATGCCAAAGCGGGCTCAAACGGACACCCTAGAATGTTTCTCGCTCAATCCTAATCGGTTCATCGTTCCAAGAATCTGCCGATATCCTGGATAGAGATGTTCCTTCTCGTCTTCTCCATTGCCGCATACAGGACAACAAGAAGGTGCGAAGTATTGCATTTATTTATATAAATCCAGCACACTCATGAGCCACGCATGTGGCACAGAGTCATACCTTTCTTATAATCCATCGTTCACGGTTCACGTTGGCTAATCCCTCCGGGATCGACGAACCTGTTGGCTTACGGCCATGTCAATAAGGAACAGCTCTTTAGTACCGCGGGAAAAATTCCTACATCCATTCTGAGTGGCAGACATAACTTAATTGCTATTAATATGATATGATGCAGTTTTTGCTCTCAGAATGGATGTTAGAACTTTATAGACCGTCGGTAAACACGTAATTGTTCTGTAGTTTTTTGGGTCTGTGGTACTACCTGATTTATAGAGCAGGTGGGTAACTCCTGTGGTAAAAACATTGGTAGCGCCCATGTCTCTAAAGATGACTGAAACTGTGAAGCTAAGCTAGCATGCGACCTTTGTAGCCATTTTAACCAGAAATTATGCAGTACGTCCGGCCCTGGAATCAAACCACAATAAAACATTAAATTTTCTACTATAATCAACATCATTTCAATAATTTCATATAAGGAAAACTATGTAAGTATACAGATAGACAACAATAATCAAGTTAAAATCCAATGTAAAACAATGTATGTGTTAGTTAGCTGATTTTAATTTAAATACATTTCTTAGAAAAAGTATGTAAGTGCCTAGATAAATTTTTAAATCCACCTAATTTCCGGCGTAAAAACGTGTAACTGCGTAGTTACATACTTAAGTATCGGGAATTAATAAATTGCAGTAATATCGTCATGACGATAGATTTTCATTCTAAGACGTGTTCAAATATTTACATTATAGGTAGAAATTTAAATTTATGAGTGCACTTAAAATATATAATTTAATAATTAAAAATATTTACTTAAAATTACTTACCTTGCCTTGATGGCGAGATTATCAGGTCTGATGTTGCACTTAATATTTAGTCCACAGCATTTTTTGGTCTTTAAATTGCATCTTCCCCTAATGTAGTTTAAAAGGACAATGGGCAAAAATGTATGGAACTTGGTCCAAGGTCCTCCACTGATGACACTTATGGGAAATGAAAGTATATAGTTGTGACATCATTCTGGCAAGAGATTATCAAAATCCGTCCGGGTGTTCTTTTTTTATGTCCATTTAAGTGACTACTAACCTAACCTTACCTTACCTATCCAAACCTTTTTTTTTTTTTTTTCGAGGTGGAAATCCTCTTGGACTTCCTCCGCCCGGGGAAGGGCGGAGGGGCATGTCAGACTCGACTGACTAAAACCACCCCGGTGTTCCTTCGCTCACCTGCGTCAGGGGGCAGCGGGATCTAATGCGACTTCCGCTACCCCGGACTGGTGCCGGCCCGTTTCGCCTACGGACCACATCGCGGAGGGGAGTGAGGTGTAGAACTCCCCTCATTACATCTTTGAGAGGCGCGCATGGAACACTATGCGCCGCCATCTCGGGTCCAGTTTGATACGGCAACGGATGTCCCCAAATCCGTTACCCCTGGACCCATTTACGGAGGTCGGAAGAGGGCGTTGTCCGCCCTCTGTCTGCGTCCGGTGCGTCTGCTGCGGGAAGGGCGCGAGCTAGTCAGTTCCCTTTCCCTTTCCGCGGCTTCCTTCTGCGACATGACTAGTCCGCAGAAGGTTATCATCGCATCCCAAGACTGTGCGCTGTCGACCATAGAGCGAATTACAGCCGGCAGCGACAGGTCGCTTCCTACCTCTGCAACAAGGGTACGGCGCGGCTCATCCCACGCGACGCACTCGGCCAGCGTATGCCGCGCTGTGTCCACTGGACATTGGTCGCAGTGATGACATCGAGCGTCCGGCTCTCTGCTTAAGCGACACAAACCTATCCAAACCTAACCTAACTTGTTTTTTTTTAAGCTGTAAATGACGCCCGACGCACACTGAAACATCTGGGAAGGCGGTTAGCTTATGCGTGGCTTAGACCCACTAGATATACCAAGGAGACCTTAAATAGCTAACCTAACCTAACTTTTTCTGTTCAACAAAAAATGATGCCCGACGTATATTGAACCATCTGGGAAGGCAGTTGGCTTATGTGTGACTCCGACCCACTAAAAATACCAACGAGACCTTAAATAGCTAACCTAACCTAACTTTTTTTGTTCAGCTAAAAATGATGCCCGACGTATACTGAACCATCTGGGAAGGTGGTTGGCTTATGTGTGACTTCAACCCGCTAAAAATACCAATGAGACCTTAAATAGCTAACCTAACTTTTTTTTCAGCTAAAAATTATTCCCAACGCATACTGAACCATCTGGGAAGGCGGTTGACTTATGTTTGACTTACACCGACTAAAAATACCTTAAGGCCTTAAGGTCTGCTGAATCTGAACAAAAAAAGTTAGGTTACGTTAGCTATTTAAATAGCTAATTAAGGTCTCATTGGTATTTTTAGTGGGTCCAAGTCACACATAAGCCAACCGTCTTCCCAGATGGTTCACTGTGCGTCGGGCTCCATTTTCAGCTGAATTAAAAAAGTTAGGTTAGGTTAGCTACTTAAGGTCTCATTGGTATTTTTAGTCGCTGTAAGTCAAACATACGCTAACCGCCTTCCCTGATGATTCAGTATGTCAGGCATCATTTACAGCTGAATTAAAAAAGTTAGGTTAGGTTAGCTATTTAAGGTTTCGTTAGTGTTTTTGGTGGGTCCAAGTCACACATAAGCCAACCATCTTCCCAGATGGTTCACTGTGCGCCGGGCATCATTTTTAGCCAAAAAAAAAGGTTGGCTAGGTTAGCTATTTAAGGTCTCATTGGTATTTTTAGTCGTTGTAAGTTTAACATACGCCAGCCGCCTTCCCAGATGGTTCAGTATGCGTCAGGCATCATTTACAGCTGAATTAAAAAAAGTTAGGTTAGGTTAGCTATTTAAGGTTTCGTTGGTATTTTTAGGGGGTCCAAGTCACACATAAGCGAACCGTCTTTCCAGATGGTTCACTGTGCATCGGGCATTTTTTTAGCTGAAAAAAAGTTAGGTTAGGTTAGCTATTTAAGGTCTCATTGTTATTTTTAGTCGTTGTAAGTCAAACATACGCCAACCACCTTCCCAGATGGTTCAGTATACGTCGGGCATCATTTACAGCTGATTAAAAGTTGGGTTAGGTTAGATTAGGTAGTCACTTTTAAACGGAAATAAAAAAAGAACCCCAGGACAGATTTCGATAATCTTTTGCCAGAATGACGTCACAACTATGTTCTTTCATTTCCAATAAGTGTCATAAGTGGAGGATCTTGGACCGCTTTTGCCCATTGTCATTTATAACGTTCACTCGACTTGGTATTAAACAATGCAACACTCTTGCGCACAACTCGCTGCCCGCCGAATAACTAAGTGACAGGCAGTTACCCGCACCGCGGGCTCTTTTCCTCCCACGTAGAAGTATGTAACTGGAACTTAAATGGTTGTACGCTGGGCTTATTTGTCAGATTATGCAGATACACAATTATACGTTTGAGAAAAAACTATGTTCCGTTGATAGAAAAAATCTAAAAAAAATATATGTGGTAAAGTTATGTATATAGATGCCAAAAATGCAATAAAAACCATTTCGTGTATCTGGCAGATACATACGTCTACTTAGCGGGTGTCGAAATAATCACTACTTATTTTTTTATATATTTACCAACTACATACATGCAAAATCATAATAACTTAAATCTAATTTGCTTGCGCGCAGATACTCTGGCTAAGTTTACCCCTCCCGCTTCTGTATGCCACACCCCGCGCACATCTGAAGATTACTTACCACGCAACTTTTGGAGCAAAACAGAATTAATGTTAGAACGTTCATTATTTTTAACCGACTTCCAAAAGGAAGAGGTTCTCTATTCGGACGTTTATACAGGCTGTATTTTTACATTTACGACAAACTTTAGGTGGTTGTCACAAAAGTCATAAATAATCAATTGAAAGTGCAGTACCGGGCAAAACTAATAAGGGCTGCTTTTTTTTTGTTGTTGAAATTTTACCGTATTTCAGAATTAAACCTTTAATTCAATACAAATGAAAGAGAATCACCCGACCGCAGTTTACGCGCGTACACACACATCGATGAGCAGATGTGCGTGAATTCAATGACGCGCGAGTATCGTGCGCCGAGAAATGACCTTGGCGACCCTTAGCAATAATTTTACGTAATTTTATTTCGAAAATCACCCACATTACCTATTGTCATTTCGTTTGATATTAACTCATTTAAAGCATCAGCTCGAAATCTTAATAATGACAGTAATACTAGACCGCCATAAAAAGTTCACTGACCTGCTATCAGATGAATAATAAAATTTAAGTTTTGCTTGATTGCTATCGTTCACCCTAAACTGTTCGTAGTGATTTTGTTTTTATTTGTGGATAAAATTGGTTGATTTGAAGTTTTCCTCGGGCTTAGACCGTCAATAATACCAACCCCGATCTACGTAGTATAAAAAATGTTTTTTAAAGATTTGCTAGTTAGATGTAAGTAAGTGGTGATACTTTCGACTTTTAGGTATTATTGGCGTAGTTAAAAATTTGAAATCAACTTATTTACACAAATAAAAGCGATTAGTTAACAACGTATTTACAAAATGTACACATAAATTACCTACCTACTTATGTTACCCGGAGGTACTTATTGTTAAATGTTGCCACCATCACACTCTTGGCACAATCGAGCACGACGTAGGTAGCTGGTTTTCCTTCAGCTTACGTAAAACTAACACATTCGTTTTTAGTGTCGAAAGCACTAATGATCACACCACAGGGTCTCGGCGACCCGATCTAATGTTCACCAAACTTTTCGACCATAGTGAACGGGAACTGTCTCCACTGATAGCATACAGGCGAACCATCTTCTCCAACTCAACTTAAAGTAATTGTCCGTCGTCTAGTACGTTGTATCGAATGCCGTCACAACAATGCACCTACCTAGAAGCGGAATTTGCAAAACGTATGCATAGCTGTGACATCAAACACATGACTGTCGGTTCGGCTGCCAACCGCCTGCGAACCGCGGCGCGGGGCGCGGGGCGCGGGGTGCCGGGCGCGGTGTGCGGGGCAGCGCTCTTGCTTTGGATTGGTTGGGGTGCGATTGATTGGGATGAATGGATCGTTGCTTACGCGTTGTGTACATGAATGTTTGCGTTTGTTTGTGTGTGAAAGCGCGATAGGGCTAGTATCAGACGCGCCGCTTTTAAATACGGCTGGTTCACACTTACGGATTTTAGTAAAAAGGAAAAATAAAATAAAAAAATACCTACCTATTTTATTGCTGTTTTGGGTCGAGAATCATTAGTTTAATGACGTCCTTGAATTTGAATATTTTGCGGATCTACACCCTGTATTTTCTTTTATGTTTGTTCGGGCATAACTCCGTCGCATAACCGATTTGAAAAATTTTTTTTTGTTGGATAGGGTAAATTTCGGAATGGTCCCATTAAAATTTTATCGAAATCGGACTAGCACTTATTGAAAAATCAACAAAAACCCGACGAAACTCCGAGGTTTCTGCCATTTGGCCCTATAAAATTTTTTGAACAAGCCATTCGTAGAGAGACAATTTCACATCGTAAGCCTATCGACAGGTTATATTATTATCATGACGGATTATCATTCATCATAGCTCTTTTTTCAATGAGCTGTTATGATTTATTAAATTAATTCCGCTAATAAACTGTTCACAAGTGTACTCTGTTAACCGTTTCATAAGTAAAATATAGCTAATTTTATCTCAGGGGACCAATAGGCACCTGGATAGGTGCCGAATCTATAACTTATATTGTATTATATTAGAGGGTACGAATGGGTACCTTAAAAATAATATATTTCATTAAAATATTAATTGGTACCCTACCAGGAGACCAATGGGCACCTATAAAGGGGCCGAATCAACAACTTTAATGCCGGGGTACGAATTTTAGGGTACGAATGGGCTCTGACCCATATTTTCATGTGTTTGTTGGAAGGTAGAGAAAAAAGTACCACCAACATATTACGTTAAAAAATAACTATGAAAAAATACGGTTCTCTTTGTTGTCGTTTGCATGCTCATCGACAACGGCTCTCAACCAGAAGACAAAATGCTTTTTGTCTTCTGGTTGTAGAAGACAAAATGCTTTTTGTTGCTGTGTTGTAAAGATGTTCCTCGAGGCACTTCGCAATCACTTACAACCGCTACAGCAAAATAATAGACGTGTTCACATGCCAAGTGTGAGTCACCTCGTGCACTAAGCTGATATTTTGTATTTGAGCTTCCACGAGGTTTTCGTCACGCGGGATAGTGATATTTTATTTTTATTATTTTCAGTAAAAAACAATATGGTGGTAGTGGTATCCTGGACGTTGGGGTGTACGTACTGCAGCTATCGCAACTAATATTTAAAGAGTTGCCGATCAAAGTGGACGCTTTCGGCAACTTAAACGAAGACGGCGTGGACTATGCGGCAACGATTATCTTGGAGTATGCAGGCGGAAAGCGGGCTGTGCTCAATACACACACTCAATTGGCGCTGTACAACAAAGCAACGGTTTACGGGACCAAAGGACGCATTACGGTAAACCACATTTTCACATTTTCTCCCGGTGAGCTCTCTCACCAGGAGCATTCGCGTGTTGCAACACCATTGATTCAACTTTGAGAATTACATTACAATACCTACTACTTCCCTGACTGATGAGCATTTGCGAGTAATGGTAGCCATAGGTGATTTCTAATTGTGTTTGTTGTCTGTTGTATCCAATCGGCATTACTGCCAATTGGATTAGTCAGAATTGACCGTGTGTGGGCGTGGAATCGATCAAATTGGCATGTCATGTCATGTTTTATAAAATTGTGGCTTTCGGTCACCGAATAATAGCTAGATCTAGCTATAAAGTTGCTAAATTGGCATCACTGCTACAGATTTGAAGTTGTGTCAAATCGATTGTCATGCTGATTGGACGATGGGCAGAATGGTGTATGGTGTATATGGATGAACTGCCAATTGGATCCAATTGGCAGCGTCATTCCGATTCGACGATATATTACACTGGGGAACAAAAAAATATTATTTTTCTGCGGCAAGAATTTTGTTATTGGTTTTAATAAACACTTACATTTGACATACACGAAATGTATTTACTTTTTTTTTATTGACTCGGGTTCTTGAGATAAATGACATATAAGCAAGCAATAGAAAAAATATGAACCTACCCTCCCGAGTTGTATTAATTTGAGTATTTCCAACTAAATTTTGTTTTCTATTCATGTAGATAGTTGTAATAGTTTCGATTACAAATTTTAAACCTTAAGGTTATCAGTTCGTTCTCTATTTGTCTTGTTTTTCGAGCAAAATATGAGTTCGTCGCGAAAGTCTTGCGTTAGCAATCCTAACAGTTTTTGTTATAAATGTGGCAAATTTTGACAACCAAAACAAAGAAGAAAGATCACCGAGTTTGTGAAAGCAACCTACCTCCCATGCTTTGGAATAAACATAACCCAAAAAAAAATATTGGGTGCCCAATATCGTGTGTAAGTCATGTGTGGAACTCTGCGACAATGGACCAAAGGAGAACGTAAAGGCTATGTGCCTTTTGGGTTTAAATTTGGAGTGCCGATGATATGGACTGAGCCAACCAATCATTTCAATGACTGTTACTTTTGTGCTGTGCATGTGAAACTTGTGAAAGTCATGAATAGGTACAAAAAACGTACTTGGGTTTATCCTAATTTGGAATCGGCTAAGCCCCCAATATTACACAGTGAAGATTTGCCAGTTCCAGTGTTTTCAGGACCATCGACTGTAAACTGTGATGAAGTTGACATTTTCAGTCAGAAGAACAGCAGTGGTCAGCCATATGATGGCAGACTACTGTTGGACTTTAAGTAGGGATTGTCCTGATCAAAAATACAATAGAAAAGCCTACAAAAAAAGTTTTTTGTATTTTTTTTATTGTTATTTGTCTTAGGAGCATATATAATTTAGTTTTAAATGTTTGATTATAGCCGCTCTTAAAGTATATATATTTTAATACGTCATTGTATTTAGTATTTTGGCCGTTTTAGTCAAATATTTATTAGTCTTTATCTCAGAAACTAGAGTCAATTTGACAAATCTGATATTTTTCCCATATTCAGCATCCTGAACTTATACAAAATTGACTTCAATCTACCTTGCCGCAAAATGATTGTTCCCCAGTGTTATGTATGTATGGTGTATGGCTACTTTATTATAATGTTTGCGGCCTGCATGATGCATTACATTACAAATGGAGCGAGCGCATTGATGTAACAAGTTAACAACTGTGCATTGTAATCTTCGATTTTCCTCCCCTACATCTGTATAATAGGGAAGGAAAATCGAGTAATCATATGTAAATTATAGAATTTATTTCTTTACATTACAGGTCCCGATGATACCATCTTTAGGCCATTCGTTGAATTATCGTTTTATGTCTAGGTACAATAATTGTTAATTCTGATACACGTACTTCATGAACCGTTTTTGTATTTATAAACCAACTTTCGGTATTTATGCATACTCGTAAGTTAAAGGTATTATATTTTTTTTATTTATTGTGAGTTATTTTCTAGTTGGAGCCACCATTCCACTTCCCTCACAAGATGATTTGCAGCAATGGACTAATAAATGAATTTAAGTTACACTCGTCTAAAATTCCGTACAATTTTGAAAACAGTGCGGGTTTGGTGTACGAAGCAATGGAGGTGGCTAGATGTATCAGGGAAGGTGAGTTGTTCTTTCTTCTACGAATATTTATTCTTCATCATGAACAAACTGACCTTCGAGGCAAAAAATACCTCTCGAGGCCGGGATTGTCTAAAGGCGTAACCGTGACCTTTTTTTAGCGTGGTAATATCATCGAATGAGTCCTCCCACCCAAGACAGGGCAAGAGGGGACTGTCAGACTTGTACTGACTAAAATCCGTGACCCTTGAACGTAAAGGGATATTGAAGGAATGTCGTGGATTTTATTCAGCACGAGTCTGACAGTCTCTTTCGCTCAACCCGTGGGAAGACTCAGTGATGAGTTGTCCTCGGTCCTCGCTAAATAAAAGGATCCGCGAGGCCGATTTGAATGAAAATTAAAAAAGCATTATAAATTGGAAATTAATATTCCTGGTCCGTATTAATGCAACATGATGCAAGTGGCGAATTGTCGTTCGGCGTGGCGGCGTAAGAGGGAGGCCTATGTTCAGCAGTGGACGTCTTCCGGCTGATGATTATGATGATGAATATCAAGTTTAAGATTATTATTGACGGACGAAAAAAGAGGAGGTTCTTATCCCCTCGACCGTTCTAGAAATAAACATATATCGACATATTAATTATACGTACTTATGTTTTATCATAATTCTGATATCTTTCTAGGTCTCACCGAATCATCACGGATGCCAGTACATGAAAGTATGAATTTAGCTGTATTGGAAACTAAAATTCGTAAAATTTTGGGAGTCGAGTTTGATTGCGATCACCGAAATTAATGATTACCTACGGTGAATATCAGAATTTTTTTTTGATTATAAAAATTTATTGATATAATATTGAACCAAATGTGTTCTTACTGACTGAACTGAAACTGCCAAGGTGTAGAGGAGCATAAAATTTTGTACAAGCTTTTTTAAATGGTGTTATAAAAACAGGAAGAAAATAGCCTAAGTGTGTGTAAAATGCAATAAAAGTTTGTTTGAACAAAAAACATTTTTTTTTTGATCATCATTTCATTTAAATGAAACTTGAAACTTCGAATGTGGACCTACCCGTACCAAACAAAAAGGACGAAACACGTATTTCAAGGTTTTTGGCGACCCCAAAGGGATAATAATTAAAAATCATATGGAAAAATACGAAATTCCCCCGGACAGAGTCGCGCCTGGCATGCTTGTAAAGTAAATTCAATTTATTTATAAGTAAATTGTTGCTGGAACATAAATTCAAGTGAAACATTCATTTGGTATAAATCCTGTCTATCGGATAAGTAATCCGGGACAATACAACATAGCTTGTTGTGGTAAATAGCGGAGATTAGGCCCTGTTCAAAATGGGACGGAGCGGAAGTGAGGCCTGCTTACTGTAAATACTCCAGTTAGTGTAACTGATGATCTACCATCTTATATTTGTAAAATAAACCATAGAACCGCTCCGGCTTTGATTGAGATAAATTTAAAATTAAAAGAGAAGTGCGATTACGGTACAATTATTTTGTAGCGCATTTTTCATACATATTATAATTCATTACTTCTTTTTATCTCAAAACAAAAGGTGAAAATTGATAATGCTGTAACCAACTGTGCGATTTGTTTCGCTGAGAATTATATTTTCATTCTCACGTAAAACTTTTATCATTCTGTAATATCTTTTAATATTTTTTCAAATTATATCTCAACTCAATTTCAATACTTTTGAAATCAAATTAATTTGCTTATCGTCTACGATTGAATTCCAAAAGATTGAACATGTCTCCGCGTTCTCGGTAATCAGATTTGCAAAGGAAATATTATTAAGGTTTCTGAAAGATGATTGACTGAAGCCAATTAAATACATAATATGATCAATAAATTATGTCTTCGCTTTACACGACCTTTCACTTAATAATTATAATGTTTAATTTCTTAAAACGGGTTGCCTCTTAGCTCCAATCTAGTCCAGAGTTTTGCCTCTTTGCCAAATTATCTCATTGGGTGGTTAATCTCTGGATAAGACTCAAGATGCAACGAAAGGGAACTGGTGGCCTACTAATGGTCCCGCTCAAGGAACGAGATGGCGCTAGGCAACTTGTAAAGCTCTGTCCTTTTCTTACAGCCTAAAGACTCACGTTTTAAGACGTCATGGTAAGCTACTTGGAACTCCTGCGCACCGACGGAACGCAGTAAAAAAAATTTGGCCCTGGACTACAAGATAGCGGTCGCGAGCCAGGCGACCCTGGTGAGGCCTACCTCTGCCTTTGGGATAGGACAGCCGTCACCTTAGGTTAGACATAGCCTGGTGCCGGTGTCGTAACGTTGCCGTTTCCTAGTGCAGTCTGCAAGGAGTCACCAGCTGCAGCCGGAGGCAGGAGCTCGTGGCTAGCATTATTGCATCCGCATAGTCCGATCTTCTGGGTTATATCGTGCTTGGAAATCGGTCGATGGATAGTAATCACCGCTCATGGCGATCTTACCTCCGTGTCTCGGAAACCACGAAATGCTGTTGGCCCAGGCTGGCATTTGTGGATCTTTGACAGTCGTTAATCATAGTCATCACAGTCAGAAGCTCGAAAGTCTGATAACCATAACATAACCATAACGGTACTCGTAACACGGGTACCGTAGGGTATCGTATTATCCAGTTACTGGGTTGTGGAGGACCGATAGGCATGCACTCCATCCTAAGTACTGATATCCAGCTGCATCTGGTTCGACTGAAAGCCGACTCCAATATAGTTGTCAAAGGCTATGTAGATGATTCAGCATCGCAACCATGGATTTCCGTAGCATAGTACTTTATTTACACAGTGTTCTATATTCAACGCTTCTGAAATAATTCAATAATTTTGAAAAGGCTTAAAAGATAAGTATTCCACATGACCGAACAAAAATGAAAACGGGAGTATTCCACAGGAGTGACATAACGTGACTGTAAAATAAATCTACCAGTGATTGAATTTCAACCTTTTCGGATTTAATTACTTTTTGCCAATTAAAAACGAAACTGGCATTGATTCCGTATTCATTTTATTTTCTACAAGCTTTTGCAAGCGGTCGCGGGACTTAACTCATTACCTACCGTGACCCCGGAACATAAAAGGCTATTGAAGGACACCGTGAATTTTAGTCAGTACAAGTCTGACAGTCCCTCCCGCCCTGACCGCGGTGGGAGGACTCATTTGATGATTTTAACAAGCTAAAAAAAAAGATTTTGCAAGCAGATTCGCTTGAGTTAATTTAGAATTTGACAATCTATTCAATCAATTTAATTCAATCTATTATTACAAAAAGTTAGTGTTTTTTTTTTCATGGAAACACCACATTCCTTACGGGATGAAATCCTTCATCAAATAAGTTTTCCCACCTTGGATGGAGCGGAACGGACTGTCAGACTCTTATCCACTACATAATATATCCAGCCTTTTATTCAGTTGCTCTTTGAGTTGAAGGGCCACAGTACATTTACAGACGTTCCTAGAAGAACAAGAAGTGTCCGAAAATTTCAGCATGATTCGTTTTGTGTTTTAGGCGTGACAACTGAACATATAAACTTACTTTGGCTCTTATTATTATAAAGTTAGGATTTGTATTAAGAAGTTAGCATCATAACGGGCAAAAATCTTATTTTGAAGGTCCAACAATACAATCTACAAGTAGCAGTTCTCGGCAGGAAATCATACCACTGAAATTGCTGTACTTATTTTAAAGTAGACGTTGAATAGTAAAATCTACATCAGCATAACGAGAATTTGAACGACCTTCTTGCAGAGAGCGTTGCAGTGCTTTTATTGAAGTAGCACATTTCCTAGTGCAATTTTGAACCGAAAACATACTCAAATAAAGATGAGATTATATAAACAGGCTGTACTTATATGTACACTATGTCAAGAATGAACACCACAACTACATTATACAATGTTGCGCCAGCAATAAATGGAACCGCGTTCAAGAATTCTACAGAAAAATTCGGGAAATATTTTGTTGCGCAGTGCGTTTTGGTTTTATTACAAATGAAGTTTTTTGTAGGAAAGCCAAAATTTACGATACGTTTTTGATATGATATGATATGATAATTTGCAAAACGCCACAAGCAAATACAGGTTACTTGCTTATACTCTTGCCCCCATTCTCGAATTTTGACCTTTGTAAAAATGCATTGGTTCTTCTTACATTTTTGTCATACGGTCAACTGTTGAAGCCATCGTGTGAAAAAGAACAAAGGGATTCGAAACTGCCATTTTGGATTGAAGGGGTTCAATCCAAAATGTCGGCTAATTCAGCAATCCTTGAGGTTGAAAAAAAACTTAAATTTTTCATGAGTAGCACAATAATACGATTAGACTTAAACAAAACAAATAAAAAAAAAACTACAGCACCTAATGCAAAACAAAGTCCCTTTTTTTTCCTCTTTGACTGAATTAGAACGAGACACGATATGCTTCAACTAGCAAACATATTTTTTTATTATAATGCTAATGGTCTTTCAAAACATTTGTTAGAAGGCAAAACGCTGCATTAATATTTCAAGGATATTGATAGTTATGAATAAATTATAAAATGTTCTTGAAACTCTAAAATCATTCAAAGTTAGTCCCAATTTCTAACATTCCTTTATCACCCCGTTCCAGCGATGTCAAATTGGGACACTGAATTACGAAATTCCGGATAAATCGTCCAAATAATACAGGATTTAGAAACAGAAGTTGATGTTATCAATTAATCAAATGGTTCGTTATACGGAACATTGAAATAGCTAGGATTACAATGTCAAAGCGTCTTTGGGAACCTTTAAATACAGCGAAACTTTTCGCTGTCGAGACCCTTCTGTGAGACCAGATTGATGAATAGTTCAATAGAAGTAAGCACGCTTATAATTTTGGTCGAGGGAAAAGGTTCGACTTTTGACCGACTTCACAAAATGAGGCTATAGGATTTCTTGAAGTAGGACTTAGTTATGTAAAAATGTTCGACCTATTTCGAATACTATTTATACTATGAATTTGATTTTTGATTTTGTGGCACAAAATCAACTTTGATTCAAAAATGATGTGAAGTTTTTTTCACTTAGAATTTGTAATTTGCTTCCAAAAACATAACACGATGGGGAAGGCAAGTTATAGTTAATTGTAGATGGCGCCACCATAGCTTAGTCGTAATCCGACCAATGACGTAGTACTATTCTGAAGTACCTTTAAGATTTGAACTGATTTGAACCAATGACGATGCTTGGAACAAGCAATACTAGCGCCATTAGTTCCCCAGTTGCCATCCCCATTGACGGTACAGTTAGTGCAGTGGCAGAGTGATTGGACTGCTGCGCTGCGTGTGGCGAGTTCGATTCCCGCACGGAGTAATATTTGTATGAGCTACAAGTTATTGTTCCGGATCTAGGTGTTTGTATACGTGAGTTTTGTATATAAACACATCAACGACACAGGAGAAAATCCTAGGGTGCGGCAAAAAACAAATAATTTTAGTTACAGAAGTTGGAGGCAGAAAATCAGCGACATTACATTCGCTTATGAGTTTCTATCGTATGGATAACACTTAAGCTTCCCAATTATTTATTTGAATCCTCAGTTTCAGTAATACATCTCGATCAATGACCTAACGACTGTGGTCCGTGTAGTTTCACCGAAGGTAATTTATCTTCCCTTCCAAAAGGACAACTTCTTTCAAAAGAATATCTTTGTCAGAATGACGAAGCGTTCTTAGTGGTATAAAAGGTACCCATATTTTCCCTGTCTGCTAGACTTCGTTCATCCCTTAGGGAGCTTGGAAAACAAAAACATCTGAGATGGATTTACGAAGAGATACAATCATTTTTCTCTTTCGTCTCTACTCGTAATTTCTTTCACTAATGGGTATGCGTTAATTCCTGAGTAATAACAGCTATGTGCGTGCAAAAGTGACTGACCGTGGTACGAGTTGTAATGTACCATTCGCAACGAGCAACGAGTGAGAGATTGTGGCTTGCTGCGCTTTGCTTCCGCGTACTGACTGCGAGAACATTCGCTTCGTAACACGTTACATTACACCACGTAACGCTGAGCAGTTGCCTCCTTTTAAGGTCATAGGACTTTAAGGACGCCGCGGCCGTACCATCTGAAAGAACTGTGAGTGGTTTTGAATCCGGATTTTCCATACCAAAAAAAGATAAAAGTATTATGTGAAACAATCCTGCTGTTTTTTTTCCTTTCATTTAAACTGAAGTAACTCAGTTTTGACCAATCTTAAAAGGCGTTGTACCTACATAACGCCTTTTCTATGACAGATTTAACAATTGCGATATTTACTTTTCTGATAGTCGCGTTGTTGTTTTCAAAACTAATTTATTTCTTTCGTAATCAAAACTTTTACGAAACCAATAGAAACACACTCAATTTCCGAAACACGAGGTAATAATCAAATGATAATTTGAAAACTTTTCATGAAAAGTTACTCAATGTATGACAAATAAAATGAAAAAAGTTAAATTGTACTATGCCAATCGGAAGTGTCACGAAATGCTGGATTGGCTTGGTGACATTTAATTTTTATAATTTGCTTACCCAACTGTACCAGAAAGAGGAGTATGTCTTGCGAGTGACTGTTTGTATAGTAGATAATTATGTAAATGTGTGTCATTTGCACACCCTGTAGCCTAAACAGTTTGATGTATTCTATCAATGAGATTAAGAACCTATAGAGCGGGCATTGGGAAAACTGTCATACAAAATTGTTGATGCCGTGAGTCAGTAGCACTATCTAGCGTTGGCGACTTTTTACCTAGTTGTAAAAAGTTTTGGATTACAACATTCTTCGTGATGTCCCGTCTATTGCTCGTATATCGCTTAATGTCTTTGTATTCTATCTTGAGAAGTGACGTTAGATTCGTCTTAATATTTAGAGTACCTTAGCTCAAGATTTCCATACGCGAAGAACGTACGTACGTACTTTTTCATTTTACTTACAATACACCCCGTATTGTAAGTAAAATGAAAAAGCGATGAATATTTTTTTTTCTATCAAATAAACGCAAAAGTCCCTGTATACTTAGCGTCACAATAATGTGAAAACTTGTGTTGCCTCAATATTTTAGAAAGAGCGGCTGTTTAACTGAATTCAGCATTCAAGGAAAAAAGTATAAGCAATACTAGTTGTTTTTTTACCTGGATTAATGGCAGTGATTTAGCCCTAAGAGAAGTATTAATTAGAAAAAGGCTGTTCACCTAAATGTAGTCTAGATTTCCAGTATAAAAACGTGTTAATGGAAGTCTAACGTCGGCGTGGGTTGAAGCTTCAGATGTTTTGCCTTATAATGAATGTTTTGTGTTCAGGCTGTGGATTAAAACGATTAATCAACCCAATGATTCGACACTTCTCTCTGATTGCGACCAGAGCGTGTGGCTTAAGAGATTCGGACACTAGGTTGACTCGGTAACATGTGCCTAAAATTTTCTGCAAGTTCAAACGGGCTAGTCTGCCGGGGGTCGCAAGACTCACGAATTACCATGACCACGGAACGTATGCTATTGAAGGACACCGTGGATTTAGTCAGTACCTACGAGTCTGAAAACGTCTGTCCCTCCCGCTCTGCTTTGGGTGGAGACTGGCCCTCACTGGGTGAAGACTGAAGACAGGCCGGGTCTTTTTCGATGATGAAAGATTTCCAACGTTATGAGTAGTGGCGAAATATTTTAAATTTGGAAAAAAAAACTATTCTTCGGTCAAATGGATCCAGGATAATCTTCTTCATCATTGGTAACCTCTTTCCACCAACTGCTAATTGTTTTCCTGCTCTCCTTTGAGCTATTCTACCCTGGTATGAATGTGTCAGTAAGGACTTCTCTGTGAATCACTCACTTACTATTCCTTAATAAATTAGTAAAATAAAGCAGGTAAACTTTATGATTTTGTTAGCAATAAGAAATTTGGGACGAAAAAAAAAGTAGAGAAAAATAATATACTGAAAAAATACCGCTCTATCTTTCAATATATTGTTTAACTGTACGGTGTTCCTAATACATGAAATGCAGAGTAATTAATTATATGGTTCGGTTTTCGCTAATGTTCTCAGATATTTTGGGAAAATCCTATTTAAATAATGTTTGCACACATTCTATTTTAAAAGACATGGTAATTTAATGAAAACCTAATGAGTTTATAGTTTTATATCTGCCTACATTTCTGTAGCTTATGTAAATAATAATTATGGAATGATCAATCGATTTTTTTTTTAAACTACAGAAACTTTTTTCATTCTGAGAAGGAACAGCCGACGAACCACAGAGGTTGTAGTCTCATAAGACATTAAAAGGTAAAGATATTGCAATGGCCAGGCCATGCGGGTTAGTTTCCGGTATTTTGGAGAAAGAACCACAAAGATTTGAGTAGTGTGCACTTGTGGCGTGTGCCAATAAACATTTTTTTTTTCTTTTCTTTCTTTCTTTCTTTAGTCCAGTCCTCCAGTCCAGTTATTGCAAGCAATTGTCAGTCATCGTGTAGCTCGACTCATATCACAAGGAGCTACACGACACGACGAACAAAGTTAAAGAAAGGACATTTGGTTCGACAACGAATAATAATAATAAACTAAAAAAAATACGAGTAAAAAGCGTATTAATGAAAAACTAACTATAAAACAAAATGTTCACGAAGTTTGTTCTGTCTGAAATTGCACGTTTGCATGATAAAATACAAAGTTATAGTTTGCATTCGAGTCGGTTTTAGTTTTAAAACTTTCAAGATCTTCTTCAAAAGGCTTAGCAAACTAGACCAAACTAACGTCCCATTTTTCCAGAGGAAGAAAACGCTAAAGTATTTGTAGTATACGGAAAAAAGGCTGTTTGCATACCTAATTTACGTGGGCCGACCAGAAATGAGAGCACGTACAAAAGCGTTGGAAATATTCGCATATAAATTGAATAAACAATAGGACGGAAGGTTCCCTTTGCATAGGATCAAGTTAAAATATTTGATGGATTCGACTTTATAATTGAGTGATTTTCTTCTTATCTGATCAGCACTGAGGCATTAATTTGTAAAGTGATGCCATTTTCCTTAAGAGAAGGTACTAGGTCGATTTTAAATATTTCATCCCGAAAATAATACTGTTCTCGAGCAAAACAACAATAAAATTCAAATGATAACAGACCGCGCCATAGTTTTTGTTCCCAATTGATTACCAAATTCTAGATTAACGCAAACGAAGCCGCCACCAAAAGCTAGTGATTTCATAATTCATTAAGATAACCTCGAAAATAAAGACGTTTCCCAGCACATCCTTTGTAATAGCACTGTGGAATGTTTGGCAAAATTAAGCGGCAAAATTAACGTGACACCCTAAAATGACACTTCACGTTCCCACGTTGTTCAACATAATAGGAAAGGCCTATAAAAGCAATTTGCTTGCAAGAGGCTTCGGAGGCGTTTTTGTGTACTAACGGTCAAATTATTTGGTGTACGCCAAAGAGATTTAAAAGAACCTATAGAGCGGGCATTGGGAAAACTGTCATACAAAATTGTTGATGCCTTGATTCAGAAGCAATGTCTAGCGTTGCATAGCAACGCGACTAAGTAGTAGACTGAGCGACTTTTTACCTATTTGTAAAAAGTTTTGGATCACAACTTTCTTCGTGATGTCCCATCTATTGCTCGTATATAGTCTTTGGTGTACGCTTACTTTTCTATGAATGGCAGTATTTTGTACACAAGAGGTTGCAGCCAGGAGCACAAAACTAAACTAAATTCAAAACTAAGCAACTAAAAACTTTTAAAAACCATGAACAGACTGCGAAAGAAGACATGACGACGAGTTATGTTACTATATACTATTATAAAGGCGAAAGTTTGTATGTATGGATGTATGGATGTTTGTTACTCTTTCCCGCAAAAACCACTGAACGGATTTGGCTAAAATTTGGTACACAGATAGTTTATAACCTGGAATAACACATAGGATAGTTTTTATCCCGATTTTATGTTCCCGTGGAATAATTTTCGAGTTGTAGCGGGTGAAGCCGCTGGCAACAGCTAGTGTTACTATATTAGTACCGCCTTTTGACGGCATAGTGCTAAAAGCCAATAAGTATTAAAATTGCATGAATAGTTTGTTTTTCGGGGTGGTAAAATCAATGTCCTTTTAACGCCTCTATAGCTACAGGGATTGCCAGATTTTTTGTGACTGTCCTAAAGAATTAAACCTTGCTCTTTCATTTTCTTTGTGTTCTGGGGTCACGGCAACCTTTACAGTCCTTCTCACGAATTGCATTCATGCTATTGAATACCCCTTAAGTATACCTTATTCGTTTACGTTACACTACATTCGTTAAACGTATGAGTTCTCGTTTTCGAAAAAAAAATTTGAAGGCGTTGATTTCTTCATAACTGGAATAAATCATCAGGAGGGTGTTGTAGCAAAAATATTGATAAAATTTAAAAACATGGTTGTTTCTGTTGAGTACATACAGCACAATAACTATGTCGAAGACACTGACATATTTTTGAGATATTAAACTACTGACAATCTAGCTAACTGTACACTTGCCTCTTTCGTCGACTATACCTCAAAGAGGTTGACGCCTTATAATGAGATGACTCGCGGTTAAATATTAGCACAAAGGCAATGCCGACGTCCTTTCGTTCGCCGCGGTTTGTTCACAGCTTAAGTACTTCGATTCGAGAAGGAAAGTTCGAAAACAATGAACCATAGGGATTTGTATGCGGTCGTTGGCATACGGCTGATAAGAATGCCTGTTTTTTTTGTTAAGATCGCCAATTCGGTTATTTGGTTTAGTTTCTGATTTGTTTGATCAAAGGCTTTCTTTTGGAGGTTTCCATACAGGTCATCATACTACGTCTAGGAATCTTTAAATCGTGATCATCATCATCAGCCCGTATGAGGTCACTGCTAAGAGTCGATTCTCTTCAATTTTATTGAGCGCAACTTAGGCCGCTCGCCCACGGTGACTTTTTGTAGCGATGCAGTCGCGCGTTTAGCTAACGAGCGTCAGCATCTCTTCTAACGCGTGTTAGTCGCATTTGCAACGTGCTACTAACGCGCTACCGCATCGCGATTGTATCGATACAAACGCGCGACCGCGTTGGATGACATCGGAAAGAGAACAGAGGGGGGAGGGTGGGGACCGAACATCAGTGCTACACAGACGGGTCCAGATAGCAGAACGAATTAATCCCTGATTGCTCTACCCAAATTGCCTTCAATTTTCTCATAAGCTTTTCATTCTTACACCGGACAAACTGGGCCTTTAGGAATATAGGGAGATGCGCGAGATCCAAAGCATTTCCGGGCGTGAGAAGTGCATTGTTTAAAGGCATACATGATGCGGGATCTCAACTACCGGGAACCCGCGGGATTGTAAATTCGGAGTCCCGCAAATACCGAGATTATTGGCTGCGGGATTGAAAACGCTACATACAAATGAGCGGCCTACAATACATGCACGGAGTAAAACAAGCTTATCGAAGCAAACAAAGCTTACAAACACAAATTGAAAACGTTGTAAACCTTTTAAATATAACCATTCAATTTTTATTTGCCTACCTCCTGAATTAAGTAGGTAAACACCCACGGTAACTAAGCGCGGTAACCCGAGGCGTGAAAGCTTTGAAAATTTTATTTATAAACCTACGCCTGAAATCTATATCGCTTGTTTTCTTTAATAAAAATGTTTTATTTGTTTTCTCTCAAAAGGAGTTTTAAGAAATGTACAGCCTACGCAAGTTCAAGAAGAAAGAAGGGCTACTTAGACGGTTTAAATATATACATAAAATTAACAAGGTTTGATTACAGTTGACTGCTAGCGCAGTGGTTGGGCGATGAACTGCAGAGCGGTGTATTACGTTTTCGATTCCCACAAACCATATTTTTGGTAAAACCAAGAAGTAGTTTTTCCGGGTCTGGGTGTCTGTGTATGTTAGTTTAATTATTTTTTTTTGGCAACGCCACGATACCAGAATAATTCCTTGTGTGGTGCCCCACTCAAGGAATTATTCTGGTATCGTGTTTCTGGTAACGGTATTATGCCAAAGATACCCCTTCTGGATTTAACGTGATGTTACGAAAAGAAAGATCCAAAAATTATCCCTTGTGGCAGATTTCTAATATTATTGGCTAATAAAATATAATCCTGCTGATCATAAATTATTGACGACTATTGACGAAAACTTACCTAATTAGGTCAGTAATATTAAGAATGCCAATAAAAAAAAATGGGTAAATATCTAGTAAAAAAAACCGGCCAAGTGCGTGTCGGGCCACGCAAAGCGTAGGGTTCCGTAGTTGCCCATCAAAATACTTATGCGAACTAACTAAACTGATTCGCTGAATTTAATTTTAAAAAGAAGAATTTTCAAAATCGGTCCAGGAGTCTTTGAGAAATCGGATTACAACGAAAATACATAAGAAAAAAGATTACAACGAATTTAGAACCTCCTCCTTTTTTTGAATATAGTTAAAAATAGTTGACGATAAAAACCTACCTATCCCCAAAAAACATACCTATAAAAGCTGTAAAAATAAAGTTGACAAACTTACATTTGCAGTTGTCTCCGATACATTTTGCTTAAGAAAATATGATATCAAGTACATTTTATAAGTTGGTCGACTATTACTCGTAAAGTTGTAAAGCCTACTTAGTCATGATAATTTTCTTTTAAACTTCGTTATAATGTACTACTATTGTGAAATTTTTCACACCCCCAAACATAACCGTTTAGCTGGTAGAGGGGGGGGACACTCGAATCGAGCAAAATTTAGCACTTTAAAGCTTAATATTTCACAAACGAATTTTTTTATCAAAAAATTGTTAATGGAAAGTATCATTATTTTTTAAAGGCCTTTTTAATGCACATTTCCTCCTTCCTTCCTCCTCCTATCCTTTTTAATCACACTAAGGGGTACGCGAGAAAAAAAATCCTTACTTTACGTGTAAGTACTGGAGGGACCCTAAAAAAAAATATTTTACGAGATTTTATTTTACCACTTTTTCGGCACAATAAATCCGTATATTTACACCAAATTACAGCTCTCTAGTACTGTGCGTCTCTGAGCTAAACTGCGGACAGACGGACGGACGGACGGACGGACGGAAGGACGGACGGACATGGCGAAACTATAAGGGTTCCTTGTTGACTACGGAACCCTAACTAGAGTGAGCTGCTATGTTATTAAATTCTTAAAATTATTAGCACATTAATTATTATTATTTGATTCACACAAAAACCCTCTTTGCTCATATTTAGGTCTTTGGCAGTTGTAACTGTTCCTGTAAGTAGGTACTTAAGACTCTCAAAATTTTGGTTGTTCATGTATATTAATGAATATTAAGCTGGATAGGATAATTTACCGATTCGGGAATCGAACCTGAGACCTCATGCTCTATGCTGCATCACTAAACCAACAAGGCAGGCATCATTATAAACCTAACTCAATCCTCAAAACTGTAAAGTCATTCTCCATATTGCTTCTTTTCCAAAACAATGTATTTTTAACGAGTTTTCAATATCAGCTTGTACGCAGAAACGAGAAATTCAGTCAGTTATTTGTTTTCAGACTGCAATATAAAAGTTCCAAGTTTTCAGTTTAAAACGGCATGATATTGGGATTTCTGTTTCCGTTTGATATTTCTATTTGTAGAAATATTGTTGGTACACACGGCACGTTTATTGTATTGGCTTCGCTGTATATTTTATGATATTTCCGCACTTTAAACGGTCAGCTAATGCTAAGGGTCAGCTTTTATACTAGTTTTGCATAGCTTTATGTGTAGTATACAAATAACCTCCTTACGGTCAGTACCCTTAGCACAAGTTTTCACTATTTTACTTTACAGCGTCTCTCCGGTATTTACAGCGTTTCTTGTATGAAAAAATAGAACAGTACCTTTAACACGATTTTTCAGTATTTGAGACGTAAAGTAAAGTAGAACTTTGGATAATTTCAAACTGACAATTTTCAAGGAAAAAATTAGTTCCTGCTTCGCACACCAGAGGCGCTGTTACATTTTCATACAAGAAACGCTGTAAATACTGTAGGTAAAGTAAAAGAGTGAAAATTCGTGGTAAGGATACAGGGCCTCTGGTGTACGATGAAAGAACTAATTTTTTCTTTGAAAATTGACGGTTTGAAATAGTCAAAGTTCCAGTTTACTTTACGTCTCAAATACTGAAAACTCATGCTAAGGGTACAGTTCACACTGAGACGCAACGCGGCGCGACGAGATACAACGATACTTCAAACGTGTATCCTTTCGTGTAGTAAATAAAGTTAGATTTTGAGTAGCTCTATTGAATTGTGCGTGCATCGTCACGTCTCGGTCTGAACTGACCTTTACTTACTTTTTTATTTGAGTCTGAATCTGATGGGGATCCCTTATAGGGTCAAAAAACACTTACCAGAGTCGCGGGACTGGGGGGAGGAACACCGTGGATTTCAGTCAGTAAAGGTCTGACAGTCTCTTCGCTCCACCCAGCGGTGAGCGAGGACTGATTTGATGATTTTACCACGTCAAAATTAGCGAAATAATGATATAATTATTCCACAACTATCACACAACGCCATCTAGTCCCAAGCTAAGCAGAGCTTGTGTTATGGGTACTAGACTCTGATTAACATACTTATATATTTCTAAATATATACATGAATTTTATTGATAAATTACACTCAGACACAGAACAAATGATGAATGCTCATCACACAAACATTTGTACTGAGTGGGAATCGAACCCCCGGCCTCGGTCATAGCAGTCAGGGTCACTAACCACTAGACCAACAGGCCTGTCTATCGACCCCATCGAGAATTACAAGCGCGAACTTATTTTATAAACACAAAGGCTTAAAATGTAACACCTACAGTTGCTTGATATGTAGGTAAAATTAATAATGAATTTGCTGTTATTATGAAACATAACACTGAAAGGAATTTAGCTGACGAGATTTCAACCCTCGCGTATTTATTGTAACACCCTTTCATAGCTCGGGAGAACTTTAATGAAATAACGTTACACGAAATATAGCATTCATGAATAATATTATGACAGCTTTACATCCTATGATAGGTAGGAATTAATGTTTTAAAAAAGTAGGTACCTCAATTTTTGTTTTACTCTTTTATGGGTAAATTTTACCACGATACTCTTTCCCCATTATACTCTCGCCCAAGCATTCGTTCAATTTATCACGTAACATACTGATATTCATCTGCATCCATTTCGAATGGAAGCCGACCCTTAAGGCGCTCACTAACCGCGAGCATTCACCTGTAATGTAACATAAAAATGCGCAATTTGATGCTCTATTATCTTCGAATGTTCGAATCTGTAACGTTACATTACGAATCTGTAAGCGCCTTAACATAGTTACATTACAGGTGAATCATTTGATGATTTTACTCGCGGTGAGGGAGCGCCTTAACATAGTTGGGAAAAGACCACTTAGGCACACAGTGGGAAGAGTTTTTGCCCGCAAGGGTGCAGTCCCGAAAAACTGATCGTCCCCCGGACGTATGAATAGATACTTTAGCACCCCATGAATAGATACTTTGGCACAGAACAGAAAAGTCTAGAACAGTATAGAACAGTTTTCAAAATTAGTCACCATGCCAGTTCGAGGTTGGGGATACAATTACCATAGATTTGTGAGCTTCTGAGCACCGACAGCTGTTTATAAACAATTCTGTACCGCGTGATGTTTTGAGAAACAAGACGATCGTACAAGAACGTGATCTAAGAGGTATACTTGTAATGGATTGAATGTAATCGATGACGAGAGTCTTACGTACGAACAATAGGTATAAGATTAATAATAGTCCTCCGTTTTCGGTGCTTACGTTTGAGATATTATGGGCAGCAGCATGCGTAGAAGGGCCATTAAAATCTTGGTTCCTCTAACCGTACAGACAGATGTGTTGCTGGGGAGTTTGTTCCGCCACTTCTTCTTCCCAGCCAAAACACTAGGATGTGTCGAAGGCCCCCCCCCCTTCGACATTTCCTAGTGTTTTGGCTTTGGGGGACTGTCTTATGTAAAATTGACCTTCAAAAAGTGCTGATAAATCAGGTTAATTTGAATAAATTACTTTTTCTTTTGATTTTCATTTCTATCTCTATTCTTCCAAGAATAGACAAAGTCACTTTAATGTTAATTTCTATACGATTTGGCATTTTTTTTCCGGAGTGTGGCACGACCCGTAAAAGACTAGATAAGAAAAAACATTTTTACTACATTTTAACCCTTTTTTTCTTTTTTTACGTGGCAAAATCATCAAATGAGTCCTCCCACCCCGGGCAGGGCGGGAGGGACTGTCAGACTCGTAATGACTAAAATCCACGGTGTCCTTCGGTATCCCTTTGTGTGCCGGAGTCGCGGTATACGTATGTCCCGCAACCCCGGCAGAACTGTGGCCCTCACATTTTAAGGTATATGTTACCATGCTTAGAACAATAGAGTTGCTTCTACATTTTGTCAATTTTTCCGTTGACAACACCCGTGCCTGCGATGTCATGCTATGCGTGTAGAATTGTGTTACATTCACAGAAGCACTGTCGCTAGCCACAAACTGAGTCACTCTCTCTAGCGCAGCTTGAAGCAGAACAGACGAATTCAAGTTGCGCTACATTAGCGAACTACATACTGTCAGTTACTTGAGCAGTGCGTTTAAGAGCAGCCTTAGTTTAACAGTAGGAAATACAGAGGCCTTTATTATGAATTTCCAGTATTCGTGATGTAAACTGGATCTTTGACATTAATTTCAAGGACAAAACTGTTTCTTCTTCGTACACTAGAGGCGCTGTTCCTTTTTTCCATACAATAAACGCAGTAAATACGTCAAGTACGCTTTAAGGGCGCTATGACATACTGAAAGAACACAATTCCTGTCAATTTGACATCGTGATGCCCCCCGCATAAAAACAAATCACTAACGAAACAGCTATGCCTCGTATACCAGAAAGCAAACAATACTGAGCTTTTGCCATTTTGTTTCGAATAAACAAAGTAAGATCCCGGTCTTCTATGACACTACTTATTTTCATAAACGAATGAGATAATATGATAAATATATACCTATCAAAATAAAATAAGTGCCACTCAATAAATAACACTTTAAACCGCACATTGTGTCACGAATTGGATATGTTTGTAATTTACAAAGTGTGCATTATAGAGATTATTCAATTCATTCTTAACAAGATAATTTACTCGTATTATACGAGTAAATTATCTTGTTATGACATCTTTCAGGTGTTGATTTTGTTTCTAGTGACTAATTGGAATTCATAACTTTTTAATTAGATTTTTGAAATTATTTAGAATTTACGATTTGGCGGCCATGTTTGAAAATTTTTCAAACTTTTTCTTTGACTTTTACATCAAACAGTCATTTATGCCATCTAGAGACATAATTATGGACGCAAAACCAGCCATTGGGGTGATTAAGGTGACATAGATAAGGAGATATAACCAGAAATGGTCGGTTTAATGCTCGAATATTTCCAACCAGTGGTTCAAAATATTTGAAACTAGTGTCAATTAAGAGACGGGTAATATCACCAAACGCCGTGATCCAGGAAGAAAGTGAGCAAGGCCAGAGAAGACGTTAAACCGCGCAAAGAGAACGATAATCTACTACGCAGATCATACAAAGTCCATTGCGACCAGCAACAAGCTCCCATAGAATTGACAAGACAATTTCGAATCGACACTATGAAGATTAAAAATATTCGAGAAGATTCTTGGTTCCCCTGCAGTTAACTGTGAGCGGACGGTGCAACTCGTTAAACATTTACAAAGGAGAATATTTATTGAACTGTTTTGACTGGGCTTCAGTGCTTCTTATACTGGGTTACAGCTGGGTTATTTTTTAATAAGGACACATCTATTAGAGTGTAGAGAGGATCTAAACAACAGGGTTTCAGATCATTTAACTCTTGAAACAGAATGTTTCGGTGAGCTCTAAATTATAATCTCTATCTCGCCAAACTGAGCTTTTACTTCCTAACGAAGTTACGTAACTGCTCAAAATTGCGTAGAAAAGGTGGTTCAACTCCACATTATTCCATTCGCACAGCAAGTAGTACCTGAGTTCATCTTCGATCAATCGCGACTACCAGTGCATAGATTCGTTTATGCTCGAATTACGATGCTACAATTGGTCACTCAGGCTTTTTACCTAATTTCTATTGAAACGGTATAGAACATGTTCGTTATTTAATAGATAACATTTCACCTTTAGTAAAATAACACAGGGTTTAAGAGAAAAAAGAACATTATTTTTTCGATTTCATTATTTTATATGAAACTGACACATTCCTGTAATTTCTCACTTTTCATTCAATTTCGCTTATTTTTACGATTTATTGGAATGCTAACTTATTTTTTTGTATGTTCTATTCTGAGTAGTATCTCATCATCATCATCATCATTAGCCGGAGGACGTCCACTGCTGAACATAGGCCTCCCCCGTATACCGCCACGCCGAACGACAATTCGCCACTTGCATCCATCGGCTGCCCTCGACCCTCAATATGTCGTCGGTCCACCTGGTGGGAGGCCTGCCTACGCTGCGTTTTCCGGTCCGTGGTCGCCACTCGAGAACTTTTCTTCCCCATCGGTTGTCAGTTCTACGAGCGCTGTGGCCTGCCCATTACCAGTTCAACTTGCAAATTTTATGAGCTATGTCGGTGACTCTGGTTCTTTGCCGAATATCCATGTTCCGGATTTTATCCCGCAAAGATACTCCGAGCATAGCTCTTTCCATTGCTCGTTGAGTGACTCTTAGTCTCTCTAAAAGGCCAGCAGTCAATGACCACGTTTCGGAGCCATATATCATCACTGGCAACATACACTGGTCAAACACCCTTGTCTTGAGACACTGTGGGATTCTCGATGAGAAAAAATCACGTAGCTTCCCAAACGCTGCCCATCCGAGTTGGATTCTTCGGGCGACCTCTTTCTCGAAGTTGGACCTACCTAACTGAACAATCTGTCCAAGGTAAGTATAATGAAAATGTAAGGGTGCCACATGGACATTCGACATGACTTTCGTCCTGTCCATGTTCATTTTAAGGCCATCCTGTTGGGAAACGATACTGAGGTCGCTGAGCATAGCATTGAGGTGCTCCAACGATTCTGCCATGATGACTATATCATCGGCAAAATGAAGGTGATTGATGTATTCACCATTGATGTTGATGCCGAATCCGTTCCATTCCAAGAGCTTGAAAATGTCCTCCAACGCGTTCGTGGACAGTTTCGGAGAAATAACGTCTCCCTGTCTCACGCCTTTTATTGGATTGGTTTCGTGCTCTCTTCCTGCACGCGTAGCATGGCGTTATTTCATCGTTATTTCTACACAAATCGACTGTTTTTTTTGCACAAATGTGACACCATTTGAACACTATTGAAGAAAAGGACGTTTATTTTCTATATTTTTCACATTACCATGCTTAAAACGATAAAAATATTTCTACGTTCTGTTATTTTGTCTATTCTTCCGTCGACAAAACCCCTTTCTACGGCGCCATGCTACGCCTGCTGAAATCGGATGGACATGGTGGCGTTTCTATACAAACACTTCAACACTTCGATATACCTATAGTCGTGACATCGTTGGAGGGACTGCAATACTGCCCAGGTTTCGATTGAATCGAAGGCTTTTTCATAGTCCACAAACGCTAAACACAATGGCCGATTATAGTCCTCTGTCTTCTGTATAATCTGGCAGAGCGGGTGTATGTATGTGGTTTATAGTACTAAAACCTTTTCGGAAACCGGCTTGTTCGGGAGGCTGGTAGTCATCAAACCTGCGTTCGAGACGGTTCGTAATGACTCTTCAGAACAGCTTGTATACATGGCTCAGAAGTGAGATTGGCCTGTTGTTCTTCAACAAGGTGTTGTCACCTTTTTTGAAGAAAAGAACAACCACACTCCTGTGCCATGCTTCTGGCGTAGAACCTTTGAGTATGACGGAATTAAACAACTGGAGGACTAGAGTAGTACCGGTTTTCCACCCGCTCTCAGAAGTTCTGTTGAGATTCCGTCCTCACCCGGCGACTTGTTATTCTTGAGCTGTTGAGCCATTCTAATCTCGTACAGGCTGGTGTCTGGGATATCCTCAGTGTAGTGTCAAGTCAGTTTAGCTCTTGCGTCTCAAGATGTACCGACACTGGGTTGTCGTATTGATGTATATAACTGTCCGTAAAACCTCTCAAGCTCCCTTAGGTTCTCTGGTTTAGTCGAAATGATGCTGCCGTCGTTAATCTTCAGCTTTGTCATTTGGCTCTGCCCAATAGACGAATTCTTTGCGAACACTTTTGAGCCCCGGTTCCGCTCGATTGCCTCTTTGATCCATGCCGCACTAAAGGAGCGCAGGTCACGTTGCATTCATTTAGAGATTCGTCTATTGAGTTTGCCATATTCCGACATATCAGCTGAAGATTGCAGCCTCATCTCGGTCTGGTCCTGCATCAACCGGATTTTTCCGTTCGAGAGCTTTTGAGGCTTATTGCAGCGCGGGGTCTTAAAAAACTTGGACCCCACAGCTTGGACAGTTTCCACCAACCCATTATTAATCTCGTCCACAGTTTCGCATTCGGTTAGGCACTGGAAGCGATTGTGCAGTTCAAGTTGAAAGTCTTCGGGGTTCCTGAGTAGTATCTGTTTTTTGTGAATTTTATTCATGAATAAAATTCACAAAATAATATCAGGCAAAAGAGCCATGGCCGGTTGAGTGCTTGAGCTTCAATGCTGCTAAGACGTGAATTTTTCCGCAAAAAGGAGCCAATCCGACTCGGTTCTATCTTTCTGAGGTGTAACCGTAAAAATGACAGGCTTGTAGCATATCTTGACCTTTTTGGGGTGCCGTTGACATCGACCCACAATATTAGTCCTCTTATTGAGTTGGCTGCAAAAAAGTTAGGTACATGAAGTGGTACAGGTTTGCCAAATCCCAACTCGATGCACTTGAGTTATTTTAGCACCCGGCATTGATCGAGGCCACGATCTGCGGGGCAAGACGGAATAGGAAGTAGTCACCTCGAATCCTTATGCAAAGCAGTCATGCTAGCGAAGTAGGAGGTGGAACACGTGAGGGAGAACAGCCGCGTGACGTACGACGCCGAGAAGCGATTTCTATTTGAGAGTAGGAGCATGCCTTGGTCACTGGACTGTCTTATCAGGTAACGGTGGCCCTGGAACGTAAAGGGCTATTTAAGGGTCACCATGGATATTAGTCAGTACTAGAGTCTGGTAAGAAATCCCGTCCCGCTCGGGAGGACACATTTGATGATTTTACCAAAAAAAAAAATAATACAATGCAGCTGCCAAAACGGAATACCGCAATTGACTGGATGCCGAACCTGATACAAGACTTCAACTCTCTTCGATCAAACCTAATAAAAATACATTGATGAAAAAAAAAACTTTTTGAAAAAAGTACCGACATCAAAAACGAATACAAAAAGTTTAAAACAAAACTTTTCTCTGGTAAACCGCTACCTCAAAACGATCAGATCAATTTTTCACGGATTTTCGGGGCGCACGTTAGAGAGCCAAATCCTGCCGGGCGTCGCGGAATTGTCTTATCGGGTATCCATAGCCTCGGATCGCAATGGGTTATTGAAGGACACCGTAGATTTTAGTCATTACAAGTTTGTATGTCCCTCCTGTCCTTCCCTGGGTGGAAGGGCTGATCTGATGATTTTACCACGTAATAAAAAGCCATACCACCAGGGGCATGACCGGTGGTATGGTGGGTCCCGCAGCGAGCTATATTATCCAGACGAACTGGAATGTTTGGGAATTTAGCAAGTCTGAAATTACATATAATTACCAATTCAGAAAAAAAGGTATCAGAATTATTTAAATTGTTTTTTTTTTTTTTTGTATTATTTACATTATTTTTTTTTTACAATTATATCCACATTCGAATATAGTCGGAAAATTCAATCAAATTAATTCAAAATATTAGCTTGTATCAAGAAAGGTAGGTTAAACTGTATTCTTGGCGACTGGGAAAATTACTGGCCACCACTCATGACCTGCGGAAAATTCGAGGTACTACATTTTTCACATGGAATTTGATGTCATGACAAAGACACTGGCGCCGCGTGTAAAGGTCATGAATGGTGGCGTGTATTTTAAATTTTAATAATTACGCAACTAATGTCAAAATGGTTGCGAGCGATACGTCCTCCCTCAGAAGGCGCCCCGCGCCGTCTAAATCAAAGAAGAAACCGTTCTTGGTTTTATATTGAATTTTGTCATTGCATATTATAATTGTTTAATACTATTATTTTACTTTTAAATGAGCTAATTATTTTTTTAATGCAAGCTAACATAGTAACCTTAGTTATTCAATACTTTTTGATTGAATATTCAGTAAATCTTGATAGATAAAAAATATAATTTCGGACGAAAAAATGTCAAATTCTTCCTGTTTTGAAAAATTATTTTTGGTTTATTTCTGAATGAAAAATAAAAAAGCGATTAATGCAGTCCAATTATAATCTTTCAGATGTACCAAGGACATTTTCAAATATTATTTTACTACTATACCTTCTATGTAATTCGGTACCAAAGTATGACAAAAAGTAGAATTTTATGAAACATCCTTTACAGAGACAAGGTTTTTACATATGTATGTAAACAAATCTAAAAATGTGTTTAAAGCACTCCACGCAGAAAGAATCAAACTTTCTCGAGTATATGTACTTTTTTTATTTGTGGCAATGTCATACCCAGAATCAGGTTCCAAAAGTCGCACAAAATCAACGAACCGTGTGAAAGCCCTCTTAATATAAAATACTGAAATCTTGTGATCGAGTTACTGATAGCTACTTAACTTCTTTGGTGACGGGAAATGTTAAAATTTGTATGGTCCATCCATACAAATAATATACTTGTTATGATATGACTTTATGACAATCGAGCCCAAAATTAATAGTTTTAATTAAATGGCAGAAGTATGAACCCTAATCGCTGCAATATTTTATTTAAATTCAGGAAATTTCAACTCCTTCACGATCATTATTATCTGACATCCGTAAGTGCTATCAAGGGATCAAAGTTAGGAAAGCCTAAAATTAGTGGCGGCCATTTTATTTAAATGAGACGAATTGAGATTTAGATGAGGATGTTGAAAGCCTGAGTGACAAGATAGGAAAAAAGTTTTAATAATTATACACCGTCCCCCTTATCAATAAAAGGAGAAGTAAAGTTACCCCAAGGTTAATCCTTTCATGACGAGACCAAAGCCTAACGGGGTCACGTGGCTTATCTCATTACTGTGACCCCGGAATATAAGCGCTATTGAAGGACACCGTGGATTTGAGTCAGTACAAGTCTGACAGTCCCTCCCGCCCTGCACGGGGTGGTAGGACTCATTTCATGACTTTACAACGCTAAAAAAAATTGGCCTCTTGCCTTTTGAAAATTCATAAAGGCATAATATCTCCGTCATAATATGTTTGCATGTATGTTCCGTTTGCTCGTAAAAGCGGTTAAACTGATTTGCAGAGTCCCTAGAGGCTGTCATAGGTTAGTCAGTCAAGTCAGTATAGTCATGTGTTATATGGGAGAGAAAGAATAAGCGTAACCGAGGGCAAAAGCTAGTTCTACATAATCCACTCAGTAGTAAGTTTGGAGTGTCTGTCTGTGTCATTTTAGGTACTAAACGAAGACACCGATTTTGATGCATTTTTATCATGTTTTGTGACGTCTAACCTGTTGCGATTCTGCGAATTTTAGGATAAAAAGAACTTGAAATATCGAAAAAACATTATTTTACAAATAATAAATAAGTATAAGTAGGTACTTGTGTCATTTATCTTAATCAAAACTGAACGATGTGGGCGTTCTATTTATACCAAAAAGAAATCGGTTTAGCGTTATCCCTTTATTCAGTTTTCAAATTATATTTCATAAAACTTTCTAATTTTATTGAGAACGAGGGAAGTTTATTTGTAAGTCTTCTTTTTGCATTTCTTTTACCTCTTTTACTTCGCAAGCGTGGGTGTTGGATATAATCTAAAGGCTAGCATACTTCCGAATTGAAATAATCTAGCCTAATTTCTCCAAAAAGAAATCTCTCAAGTTTTGGTAACACGCAACTATCTGTCAACAATTTCAATGCATTACAATTACAAGTAACTAGGTGATGCTAGACAGTTCAAAACTTTCTTTTGTTTACATACAACAACAACAACTATCAACAACAATTGGTGCAATATAATATTTACGATTAATAAGACGTAAATAATAGTTTAATTTAAGTATATAAGTGTAACAGTATCCACGATAAGATATCGACAGGTCCTATTGTTTTTCAAGACATTCTTCGAAAACGTTATCTTTAATAGTTTCCTCACACGTTCGGCAATAAAAAAATAACAGTCAGAAAAAACACCTGGGTCTATCGAAGAGTCTATTAAATAAATCAATCCTTTTAGAAACACGAAAACTTTTCGAGTGCGTCGTCGTGAGTAACGACCATCGCCTTTATTTTTTCCTTTCTACCATAAAACTATTCCGCGAAAACTAACTAAAAACTTCAGTAATAAATTCAGTAAAGTTGCTACATAAATCTGGCTTCAATCAAACTTAGGTTCTAGTGCCTGCGCGTCTAGTATGAGCTGAGGTTACATTTCCATATTAAGAAGCGTTAAGACATATAAAGTCGTGTTTCCTGTGACAAATCCACGTGACACGTTGTCAGGCGCTATTCAACTGTTTTGCTGATGTGTGTTCCTTGTTTAAATGCATTGAGCCGAGCTGCGATGTTCTCTGTGTTGTTGGTCACCGGTTTGATAGACAAGCGAATTATACACGTACGATATTATACTACACTATTGATGGTTTTACAAGATGCTACTTGGATATTGTGTAGTGGGAAAGTTTTGAGAATGAATGTAAATGGAAGAGTAAAAAAGGCAAAAAAAACGGTCGATAAGTAAGGTAGAACACATAGTAACTATGCTACGCCGCCGCCTGCTAAATTGATTGGTTATGGACAGGAGAAAAAATATGCTCTCATTGTAAAAACAAAAAAGCAAATAAAAAATCCCATCACACCACCAAATAAGAAAAGGAAAGGAAAGAAAAGGCTCCACAACAGCAATTCCAATTTAAATGCAAACATCATTAAACTAAAATGTCTGGCGAACTAATCATTTAAATTGAAGTCCGACTAGATTGTTTAAATGTTTACGTTGCAAATGAACGGACGTACAAACACAGTGTCCACATAAAAGGCCCCAGAAGTAGTCATCTACCGAATATTAATTGTCCTTTAGAATCTGCATGTATTTTAAAAGCGAAACACGTCGACGGAACTTGAAATTTCTATGGCTATTCGCCAGAGGAAATGGCGAATACAGTTAGACTAGCAACATGATTGATTGCGTATTGCAAATTATTTTATTTTTGTATCATCAACCACACGTCAACTACCCATTTGAACAATGAAACTGTTGTCTTTGCTATGTCGTTCAAGAAAAATGACACCTTTTCTTGAGAAGTTAAAAATCGTTGGTAAAATCTTCAAATGAGTCTTCCTACCCTGAGTGAAGTGGAAGGGTATATCAGACTTACACTGACTAAAATCCACGATGTTTCTTCAATAGCCCTTAATATGAAGTGGAAACACATTTTTCCTACTCCTCCACTATTCTTTCTGATTAATTTCGTTGCAGGATCCAAGACAGGTAAATTCATTCTCCGGGACACGTCGAGCTTCATTGTCTCGGCGCTTTTCTGGTGGTTGCCACTTTTGTTTCTGGCTCTCAGGAGTTGCAGTGGTTTGGGAACAGTGTGGTGGGTTTGTCCCAATAAAAAATAAAAATAGCCCTTTATGTTCCAGGTTCACGGATACCTGATTAAAGTCCCGTAACCCCGGTAGCCTTTGGACCTCTATAGGCGTCAGATAGCTGGCAGCTCTTTATGGCACATGTGGAACACAACGCGCAGTCATCCCGGGTATAGTACTTGATCGGAAGGCAAGTCACCTATTGCTCGCCGTCCGCATCGTGCTCATAGTACCGAAACCGCTGTCTCTACTACGGCACAGAATATAACTACGGAATGAATTTGGTGACATATATGTTTGCTGTTGACTGTATGTGTTTCTAATGTGTATTGCAATTTGATGTCGTGCGGTTGTTGCTCGGTAATTTCGGCCATGTTTGGTAGTCTATGGTTGAGTTATCCTTTTCTGGGTGTGTGGATTGTCTTGAGTCATGTGCGTGGTTTGAAGGAGTTATTTGGCCATCTTTGAGCGGAGATCGTTAAAGTAGTGGTTACTGATGAAATACTATTTTTTGTGGATGCATTTATTTCAATCATACTCATACTTGTGTAATAGGTCACAAAAAAGGATTTTGAAGAGACCATTTTTTTAAAATAAATATAAAAACGTTACCCCAAACAATTAAACTCACAACCTCCTAGACCCGTGCCCGGACAACTAATTTTAATCACGAAAACAGTTGTTCCGTGCTTGAATCGAAGCCGCGAGACGAAGAAGTCTAATGCTCAACCACTGTACCAACCACGCCGCGCCGTGCTAAAAATAATCGTTTTCATCCCTCTTTGTGTACTCTGTTAACACGTACTGTATCATCATTGTTGATTGACATTAACAAACAATACTACCTACGCAATAATGTCCACATTCGATATGTCATTTTCAAGCTTTCATGATAATGTTGACATTGTAATGAATGATAACAGTGTAGGTGTTAATTTAAATATGGATGCTATTGTTGTGTTTAGGAGTGACCACGTATGGAATTTTCTTACTCGACCACGTTACATCATCATCATCATCAGCCGGAAGATAGCACTGCTGAATAGAGACCCCTTACACTCTGCACGCCGAACGACAATTCGCACTTGCATCCATCTGTTACCCGTGACTCTCACGATGTCGTCGGTCCACCTAGTGGGGACCTGCCTCACTGCGTCTTTCGGTCCGTGGTCATTCGAGAACTTTTCTGCCCCATTGGTTATCAGTTCTAGGAGTTATGTGGCCTACCCATTGACTCTGGTTCTTCAGACAATATCTTGTTCCGAATTTTACCCCTCAAAGAAACTCCGAGCATAGCTTTTTCTATTAGCAATGTCGAGTGACGTGAGTGACTCTTATTACAGAACGTCACTCAATATTCAAGTATTACTTAAAACTATATTGAAAGCATTTGATTGGTTGAAATCTAGATTTATATAGAGATCAGTGCTTGAGTTTCGTTCTGTAATACGGGCTTAAGTCTCTCTAGTGTGCCAAAAAGGAAAGATTCCACTAAAATAAAAGATTGAGAAGAAAGAGTTTCCATTCCTTTTCCAATCAAATTGAAGTCAACGTACTCATCGTAAATAAACTACTATCTAATTAAAAAGACTAACAATCCAACCCTCTCCATGAGTGCGAGATTAAAGGCGCAGAATAAAGCTGCGTCTGCACGAGTCAAATACGACAGCATTTTGAGATTACGTGTCACACAGTGTTACCGTTTGTGTCCAATTGACAGCTTGGACATTCTCGCATTTGGATTCGCATTTGTTTGGTCTAAGAGGTACTGAAAATTTTGGCACACTTTCGCAAAAATTCGCAGAAAATCTCCAGCCTTAGTGGGCCATCCCGGCATCGAACGAGGTCAAATTCTTCTTTATAAAAATCGTGTTCTGACAATAACTATGTGTGTGTTCGTGTTCGTTCACTATTTTCAAAAAAAGAATTGTCGAGTTTATGTACAGTCGACAGTCGTTCGGATTTATGTGAAAATGTAAATAGTATAAATCTCCTTGTGAGTGCAGCTTTAAGTCCAACATTAAACCCCCTGTTTGCTTAGTGGTACACTATAGTATATCGTCATCACGTCTCGCTTCAGTTCCTACTTTTAATTTAATTTAACTGTACCTCGGGGAGCCGTTTGCGTTGAGACAACTTTAATTTTTAAACTGCCATTTCAAATTACAAGATTAAATGAGATTTAGATGGTTTTCAAATTCTAGATGATTTAAAATACGAGTATGAAGGAACAGCACAATCTAAAAATTTAAATAAGATTTTATAGCTAATGCCAGCTATACACGATTCAGTTTACCGTCAACTTTGTCACCGCTCGTCACGGTAAACTTGACGGTTATACATATGGCTATCAGAAGTAGGTTTAGTATTTGGTTAAGAAGAAAAAGACATGCTTAGGCAGATTGCAAATAAGTTGACTTAGGTATGCCAAAATATTAACTGTTTGCATAATCAATAATTATGACTTCTTAAAGCTTTCATGAATGTAGTAAAGCTATAAAAATTAAAAAAAAACAGTAGTGATATGTGATAAGTGTTAAAAAGTCATAGCGTTGACTAACGAAGACATACCAATATTACACTTTTCCTAATATTATTTTCATGGCATCAAGGGAAATTGAAATGGATACCATGTAGTCACTCGTGAGTGTTTTCCCTAATCTACATAATATATTATTAATGTCTTCTGGGGAAATGGCACACGAGAGAAGCAATATAGGTAATGGTTGCTGAGTCAGAATAGAATAAATGAAACTAAGAGTGAATCAATATTAATATTTTTATTATATTATTTGACGCTTCCAAGTTCATGATATTTTATATTTTATCAACAACTATAATATACTCCCAAGTTTTACCGCATTTATTAATTACCGAAAAATTTGTTCATAGGCAAAAACGGTCACTAAATTGCCATTTTTTATTTTTTTCGTTGTATTAAGTATGGAAATCATATAATACTATCCTTAGCTTAATAAAACATGCAAAGGTAGACGTAAACAAAACAACAAAACATAAAACGTATGACAAAGCGGAAACACGGGTCATAGGAATATTGGTTCGAAACAAAACTACGTATTTTGACTCAACTTAAAAAGAAAAAAAGGATATAATATTTTATCAAGTAAATAATGAGTTTATCAACCTATGTTTTTAATGAAAGAAAATTAATAAGCAATGTTGCTTATTTATAAATTATTTTTATATGTAACCGGCAATTTCCATCCAAAAAAATCTTTTCTTGTCCTTTTCTCTTGTCTACTTCTGTATTGTAAATTATTAACTTATTCCCACAATGCTTAGAAAAACTCGTCATTTCAACTAATTTTGGATCAATTTCCAACCTAATCAAAGAACGCAGCTGAAAAACAATGTTTATTACATTTTTCTGAAAAGTAACTAACAAAATTTCAGTGCATACAGCGACATATCCAATTATGTCCATGTCCAATCTAAATATAGACAGCTTTTTAAGAGTAGCTTTTTCGTTCTTATTTTTTTCTACACGAAGATAGCTACTTTGCATTTACCTACCGTTCTTTGTTAAATACCAATATAAAACTTATTATAAGTGAGCAGTGGTGGTCTAGTTGAATCGGACCCGACTTACGAGTGGGTTCGAACCAATCCAGGCTCATTACTTAGTGTTATTTATTTCATCACTATCTGCTCTCAAAACGGTGAAGGAAAACATCGTGAGGTAACCGGCATGTCCTAGAACCATGGGTTAATTAATTAGTTTTCAACACATCTTAGATTTAAAAGTATTAGTGAGTCTCGAAGAGATAGTGTGAAAATTAACCCTCTGCCACTGAGGTGCCTTTTTTGTATCTATTCTACTGAGGAGTAGTCTGTCAGACGTATATTTTGGGTGGCATTATAAAATAAATTATTCATTTTTTTTATGGAAAATCCAATATAACTGTTTAATTATGACATCACACAATGTGTCAGGGTAATTAAATATGGAATGAGACTCATAATTAATGAAAATACTCAGTCTTATTTATTTATGACAAAATCTAGGAACTGTAGACACAGCTAGCATTAAAAATTTAAAGAAAAATTAAGAATCATGAAAGCAACAAAAATAACTTAATAATGCCTTCTCCTAGGTTAAACTTATTAGGAAAAAAAAGAAAAAAAATATCCTTAGAGTAGTTTTTCAAAAATCTAGCCTTATAAATCCTCTTTACAATGAACACAAATTTGCGCTGCACACTGCCCGCAATCGGTTTTTGTTTGCTTTTTCGGCTTGCTTGGACAGATGCGACATCATTTTCTTCCGGCTGATGTTTCAGGCTCATTTGGGGTGGAAGGAGCAGCTGGTAAATCACGACGTATAGTCACCCGCAGTTCTATTTTACTGAGATGACGTCTGACAGACACTATGACTAAAATTAATTTGCTTGGCGTCTGTAAAACAATATGATATTGTAATTATTCTAATGACTATACGTCTACCAGATCCATTTCGCTCACAATCTAAAAAAATAATGCAATTATGAGTTGTACCTATAAACTGCTGTACAGTTTATTCATTTTACTGACGTGACGTTTGTAAGACAGTATGGCATTATAATTATTTTAATGACGTTACGTCTACCAGATCCATCACTTATTACTGACATTACGTCTTGTGGACACCAAACAGCTCTAACTCCACACGTACACATGCCGCAGCTACCGCCGCTACATTGGCTGGAGGCGCGTGCTCACGCAGGAAGCTACAGAGGAACACAGAACAATGTGCCGCGAAATGACAACGTGGCAACGTCGCATAGATATTGCAGTGTCTGACAGACGTAACGACAGTGGCAGAGGGTTAAGAATATTCTGGAAACACTGTATTAGACAGCTGGCAGCCGTATGGAAATGACAGACTTTTCTTATAATTTTCTGTAGCGTTTATGAGTATCAAGAGAATACTAAACAAGTGGCCATGACACCTTACTTCACATTAAATAAGTCAGTATACAATAAACAAAGTTACTATGACTATGTCAAAGTTGACGGAACCTTCTCGAAATTAGGTTAAGACGGAATTACTTCGTGGAATGTTAATGCGATCTTGTGTACTAGTCGTACGGGCGTGAAATGGAACACGATTTCAGTGTTGTCTTATTTTTCTTGACATTTCCTGATAGATAGAGCTGTGGGGTCTGGTCTGTGTCTTAATTTTTTCAGTTACTTCTTCGTAAAAAGCATAAAAAAATACTGATTTTTAGTTGTTATTTTCATGGTTAACTCATTCTGTGGTCGAATTTATATCTAATATCTTTAAACGAGCAATTCTTGTATATTTATATATAATCAGGATCTCGGAAACGGTTCCAAGGATTTTCATGAAAGTTACAGATTGGAGGTTTTTCGGCTCAAGGAATCGATTTATCAAGGTCCCAGGTTCGAGAAAAGCTCGGTTCCCAAGATATAGACATTTTATCTCGGTCAACCAGATATTTAATTTCAATTTCTCATTTTGTATGTTTTGTCAGCTAAGGAGTAAAATCTCTACCTGCATTTGAATTTCCGAATGCATACAACCTCTTCAAAGTTAGAGTGAACAAGATTCTTTTGAATAAGATCCTTCCATTGTTAATGTCTGTCATCCGTTAACTAAACTAAAGTCAAGAGCGAAACCCATCACATAAAAAAAAACTGCTAAGCAGTTGTGGGATTGCCTTCCAGTATAACCGGATACAGCTGAATTACATGGAACGACTGCCTAGCTGACCCCCATAACCCAGTAACTGGGTAACCGCATTACACTCGGAATAACTACTTGTAAGTCATACACTCAGATCAAAGAAATAGGCAGACAGAGCGCTCACAACACGCGAGTGGGTCCACCAAAGTTAAAATCGAATACAAAGTCGCGACAGTACCAAGCTACGCGTCGTACCAAGCTGCGCGTCGTTGTTGTTTTTTGCCAAAATATGCGGCTCTCGTGTCATTATAACCATCGTAAAAGTTGTTCTCAAAAATAAAGAAAACATTATGGAATGTAATTCGATTTGATTTTGTATTAACTTTGGTGGAGACACTCGCGTGTTCTAAGCGTTTTATCTGCCTATTTCTTTGATCTGAGGTCATACAATGTTTGCTCTGTGCGGGGATCGAACCTGCTACACGCTGCGTCACACCCCATTTGTAAAAGACAAATAGTCAACGAATAAAACTATCATTCTATGTCTATTTATTACTTTTCTATAGCTCTGGAGATAAGGAAGTACTAAGCTGACAAAACAAGTTGGTCGAAGGTGAAAATTGGACCCACATGGTACAAACACTACGTTGTTTACGTCACTAATCGTCCAGCTATCTGGAAGGGAATCTAATCGGTAGAGATGCGCAAAATGTGTCAGTAAAAAGAAAATGAATGAAGTATATCTTTTCACTTGATGAAGTAGTTCATTCATTCATTCAGTACTTCATTTCGTCCAGCAAATCTGAACTAGTTCACTGGACTAGTTCACTGAACTACTTCACTGAACTACTTCACTGAAGTACTTCACTGAACTACTTCACTGAAGTACTTCACTGAACTACTTCACTGAACTAGTTCACTGGACTAGTTCACTGAACTGGTGATTTAGTGAAGTGAAATCACTAGTTCACTGACTGAACTAGTGATTTAGAGAAATGATGTATTTCAATAAATCACTAGTTCAGTTATATACGTATGTCGATTTTCCTTCATACTTTAAACAGGCTTAGGACTGTCAACCTAGAAATATAGTTGTATTTGGTGGTAATAGTCGTTTTGGTTTACTTACACTTTTGTTGTACGTCAAATAAGACTGTATTCCTTTCACTATAAAGTTCATATTACAGTGAAAAGACTAACTACTGATAACATATTTCCGTGGTCACGTGGTGGCGAGGCGCCGCCGCCGTATTCGCTCGTTACTTTATCAGCCGACGAAGTAACACGAACATGTACGAGTGAGAGAGCGCCTTGGTTGAATGTGTGTGAGTAGAGCGGGCTTATCGTCCGTCCATAGCCCATTGTGTACTCAGCCAATAGCCATCAGCCATGCACGCGCGAAAAGAAACACCACAGACTACGTAGAGTGTAGATAGAAACACTGAATTACTAAGTGAACTAAAGACACATTTGATTGGCCAGTGAATGAATGAAAAGTTCATTTTGGGAAATGAACTAGTTCATTTAGTTCATTCGTTCGCGAACTACCCATGTCTACTAATCGGGACAGTCGATATTCCATTTCGATAGTCACTTGTTTCTGCGTTGAAAAATTAAGCCGGAAACACATTATTAACACCCGACGCCGCCCGATGAAACTTGATGCGTGTTGGGTCAAATCAAATGTATTGTTTTCTATGACCAGAATCACATTATGAACACCCGACGCGACGACACGCGCTCACTGCACATCGGGTGTCGACACGTTGCGTCGCGTGGCGTGTACCTATGTAATTCTGCTGTTCACAGGTGGATAATAAATGATTGCACTAAATCTTCTCCTCTTCAGCGATGCAGTCTCATTGGTTAAAATTTCTCCGTTTCTACTACGTTTCTACGCATCGCTGCTTCACTCAATTCTTGCAGGCACGCAGCCTCAGTTGGGCAGTTGTACCGGCGGGCGTTTAGCTAGTAACGAATAGAGCGAGCAACTGAAAACTAGTTGGCGAGCAACGAGCAGCAAGCATGTAGTTCCGATAGTTTTGTCGCTGGGCTATCAGCGAGTATTGAGTGCAACGGCGATCACTTGTACTTCTCGCTCGGATATGCAGCCTGTGTGTTTGTATTCTACTGCGTTAGCTCTCTCCGTCAAGCGAGTATCGCATAGCGAATACATCTTTGAAGCTTTTGTCGCCTCAGCGTGAAACAAAGCCAGTCCTCGCCGACAATAGAAACAGCGACCAACTATTAAATAATGCATCTTCAGCTTTTGTTTACACGAAATGTATAATTCTATTCAAGTACATTCCTTGAGCGAGATAAAAGCCGATAGTACGTCGCTTGTTCGCTGTCGCGGACGATGGGACAACAGCTTTAAGATTGAAAAGAATCTTAGTTTGATCTCAGGTCATTGGCAGTTTGGCAGAAAATTTAATTGAATTTGTATTTGTTCTTTGTTTTCTATGATTGGCCACCTAGGACCACTTCGATATTTATTTTGCAGTTAGCAAACAAACATTGGCAATTATTTTTACAAAAATAGTTATGAAAATACCAGATATTTTTCTGAAGACTAATATCACAAATTATTTCTACTGTTATTGAAACATTTCAAACATTTATGAGTAAATAAAATGTTGCTGAGTGTTATTTAAATGAATAAATTAATATGTATCGGACGTGACCGTGGTTTTATTAAAATTTAAAAGTTCTCAACAACAATGAAATCTGGCTACAGCATAGCATCATCATCAGCCCAAAATTATTCCACTGCTGGGACAAATTTTTTTAGCGTGGCAATCATTATATGTGCCAGCCCCTCACTGTCAGACTTGTACTGACTAAAATCCACGGTGTCCTTCAATGGCCTTTAAGTTCCGGGGTTACTGGTAATGCATTAGTCCCGCGACCACAGCTGGGACACGTACCTCCTCTTTTTGAAAGAGAGTGGGCCGTCATCCACCACGCGGATCCAGTAAGAGTTGTTAGATATCCCATGTCTTTGAATTTTTCTGTTCCAGGATATGCCAGTTTCCTCACGCTTTTTTTACTTCACCATTTACCTGTTTCAAAATGATCATTCACCCAATCAGAATTTGAAGCCGCGTTGCAGCGTTGGTCTGAAAGATGCAGTTGCAACAATCGCGTTGCAACCCATTGCCCGCCGGCTCTTTTGTTTTTTCAGATTTGCTAGACCTAAAATGCGATGTGAGTATTAGATGAACTACCTAACATGCATGATATTTATAAAATTCTAAGACCAAGCACTCAGAAATAAAGAGACCCATTACTTCTGGATATTACCCCTACATATAAACAAAGAAATACCTCTTTATAATAATCTAAAGATATAAATAACTCAAAAGTGACTGACTGACATATTGATCTATCAACGCACAGCCCAAACCACTGGACGGATCGAATCGACGGAAAGGATTTTTATCAATTCCACCCCCAAGGGGATGAAATAGGTGATGTAAAGTATGAAACTTTGTCAATTTTGTAAAACATATTCATTGATAAGTTCCGATATCCACGCGAACGAAGTCGCGGCACAGCAAGTTATATACAAAACAGTCAGTAGTATAAAATTCATTCACAAATTATCAAAGGTTCGTTGCCCCGATACTAATTCGTCAAGTGCGAAATCGACTTCATTTTGAATGGCCAAAGTTTCATCGAAATTGCTTCAACAAATTCTGAAGTTGATGTATAAATAAGTCTCACCTAAAAAACGGTTCTCGTTTATGTACAGGCACCAGTACCCATCATGCTCAAAACAAAAAGGTTCACTTTCAATGGCAAAATTTTACAGATTCGGGTAGATTGATGTGCTGCCGTCTGTAGGTACATACTTTAAATACTTATTTTTTGTTTGAAGATATTGATGTATAGATTTGATTCATGAAATCTGCTAAAAGCATTTAATTTTGTACATGAACATCTTTCATATTTTGTCACTGTTTTTTTTATTACATAAAATAAAATGCATATAGATTACCTACTTTTAATAATGTGTTCAAAATGAATTTAGACATTAATTTTATTTTAATTTAATCAATTATTTTTTATCGTTTATTTAATTTCAGCTCACTTAAAATGAAGAAATAAAGGGCGCACGGTTCGAGCTATTCGTTTTTCTCCTTTGTAAATGTGTTTAAGCTCCAAAATATTTAATAAAAACTCAATGAAAAGCAATAATTAGCGTTTTACAATTCCCAACTCTTCAATTAATCCGTATTTAATTCCAATAGACATTTTTCCATACTTAATGCAATTAAAGTTGTCCCTGTAATTGTACCTCCGATCCCTTTGGCCGTATTGAAGGACCGAGCACTTAACGTTGAGCCCTCATCCCTCCGGAGTTTATTGACCCCGCGCGAGCCTCCGTTTGATAAAAACGCCGGGAGGCGCTACCCATGTGCTTGTATTTTCAGTGTGCCTGAAGGCAAGCGCCAGTCGGCAACGAGCCGTCGCTAACGACGCACGTGTCTACGCGAGCCTCTGAAAGCTCCGCGCCGCGTAAATAACTTCGATACACATTACGAAAAATAAATTGAACTTTCTTTTTTCGCTGTAAAAAAAGTTTTAAAGTGTAAAAATAATTTTGTGTTGTCTGAGAAAGTAGTGAAACTCTAAATTTAATTTTATTAGACTTAAAACTTTTTGTGCGTTTGTTAGGAGATGATTGGACATTAACATTGTCTTCACACATAATCATCGTCGAAACCCGAACTTGGAACACGCAGTGAATCGGACGATACTCTAAAACGCATCTGTAAACGTTTTCGATGAAATGTATACGATAATGTGAGGACATATTAACGAATGTTTTGTTGATATAGAACGAAAACAATCGCTCGTTGGTGCATGTAGTGGTGATTTAATTCTATGCTTTGACTGGCGGTTTCCTGCGACGACAACGAACGGAAGTCGCCGATACGAAGTCCGTGTAAGTTGGAAATAGAAGCCAGTTCATCAACAGAACGGTAACTAACTTTTGTTTTCTCTGAACATGTTTGTTGTGGAAACAATGTCCATTATGATTGTATGTACAATGTTTACCACCTTAAACATACGTAGGTGAATTTCGATCAAAACAAACTTCACTTGCATGTTTTCGATGAAACCTATTTCGGTGTTGCACATCGTTACGAAACGGAACTGGGTTTAATCGAACCTATGTGACGTTGCTATACGGACTTGGTTCATTGATTGGAATTCCTTTCACGTTCGCTTTGGGAATTCGATTAAACGTCATATTTTGTAAAAAGTTTATGACACGAAGGGAAAGGTTTCCAACCGTACTTATTCGTTAAGTATTTAAATTAAATATTCGCAAATTTGACCGGATTGTGATTATTTTTGATTACGGAAAAATATTATAAAAATACACTCTATTTTCTCAAAATAGGATGTGAAAAATCTTTGTCTTAATTATTTATTGTGACTTTGTTTATAACAAAACTTATTTTCGTAATTACAAAAAGAATCATCAAAAAAATATTTCAATACCAACCTGCAATTTATTTGTCTCAATATTTTTTTTACTGAATGATGAGTTAAATAAAACTAATGTTTGATAGAACTTATAATAATTATGTTGGTTTTCGCTAAACCTATCCTATATCTTTGTAAAAAAAAAAACATGACATTACAAATCGTTGCAATATTTTCTATCACATCTCCTTTTAAAATCCTTGTTACATGTTTTTTTTCATTAAATATTTTGTTATCAAAATGAACATTTTGAAAATCGTCACATTATTATTATGTAAACGAATCTTTGTAAACGGGTCATTGAATCTTAGTACCCTCAAAGCTGTTGTAAATACGTACGTTTTGTCACAGTATAAATATCTACAGTAGTGGATCTCGGCCGCATGATAGAAATAAATACCTACAGCCGCGCGGTACGTAAACATGCGCTAGGGCTGTTCGATCCGACGCCCGTCTCTAGCATTTTAATTACATTTGCCTACTTTCTGTATCTATTTAGTTTTGTGATTGTAAATATACTTTTCTTACATCAGTAAACAAATAAAATACTTTGTATATTAGGAAGGATTTTAACACAAGCGTATGTACCTACCGTATCATGATTCATTCAGAACTGTCTATAACTTACCTATTTCATTCGTTTCAGTAACTTTCCTTTAGTATATCCACTGTATTTATTAATTCAAATACCCTTTTTTTCGTTAGATAATAGAAAATATTTATCCATTAAAAAGTCACACATTATGTACCTACCTGCCAGCTACTAGTACTTAAGTATAATTATTTTATAGTCAGTACTTTTCAGAGTTTACAGGTATTTAAAAAAAAACTTATGACTGGATACGTTATTGACGAATTCATACACCCAAAAACAGCACAATATTTCCTACTCGTCATATTAAATTATGTCCATGAACTGATTTTGTTAAAAAAACAACACACCGTCCGTTCATCACTACGGTACGGCCGTGACTGTCAGCGCCCCGAGCGCGCCCCGACATCGAGTCACGTGGTATAGCTCGCGTTTCGTCCGTTTGTATGAAGATCAAATACTGTTAGATATTATTACCGTGGTTTTGTACTCCTTAGATGTTATAATCATCATCATTATCATTTTTATGGCTATTGTACCATCTTCCCAAACAGGAGTCTATTTTTAGTGGCCATTACGTTTTAGGGCAGTTCCCATCTACATCAGTATGTTCTTGTATTTATGTTTTGATTTGTATCGCTTTGCTCGTCTTTTGTTTTGAAGCTTACGGAGTTTCTCAGGTTAATCAGAATCTCATAATTAGGTACTCATTAATTTGTAATCATCAGTTGCATTTCTCGACTTTCTCTTGTTTCTTATCTTTTATTGCATTTTTTTAACAATAACTCATGATTCATTGGGTATTTTTGTTGATTAAAATTTGTTAACACCTGATTTAATTATATTTGACACACGTTGTACAGACGCCAGCAGGTAAACCTACAATCTGTCAATGTCAAATTATATCACTCGAATATTAACCTTCCAGTATTGTAATAGAGTTGGACATCTATTAAAGAGACATTGAGGTAAGCAAAATAAAATAACTCAATAAAAAACAACTGTAACAAACCTCTACTTTATAGAATTAATTCTGTCTTTCTTTACTGAATTTTCACACATTATTTTACTTTAAAATCGCTCATAAATAGCAAAGTTTCTTATTTTGTAATCGCAGACACTGTCGATTTACATATTTTCAAAATAAGAATTGCCATGTGCAATTCTTATTTTCATACTTATTTATTATTCAGATAAATATAAATTCAATTTATTCATCGTAATCTCATGAGTAAAATTATAAAAACGTTGACAAAATATTTACAACTTCATTCTCCAAGAAGAATTATCATAATTCCCACAAAAAGTGTATATCAAAACATTAAATTCCTAGAATTATTTCTCAACATTGTAATTACTACTGTCTACTGGTCGTAAGATGTAAGACGTGTCTGCTAAATTGTTTTAACAAATAAAACGAGTAGATCATCATGTTTGGCACATTTATTTGCATGCCATGATCTGTGTTACGCCTACAAATTAGTACGTAGTATTTGGTAATACGGAAGACGTCAGTAATAAGTATGTCAGGATACTAGGTATTTGCAGTATTACCTATGTATTTATTTGAAGTATTAGTTTGGAGGCTCGCTTCTTGTAACTGTTTTACCAATGACTATATTGTTTTTTTTTTAGGAATCGTTTTAAATATTTTCAATATTGCGCTCTTTTTATTTAAGGTAGAGATCAAATGAAATTTTCCTTTTAAAATAAATATGGTACGTTTCTTAATTACTGCATTTTAGCAGTCCAAAGGCCCACATTCACAGTAAGTGATGATCTTACTTCTTAAAAACTATAAATTTTCATCATGATTTTGTTAAAACCCGGAAATACATTTAAAATAAATGAAAAGTCGAAGTTTAGAACACTTTATAATTTTAAAAAGAAGCCCTAAAGCCTGTCCATGCAGAAAAGTTTCAGTTGTAAAATTTTAATATTCAACGGACGGTTAAAAGATCGTATGACAAAACCCCAAGACGAAGTTAGGGAAAAAGATTTTATTATAAGTTGCAATAAAATTAATGTTGAAACAAGATTACCTTGAGAACATGGATTTTCTCGTTTCGTGGGTTTTTACTTTAGCTATATACTAAAAACAAATGTTACGATTTGTGTGTACAAATATGATTTAAACTTTACAAACTAGCCAGCAAGTTCTCCCGCAAGTAGTTTGAAAATTATCTCAGAGGGACGTAAACGGTACCCAGACCATTATATTTTGATTATGAATATTCCATAAGTAGGAATACAACGTGTATCGCCACAAGTGCAAAACCTCTCGTGGGGAGGTCTTGCGCTTTTGGCGTTACACGTTGTATAGAATAGTTTATCTAAGCATAGCAAAAGTATTTAAGAGAGTTATTATTAGAATATTAACGCACTATTAAAATAATTCACTATTGTTATCTATGAGTTATCTGCAAGATTCATTCAGCTGTTCTGAGGTCTTACCACGAGCTCGTAAAGCGATTCAGTTTAGGCTGTGAGAAAGATATGGCTAGACGACTTGTATAGTTCTGTCTCTTTCCCACAGCCTAAACTGGATCGCGTAAGGACTCTGCTCACATTGAGTTACAAACACTAACCACGCAATAGGGTAGTTTAGAGCAAAAATAAATTTAAAAAGTGTTCAGTCCATCAGTTAGGTAATCTTAGTCGTTTTTGAAAAAATTAGGGTCAAATATTTTTGGATAATCTAACTTCTGGACTTATACATTATTTTAAATTAAAATGGCCTATTCAATTGATATTATTGTTGACTACCAAAAGTCAAAAATATACATTTATTCATCCCTAGTTTTTGCCCGTGGCGTATCTCGCATTATGGTCGTAAATTATCCCACGGAGACGTTTTAAATGTGATCTAAGTATGTCATTCGGGGTTAATGTGGTTCCCCATTAGTGAAAGTACTTTCGGAAACGGATTTGTATGAATTCAGAAGATCCCCCTACATACTATAAGTTTTTGTAAATTACGGCTACAAACTTGACTTACCTACTTATAGGTAATATTATGCCACGGTCGCCCAAAAAACAGGCCGTATTTTACCATTTTTTTATTTAATAATTTTTGCTCTTTTTTTAACGTGTTAAAATCATAAAATGAGTCTTCCCCACCCCGGGCAGGGCGGGAGGGACTGTCAGACTTGTACTGACTAAAATCCACGATGTCCTTCAATAGCCTTTTATATTCCGGGGTCCCGGTGATGGAATACGTCCGGCGACCCCGTAATAATTTTTGCTCTGGACGCAGTGGCTAAGCACTTTCTTTTCTGTTTCTTTCTGTCTACTTTGAGTTCTTAAATGTTTGTAAATTTAACGCATTCAGAAAGTAAATCATGTATTTATACCCCTGATTTTGGGCTTTTCAATCAAAATCCAAACAGAATATCACTCATTTATGCAGACGACAACACTCTAAGTTTACTTCCAAGATACCAAAATAAAAAAAAACCTTTTCATTCTTACTATAGATTTATTTATTTTATTTTATCCTTTATTTCAGGCAACTAAGGCCCATAAAAACACAATACATATATAAGTATAAAAAAATAATAACTATAAACTAATACATATTTTAAAAACAATAAACTTTAATCATTTAACTTACCTAGTTTAATTCAAAATTACGCAGTAGTTTTCATACCGGACGTGTACCAAAATGTTTTATAAACATACGTATGTAATTTATTACTGTGCTAGTATCAAATGTTAAAGGAAAACATGGCAATGTAGTACGTTTGCAATAAAATGAAATATTTACTAGATGTGCTCTATTTACGAAAATTGCATAGTTATGTTTGTAATTTTGACTAGTACACATTTGCGGGCATACATTATGCCACTGCTTTGGCACAGGCCTCCTCTTAGTAACGGGAGTTGGCTGCATGCTATCCAGTTCTGAACAGTGGTGGTCCAGCGGTATCCATCCCGACTTACGAGTTGTAGGTCGTGGGTTCGAACCTCGCCAGGCGCATTACTTTGTGTTTTTTTTATTTGGGTCGGTAGCATCCATGAGTTTTTTACTCTGCTCGCCTTAAATTACATGGATCTTATTACCTACTATAAAAATATGTCGTTTAGGCTGATAAGTAACAGTTTAAACGACAAATATCGAGTTAAAATGTTAGTGGACGTATTTTCGTCTAAATATTTATCAGCAAAAATCCAAAAACAGTAAAACGAAATCTCCCAAATCTTTTTACCAACAATACCCAAGTCCCACAAGTGTTTACTGAATATTATCGGATAACGTTTGGACCCAAACGAGTCCTCAGAAGCTAGTAAATCCCTAAACATATTTAGTGGTACTTATCCTAACGAGTACGCCCTCAGGTCAGGGGACTGTTTGAGCAAGGGTTCAGACTAAACTAAGAGTAAACACAGAATTAGTATCTATGTTAGGTAGTAATAGAACTGATTTTGTGTTACCTAACTTAATTACATAATATGGATAACGTCGTGGCTGTAATCCTTGAAGGATTAGGCAGAAGTTTACTTACACATTTCGCCAGTTTTGCTTTTGTTCAATGGCATGTCAGATGTATGTCGCTTAGGCAACGGGATGGTGATCATTTATCTAGGCCATAAAATGGTAAAGATACCCCTCGTACCGGCTGAATTGACCCCAACCTTAATGCCTTTGTCAAACTGACGGACGAAGCGAATGCGTGCCGAGGCGTTTTTGTTTGTAATGTACGGAATTGTTTGAAGCCTGTCACATAGACTATCGGACCGCTTTTGCTTTTTTATATGGCAGGATTCGGATCGCATTCGCCTTCGCCTGTCTGTTTGACAATAGCTTATATGTTTTTTGCCGCCACACAAAAGCGTTGTTAGGCAACCGCTTCATAAAATTGATAAGCTTATTTATTGAAGCTACCAAAAGAAGAAAGTTGCCTCTCCCACATGAAAATTACTATTGCTTTAACCATTTTGCCTTGGATCTGCTTTGAATCAAATCTTAAAATTCTAACTTTTCGTGAGCCCCAGGAAAGTCAAACAACTGAAACTTTCAGTCAATCATGTTATTTCCAGCTTCGTCCTAATTTACTCAGCTAAGATTTTATTTATAACTTTTTTACTAATTGACTTAAAAAGTTTTTGTTAGGCTTTTTCTATTACTTTTCTTTATATTGAGTGGCCCATTTAAACACAGTGTTCTAAAAATAAAAGTTAATATAAGGCTCTGAGGCTATTTACCCGACGCTGGCTGTCCTCTTTTCCTCGTTTTTTGTTTTACGGTTAAAAATACAATCAAAGATCACACGTCAACATCCTGCTGGTTATCTGTTTAGCCTTTTCACAATATTGGGGTCGGTTTCCTTCCCTTAATACGCAACCATTTTCATCATTAAGTTTATTTACTGTTATTATAAGTTGGTCCAAGGTACTACCTCTTCTTTCAATACTAATACATGCTGACAACCGATGGGGAAGAAAAGTTCTCGAGTGGCGACCACGAACCGGAAGACGCAGCGTAGGCAGGCCTCCCACTAGGTGGACCGACGACATCGTGAGGGTCGTGGGCAATCGATGGATGCAAGTGGCGAATTGTCGTTCGGCGTGGCGGTCTAAGGGGGAGACCTATGTTCAGCAGTGGATATCTTCCGGCTGATGATGATGATGATGATGGCATACTATGCGGTTGCGGAAATTAAGAAGGAGAGTGTCAATGTTCTCCATTTGTCACTTTTGTAAATTAATTAACTATTTTTGTTATAATATTAGAGTTATTTCCATTTGATCATTATTTATTTGAAAGCATGCAAACAAGAGGTTCGTGACGTCAAAACTTGGCGTCAGCTACTCTTCTTCATAGTTGATCTGCATGGTACAATGCGAATGTGCAGTAGGTACTAATATTATTTTATGTGACGAGGCAATTATAATAAAACAATATTGACTTGACTGCAGACAAAACAACATAATTATTATTTACTAGAAACTCAATGGACACTTACGCAAATACTGTATGAAGACCGTGTAAATAAAAAACGTAACAGTATTCAAACATGACTAGTTTTCATTATATGAGACTTGAATTTTATCCAAATCCGTGTAGCAGTTACGTAGTCATTGAGTAACAAATATACAGACTGTCACAATTTATTCCGAACACAAAATCATTGTCATGCATGTTAATGATCGAATGGTAATATGAATCATCGAACTATATCTTTATTTATCACACATCGTTTTTGTTTGATTATAGTTTATGGTAATGTAGTTATTTTCTATCTTGTTACGATATTTTTATTATCGTTATAGTCTATTAGTATGTTACCATTGTCAAGACACAGGCCTCTTCTCTATGAGAAGGACTTGGCCACATCACGCTAGTCCGATGGGGTTTGGCTTTTGATTTTTGGTTCTAGGACATGGTAATTTTTTTGTAATGCACCTGTCTATTGCTTTTTTTAGCGTGGTAAAATCATCAAATGAGTCCTCAAACCCCGGGCAGGGCGGGAGGGACTGTCAGACTTCTACTGACTAAAATCCACGGTGTCCTTCAATAGCCCTTTCTGTTCCGGGGTCACGGTAAGGAAATAATCTGTGTAAATGCATGTGCCACTTTACTCCTTGTTATGTCGGTACTTTGATATTACTGTATATTGATGTATGTGGGTAAACCTTAATTTTCAATAAAGCAGTCGTTACCTGATCTCTGCCTTTCATTGACGCGTACATAACATTGGCGCAGCCGGTCTAGAAAGTTCGATACTTACGTGGAATTTTGTTTGCCAAAATGCCGATTGGACAAATAGAACCTTTTAATATCGAGGGACAAAATTGGGACAGTTATATTCGTCGTGTAGAACAATTTATATTGTTGAATAGCATCAAGGACAATCTCAAAGTTGCTACGCTTTTGACCTTAGTGGGTTCCGAGTGCTACAACCTTATATGTGATTTGTGTTCACCCGCGGACCCGGAGAGAAAGAGCTTTGAAGATTTAGTCGTACTCGTCAAAAACCATTTGGAACCGGAGAGATCAGAAATAGCGGAACGACATATTTTTCGGCAGCGGACGCAACAGCAGGGAGAAAGCATTCGTGTCTACCTTCATGGTCTAAAACATTTGGCTAAAACCTGCAATTTCGGTAGTTCTCTGGAAGAAAACCTTCGCGACCAGTTCGTGTCGGGTTTATTCAGCGAAGAAATGCGGTCAAGATTGTTCGCCGAAAAGAGCATAAACTACAAAAGGGCTGTGGAGCTAGCCACGGCGCTCGAGGCAGCGGAGCGGCATGCGAGCACGGCGTGCGCATCGAGCGGCGCGAGCGCTGGCGGGGCTGGCGAAGCGGCGGCCGGCGAGGGCCTGCACCGGGTCGGCGGCGGAGCGCGTGCGCGGAGCGGCGCGGCGCCCGCGCACGACACGTCGCATCGTCGTCTTTGTGCGCGATGCGGTAAGACCGGCCACGTGGCCGGAAAGTGCCGTTTTAAAAATTATACATGTGATTCGTGCGGCCAGAAGGGCCATTTAAAAGTGATGTGCCAAGGTAAAAGTGAAAATAGTGCAAAGGAAAAAAAAGGTCAGTACTTTTTAAATGATTCGAACTCAGACGATGACGGTAATTTTTTTAACCTGGTCACAAGTAATGACGGTGACGGACCGTACTATGCAAACTTAGTTGTAGAAAATGTGCCTTGCAAATTCGAAATTGATACAGGCAGTAAAATATCGGCTATTTCAAAGCATTATTATGATAAGTATTTTAAACATGTACCTATACAAACAAAGTTGTTATCTCTAAGATCTTATACGGGCGACGTTATCGAGACTCTCGGTTATATTGTGGTTATGGTTGTATGTGGTTCTAAGTCTGCGACGCTTAAATTGTTTATTATTGAAAATGGTGGTCCACCTTTAATGGGCCGTACTTGGATTAAGCAATTAAAAATAGAAATTGTTGAATGTCACAATATAAGCGATTCGGACTCGGTAGCAAAAGCTTTGAGAGACGAATTTCCAGAAGTGTTTGCAGAAGGGTTAGGCACGTTCAAGTCACCTGTCTCGCTACATCTCAAGGATGAAACCCCCGTATTTGTTAAGGCGCGCCCGCTGCCACTGGCACTGCGCCCGCGAGTCGAAAGCGAACTCAAACGTTTGGAACAAGAAGGAGTTGTTTACAAAGTCGAAAGGTCGGAATACGGTACTCCTATTGTGCCAGTAATTAAATCAAATGGCTCAATAAGAATATGTGGAGATTATAAAATAACAATAAATCCAATTCTGAAAGATTTTCATTATCCTTTACCGCGTATTGAAGAACTTTTTGCGACCTTGGGGGGTGGCGAACAGTACACAAAGCTTGACTTATCTAACGCATTCCAACAGTGTTTATTAGATAAAAAGTCACAGCCGCTGACAGCAATCACCACTCATGTTGGGACGTTTATTTATAAAAGAGTACCTTTCGGAATAAAATGTATTCCTGAAAACTTTCAAAAAATAATGGAGGAAACATTGAGTGGGTTGCCTTCAACGGCTGTATTTGCGGATGACATATGTATAACTGGAAAAGATAAACGTACACACTTAGCAAACTTGAGAGCTGTGCTGGAGAGGTTAAAGCAAAACGGATTAAGAATTAATTTCAGTAAATGTCAATTTTTTAAGGAGTGTGTAACGTATTTAGGTTATAAAATTGATAGAAATGGCCTGCACACAGATTCTAAGAAAATTGAAGCCATTATAGCAGCCCCATCTCCAACGAATGTAACCCAATTAAAAAGCTTTATGGGACTTGTTAATTTTTACTCTAAGTTTTGTTCTAATATAAGTGACATAATGAAGCCGTTGTACAACCTGTTACAAAAAAATGTTAAATGGCAATGGAATGATGAGTGTGAGCGTGCTTTTTGTCGAATGAAAAAAGCATTAAGCAGCGCGCCAGTATTGGCACACTACGATCCTACTTTGCCGTTGGTTTTGTCAGTGGATAGCAGTGCATACGGATTGGGTGCCGTGTTAGCGCAGCGGTACGCGGACGGCAGCGAGCGACCCGTGTGCTGTGCGTCGCGAACACTGAACGCCGCCGAGCAAAATTACTCGCAGCTGGACAAGGAGGCACTTGCTATTGTGTTCGGTGTGCGCAAGCACCACCAGTACTTATACGGCCGAGAATTTATTTTACGTAGTGATCATCGTCCATTGAGTTATATCTTTGGGGCGAATAAAGGAATACCTGTGACAGCTGCAAGCAGACTACAGCGCTATGCTGTCCAGTTATCTGCTTATAATTTTAAAATTGAGTTCATTAAATCAATACAAAATTGTCATGCCGACGCTCTTTCTCGTCTTCCATTGGATTCTACAAGAAGTAGAACCAAAGGTGAGGACAGTGATGGTAGTTACCTTAATTTTGTGCAGGAAAATTTTCCACTTAGTTTTAAGGATGTTAAAACTGAGACGGCAAAAGACTCATTATTGAGTAAAATATATGGTTACGTAATGTTTGGGTGGCCAAAGACAAGTGATATTGAAACGGAAAAAGCATATTTTAATCGTAAGGAAAGTATTTGTGTAGATCAAGGTTGCCTGATTTGGGGTAACCGGGTAATAATACCGAAATCATTGCGAACAGTAATTTTGAAAGAAATTCACGACGGTCACCCAGGCATCGTAAAAATGAAACAAATAGCGCGCAATTATGTCTGGTGGGAGACATTGGAGGCCGACATCGAGCGCACGGTGCGGGAGTGCGTCGCGTGCCGGTCGCAGCGCTCAGCCCCCGCCCCGGCGCCGCTGCACTCCTGGCCGTGGCCGGAGGAACCGTGGGCTAGATTGAATTTAGATTTCTTAGGGCCATTTAATAATAAGTATTACTTAATTATTGTGGATGCTCATTCAAAATGGGTCGAAGTTGAGCATGTCTCTAGTACCTCTGCTGCTGTGGTAATTGATAGTTTGCGAAAAATTTTTGCGCGCTTTGGTTTACCGAAAAGAATAGTTAGCGACAATGGGCCACCCTTTTCCTCGGCTGAGTTTAAAAGATATCTTGACATTAACGGTATTCGCCACACCCTTGTTGCACCATACCATCCATCGAGCAACGGGGCGGCTGAAAATGCCGTAAAACTGGTCAAGAGAGCACTAAAAAAAGCCCAAGTCGAAAACGAAAATTTAAATACAGCACTCAGTAGATTTCTATTCTCGTACAGAAACACTGAGCATAGTACCACTGGTCGCGAGCCCGCAATGCTTATGTTCGGGCGACGGTTGCGTGGTAGACTGGACCTGCTGCGGCCTGACACACGAGACCTGGTGCGACAGCGGCAGGAGGCCAGTGAGCGTCGACGGGACACCACACTGCGGGTGGCTGAGCCCCAAGATGCCGTATTACTGCGAGATTATTCTAAGAACCGAGGAAAATGGACTGAAGGGACGGTAGTACGTCGAGAAAGTCCAGTTTCCTATACGGTCAAGTCTCAAGACGGCCGTGTACACAAGAGACACATAGATCAAATTATAACGACAAAAAATCCAAAGCCTAGATTTTCTTTGTCAAAGGTACAAGAGGAAGCGTATGACCAAGCTGATGCTGAGCCAGCGGCGACGCCTGACACTGACAGGACTGATCAAGTCCCAGAAGAATGGGAATTGGCAAATGAGTCGCCTCCGCCTGAAAGGCAGGACGATCCACTGACAACGCCACGGAATCGTAGGAAGGCAGCTTTACGTTGTATTGACAAATTAAAGAAAATGTAATGATATTTAATGGAATATTTTCATACATCACACTCATCATTGCACAGCTGCTCACTTAGAAGTTATTCATAAACTATGTTGCTGTCATTGATATTTAAGTAAATATTTGTTTATCAATATTGTACCTTGTTGTTAACTAAATAGGTCTAGATTTATAGTTTAAGGTATAAAGAACCACTGTACATAATGGTTTTCACTGTTTCCTGTATTTAAGTAAATTAGGATTAAAAACATAGGTGTAGTTAAGTTAGATTATAAATATAGGGGGAAAGTGTTATGTCGGTACTTTGATATTACTGTATATTGATGTATGTGGGTAAACCTTAGTTTTCAATAAAGCAGTCGTTACCTGATCTCTGCCTTTCATTGACGCGTACATAACACTCCTTAAGCACCAGAAATTGAAATTTAATAGAAATGGAATAATTTTGACAACGCAATCCATTATATTATTTTCCATCCGTCCATATTAAAAAAGGAGGCAAACCATGCTAACAACATACAATAAGCAAATCTACTAAAACCTTATAATCCATTTTATGATTCTGCTAGAGTGGTCTTTTTAGGTCATACACCCACGTCAGCCACGAGTACCACGCACAATCGTTAACATACATAAAAATACTACAAACCTTTACTACCATTCATACAAACCTGTGTTTTACGATTACGTGCTGACAATATTAATACAACGTATATAATATCATATCTATTTGTTGTAAGACACAATAGTCATTGATCAGGAGTAGAGAAGGCCGACTAATCTTGAAAGTCGGCCATATTTGTTGTCACCAAATGTCGGGGGTTGGAGTGATTGTTATGGAATTATAACCTCTAAAATCAATTTATTTTATTTCCCGACACGGCAGTGCTCTTGCCAAGTCAATACATTTTACTTATCGTTATTTAGTTAAGTTGTGGGTACAGACCCAGCCAGACGCATTACTCAATGTAATGTATTTCATCACCTCTGCTCTAGAAACGGTAAGCAAAGGAAAACATAGTGAGGAAAGCGATTTGTCCTAGAAACAAACATTTGAAGACATGACTGTGACATCTACCAATGCGCACAGGACCGTGCGGAGTGGTGGTTTACAACCCACTCACAGAGAGAACTGTGCCAGCTGTGTTTCCCAGCTGTGGGAAAAATCATAGGTTGATTAATGCTTATTGTTATAGTGATTATAAATAACCTATGAGTCGGCCAATTTAGTAGATATAATATAATTTAAGCCTATATCAAAAAGAAAAATAAATATTTTTCTTTGACTGAACAGCGGGGTACCATCGAGTGCACTTTACTCAATGCGACCTACTCAGACGTAGGTACATGAAACGACACTAACATTATGGATATCCACTGCACTTTGTCGAAGTGTACCCGACTAGTAGGGCTAGTCGGCCAAAGTCATAGTCGGCCAACTTAACAAAATAGTCTTGCAGTTCAATCTTAGTTCTATTTCGTCCGGCCCAACAACATGGCCCAAATATATTTGATTTATTACCGCTATAAGGATGTCACAAAACACGATCTAGGAGAACATAAAAATAGCCTTTATTGTTCCTGTTTTCATTGTTTTAGTGAAGTCATTGTTTATTTTAATTTTACTTTGTAATGTTATACTGGTCGGTGATGGATCGTTTACTGAGTATCTAAATGGCCGCTTTAAAGATGTAATAAATAAAAATAGAAAGTTTTTTTTCATTGTTTATTTTCTAAAAATATCTAAGTGGTATTCAATTAACAGTATCGTTAGAAAGTTTTCAATAAATTACTGTCGATGAATATTTAAATCACGCCTACTGTTAAATTCATGATGGAAATATACTTGAACTAGAAACTGTCACTTTTTTGGCCACAGTATTGAACCCAGGACCATTCGCACTTCTATTCCATCTATCTATCCCAGCAATGTATTTTACACAAACATGAGTAAAAATAGCAATTCATATTTATATACAGCAAACAAACCAAAAAACTGAAAAAAGAATTACAATAAAACGCTTTCAATTTCAGATACAGAATACTCCAAAATAACACAGATAAAAGTAAAGCCTTTCTACAAATCCCTTTGGAAGTCACTGAGCGCATATCGAGCGAAACGTTACGTAAATGGACATTTTTCCGCAGTCGGAAAGCGCTTTACTGGATATTCAAAAATAAAACACAAATAAGTATACACACACGTAGAAGCGAAACAACAAGCGGTAGATTGCATATAAACTCCAATCTCCAGGGTACCATATATTCGGGCACGCCGCAATTGCGGCGGTAAGACCCCTCTTTGAGGAGTGGCTGGAGAGAAGTCATGGCGTCCTCACCTTCCGCCTGACGCAGGTCCTCACCGGCGCACGGGTGCTTCGGCTAGGTGCCTGTGTCTAATGCGTAAGGATTAAACGTTTGTCCACTCGCGAAGATCGCCCGGAGAACACGGTGGAGCATACGGTCGCAGGACTGCCCAGCTTGGGCGGCGCACCGACGTGTCCTCACGGCTGCAATCGGCGGAGACCTCTCGCGCCCGGCAAATGGTTTCGGCCATGCTGCGGGGCGAGACGGAGTGGGAAGCGGTCAGCTCCTTCTGCGAAGCAGTAATGCTCGCGAAGGAGGAGGCGCGCCGCGAGCGAGAGAGGACAGAGTCCTCCCTCCGCCCCAACCACGGTGTAGGACGCCCACGGCGACGGACGTCGCGAGACGATCTCCGGCCACCAAAGGCGCGGGCATGCGGGCAGCGAGTAAAGGGCAACTCGCTGCCCGACCAAGGACCATGCCCGGGTCGACGGCGCGTTGTGTCCCACGCGCGCCTCAAAGAGCGTCAGCATAATGACGGGGCCCCCCTCTCAGAGGGCCAAAGCCTGCCGGGGTCACCATCCGCCTGACACAGGTCCTCACAGGACATAGACGAAAGGTTCCAGTATTAGGGCGACCACATACATCAGTTTTTTTACCGTTCGGAATTCGAAATGATGAATTAAATGTGAACAACACACACAAAACATGCACACACATTTGTATGAATTCACTGTGTTCGGATAGAAAACGGATGTACCCTTAGCACGAGTTTTCACTCTTACTTTACAGCGTCTTTCCAGTATTTACAGCGTTTCTTGGATGAAAATGGAACAGCGCCTCTGGTGTGCGGAGAAGGAACTTTTTTTTTCCTAGAAAATTGTCAAAGTTCCAGTTTACGTCTCGGTACAGGGTTCCTGATCAGGAAAACTGATGTATGGCCGGCCTCAGAGTCGGACACAGAATACGTCTGGGTGTCATGCGTGGACTGCCCGGAGGCAGGGACCGAAAACCTTTATAAATTACGGTACAGGTATTAAAGAATTTCGGTTATTTTTCAGATTTAGGTTACCGCTATCTGGGTAACCAGACCGAAGAAAAATGTAACCTCTATTCAGGTAACCGTTTTAATACCGGTTAACTAAAGATAACAACTCTTTGTCACACACATATGCGATGCGCGCCCTGTGACTATTGCCGACGGCACGTTTGAAGTGTGCAAGATAGGGGTAATTTTTATTTGGTAACGGTAAATACTGGTTATGTATTCAGATTTAATAATAAAGGTAATCTTTAAAATTACCTGTAAAAGAAAAAAAAGGTTGTTACCGAAAAAATACCGGTATTGTTGATACCGGTTTCGGTCCCTGCCCGGAGGACCGAATACAGACCACCGTACAACCGTAAACCCCCGTCAATTTGGGGACAGCGAGTAATGAATAGCTCGTCGTCCGATCAAGGACCAAGCCTGTACAGACGCGGCGTGACGCGTTGTGTTGTTGGGTTGTGGAACAGTCTCAAAACGTCAGCTCTGAAACGGAAAGAGCAAGTGAAAGAACTGTTACTTGTTACTTAGTTAGGTACCTAACCGTTCGTACGGTGATTGTATTATAATCAACTGGTGATAAACTATAAATAAAAACTTACTAGCAATATGATTAGGAGTCAATAAAGTAAAGACAGTAAAAAACTGGTGATAAAAAAATTTAATTAAAATATTTTTGTGAAAAAATATATACATGTATATTAATAAAAATTGTGTAAAAATTATTGGAATACAATAAGTTCCGATTCTGAACCAACTATGTTCAGGTTTCGCATTGAAAAATAATATTGTACAATAATGCTCGTGTCTGTACACAAATCCTCGAAAAAACGTACACTTGTTTGTACAAAATGGCTCTAAGTGTATTAGTGTTACGCGGAACTATGGACTTTGTTTTTCCTTGTACAGGTAATGCTTAGAAACTAAATTTAGTTTCAGTATTAAATAAGACACTGGCTAATATAAAGTTTTTCAGGCTTTCAGCAGACTTCAATTAAGTATGTCTTGCAGCCGTCGGCGTTGTCGCCCAGTTTTAAAGTACAGTCAATAATAATTGTGTTTAACAAAAATATTCTGACCGTTTCATTTATTTAATGAATAGTTTTAGTGTCCAAAACTGACAAGCTGCAACTTTACATGGTGCAATATTTTTCGCAATGGACTGAAGATCTGGCAAATAGCATGTTATTAGCATTTGTATAGCTTCAATTAGTCGTACCGATGAATTTTTGAAAATGTAATGGATACGTGTTTTTTCCTTTGTTGAATTAATGCAATTTCACAAGGATATAACAAATTACATTACTTCAGAAGCAAGTAAAACCTGTTCTTGCTTGTGATTTATAAAGTGTCGTATTTTTTTCAATTTTGGTTTAATTAACTTAACAAAAGAAATTATAAGTTTAATTTTTTTTTGATAATCAATCTAATTTAGCTTTTTTCAGTCAAATACGTAGTTGTTCAAATGGGAATACGAGTACCTCGCTAATATAACTAAAATAAATGAAAAACAAAAGAATAGATCAAAGGAGCGTGTTCTACGACGTGAACAAAGTGCAATATTGCGTTCTATTTTCCAGTTCAGTAGTTACCATCGATTTTTTATTACACAAGCTAGTTACAAAGGAGAAAATGAGAATCTTTATAAAAAAAATCTGTATCGGAAAATTATCTCTACACGAGGCAAAGTTTTCTTTTTTGTCGTATACATTGTATTGCCAATATTGCATTATTAATATTTGTTATGTAACGAAAGCAGTTTTCAACTGTGGAATTAATACAACATTACTAATTACAACAGAATGGTGAATAGAGTAATGAATTTATAATGGGCATAATTAACACATAAACTGTTACACACACGTTCCAGAACCCGTCTTAAACCTACAGATCAGCTAAAATCAATCATGAAAATAGTTCAAATCGCGCACCAAAATGTCTTTTTGGCAACATGGCCACACATGTCCTCCAGTGCTACTGGGTTGTCGTAACAAGATTTACTTGGAAGAGTAAGGGACTAAGATTATCAGCTTGATCTTTACAAAAATTAAATAATTATGTGAGTTACATCCTCACCAACTAGTTGCAATAATACTTTGACAATTAAACACCAAAACTATCAAACTATTTGTTTTCAGAAATGGAGACAGAAATTCTCACACGACTCAATCATCGAAACTTAGTCAAACGAAAACTGTTTAATTTAAAGTTAATGATTGAATTGAACCCAAATTACCGTGTAATAGATGAAGAAAACAAGAAAGAGAGAAAACCAAATGGCAATAATAGTTTGAAAAACAGCTTTTGTTAAATTAAGAGTGCCTGATCAGTGATCATCAAAGTTTCCACAAACACTCATTAACATCGGGCACGCCGCAATTGCGGCGGTAAGACCCCTCTTTGAGGAGTGGCTGGAGAGAAGTCATGGCGTCCTGACCTACCGCTTGACGCAGGTCCTCACCGGACACGGAAGTTTCGGGAGGTACCTGTGGCTGATGCGAAAGGAGGAGACGCCTGGGTGTCACCACTGCGAAGATCGCCCGGAGGACACGGTGGAGCATACGGTGCAAGACTGGCCAGCTTGGGCGGAGCACCGACGTGTCCTCACGGCTGCGATAGGCGGAGACCTCTCGCGCCCGGCATTGGTTGCGGCCATGCTGCGGGGCGAGACGGAGTGGGAAGCGGTCAGCTCCTTCTGCGAGGCAGTAATGCTCGTAAAGGAGGAGGCAGGCCGCGAGCGAGAGAGGACAGCGTCCTCCCTCCGCCCCAGCCGCAGTGGTAGGCGCCCACGGCGACGGACGTCGCAAGATGATCTCCGGCCACGGTAGGCGCGGGCATGCGGGCAGCGAGTAAAGGGCAACTCGCTGCCCGACCAAGGACCATGCCCGGGTCGACGGCGCGTTGTGTCCCACGCGCGCCTCAAAGAGCGTCAGCATAATGACGGGGCCCCCCTCTCAGAGGGCCAAAGCCTGCCGGGGTCGCGGGATTATTCCCTAACCGTAACCCCGGAACGTAACAGGCTATGAAGGACACCGTGGATTTTAGTCAGTAGAAGTCTGACAGTCCCTCCCGCCCTGCCCGGGGTTGGAGGACTCATTTGATGATTTTACCACGCTAAAAAAAAAAAAAAAAAAAAAAAACACTCATTAACATGTCTGCAGAAGTTAGGGTTGTATCCTAAGATATCTGTCGAAAAATCACCTTGCAAACTGTCTGTTTATCTGATTCAAATGACTCATAAATTGAATGAATTTTATTGACTTTGTTCTTTGGTAAATATTACTTGGTTTTTTGTTTTTAACTTTCTTTTTCTGACTATTGTTGTTATTGTTATTCTTTCTTTTACATTTACTTAAAATAGTATACTACTTAGTTATTTTTTTTATATTCAGATTCTTTACTAAACAATATTATACGGCGGAGTTGAATAACATTTTTTTTTAATTTCTGTATAATTATTTATATTTGAAAATTATACTAATTATTATTTAATTTTTCTTATGTTTACTAAGTGTGCACAATTTTTTCTTTTTTTTTTATCTGTTTAATGAAAAGGCAAAACTTAAAATGTATTTAATATGCTAAAAATAGAGCTGTATTAAGATTAATAACTTAATATATAAGCACCATGCTTATATTTTAAAGTGATTAACCGTTCACGTCATTATTTTCTTTGTGTTTCTATTTTCAACATATTGATTATTAGAATTGATTACAAAGCTCAAATTACATAAATAATTTAATTAAGCACTATCAGAGCTTTATTTGACTATTTTAAGCTTGAAAATGATTAAGGAGTTTCTTAGAATTTCTGATGAGTAAATACATTTTCATATTTGGTAGCAGACGAGAATAATTTAAATCTGAAACTTAGTTTCATTTTCTGATAACTATGAATAAACACGAACTATTCATAAAATTACATGAATAGTGAATTTATTCATGTAGTTTTTAAAAAATACAGACTAAATCAGCATACATGGAGAATTTTAGAATGTCCTCAAAAACGCATTTTTTTTTTATTTAAATAAAAAAATGAAGCCCCTCTTTTTTATTTATAAACTGAACTTTTAAATGGATACTTTAAATACTTGAAATTACAGTTTTCCAAACAAATAATAATGATACACTTTTATTACTGCCGTATTGTTTCACGTTTTATTCCAATATCTTTGAAATGAAATTACAAATGTATGGTCAATTTGATACATACACAGGCTTGTTTTGAAGTTTTGATTCTGCATAGACAAGACTGACTTTAAATGACAAAGAATATAGAAATGCCATAGTGCCCCATAAACAATAACTTACAGGGTGTAAGGGACAGCCCTCCACAAACTTTCAGGGCTTGCTGCAGTAGACGAAACTGAACAATCTTCCAAAAAAATCGGCCTTTTGCCGGCACTTTGGAAGATTGTTCATATCGTGAATAAGCTTTTTTGGAGGCATAATATCTACCAAAATACTTTACACACGAAAATCTAGTGCAACTTTTACTTCATCCAATCGAACTTCTGGAAAACGACATCTAACATCACTAGGTATTGTTACAAAAAAAATATATATGTGTGACTTAATCTAAATACGTCTATTTTAGGAACCTAAATAAATCTTAGAGCCCAAGGCAAAATACAGATCACATCTTTTTGGAGCGAAATAAATCGTCGGATTTATGCTAAAGAAATCCCGAAAAAGAAACCAATATCCCGATCCTGTTAGTATCGTCTACGTGGCACAGACACACTATTTCTTTATTCTCAGAAGGGTGCGATACAAAACACTTTTACCACAAAATCTCATCTAAACAAGTTACAAAATGTCGACGGATTTCATGTTGAATAATTCAGAGCAACAGAAAAATAAGTTATCCATTTACATTTTACTGCATTATTTTATTTAATGTACCTATTTTTCAAAACTAATCACTCAATTTCGACAGCTAACAAATTCACGAAAAAATAATAAAATGTTTTGAAGATGTGAGTAATAAAGTAATTTACATTTTGATTGCTTCTTCGAAAACATTTACCGTATTTTTTGCTTGGTCGAAAAGAAATTAAAGACATTTCTAAGTAAGCCATCGCTAATCGTGAAGTTTTATTACGTGAAGTATTAACGAATTCTGAACACATAAGGATTCGGCTAACACAGTATCCATGACCCACTTTCGATCAATTATGTACACGAAACTTTTACAAACTTCTGTAATTACGTTATCTGATGAGCATTACAGACAAAATGTCGGACAACAAAAATCTCGAAGTTTATTATTCTGTTGTGTACAATATCGATGAAACCGTAATCAATTTAGGAATCTTGTTGTATTCTACTTTATTGGAAACAGAAGCAACATATTATCCACAATTGGTTTTATTATTGTTGTGGTTCGTATCATAACGGATGATTATTGTATTAAATGTGAATAGAAAAACAAATATCTGACAATACTTTTACAAGATCTTATCTTTCAATAGTGTGTCGAGAGTTGGTGATGGACACATTCCAAACAAATGTTACATCTACATACTTATTGTTACTTCCGTTCCGCTTCGCAGAGAAAAGCAAACATTTCTGGCACAATTCCAACTCAATTAAAGACGAATTCAATATTTTAGTCCCGTATTTTCTCCTTTGTCCCGAATCTTATTAGGATATTAGATACACCTTAGTTTTTTTTCTGAACTTCATTCGTGAAAAGAACATCAATTTTTTTTTTCTAATTGGATTTTTAAATTAAGAAAAAATTCTTCCACGTAATACGATTTGACGAATTCTTTTCTGGACAAATAAAAAAACAAATTACTTCTGTCAGTAATTTGTTTTTTATTTGTCCCGAAAAGAATTCGTCAAATCGTATTACGTGGAAAATTATTCTGGAGCAACAGCAAAATATATTAAAATTCACAAGAATATGACCTAGAATGACAGGTATTTTTAGAGTATTTTCTCTTCGTTGTTTCCAATATCTGTCTCATAATATTACTTCTTAAAAATATTAAAGGACGTTGCCCTCGCCACTTTGTTTTTTGGAATCGTTTTCTATCGAGTTGGCGACGTAATATTAATAACCCCTTTGCCAATGCCTATTACGTATAGATCTAACATAGTTTAAAATTCACGGAACTAGAAAGGTTCTCGTGATTAAGTATTGTCTCAGTTAAGCTATTATCAAACAGACAGGCGTGGCGAGCGCGAAGCGAGGCGTTCTTGTTTGTAATGTATGGAATTGTTTGAAGCCAGCCACATAGACTTCGGATCACTTTCGCTTTAGTATGTGACTGGATTCAAACAATTTCATATAAAAAAAAAAATGCTTCTTCGTCTGTTTGACAATGGCTGTAAGGTCAAATCACACCGAGACGCAACGCTGCGGGCATATTTCAATATCGTTGCATCATGTCGCGCTGCGTCGAGCCTCAGTGTATGCTGACCCTGAATTCTTCAAAAGTCAAATCAAGGAAATAAACTCAATTTGCTTCAGAGATAATACTTTGATAGTAAGATCCTTCCTAAATTAACACTGATCAAAAACACTTTTATAGTTTTTTTAACGTTGGCCCCTGACCTACTTTTTAATTTGTCTAATATTGTAAGTGCGTTTTCAAATATTATTATTACTGCTGGAAGGTCGTCGTTCGTAATAGCGACGTCGTTCCGGAGTCACTCCGTTTTTGTATGTCATCTACATAATTCACAATACACGTAAGCTCCATTCTAACAACATTACCCTTCGCATTGTCATGTAAACACGTGATTTGTTTCTTAGATGAATTAATGAGTGTGTGTGTGTAAGGTTGTTACCTACTCTGGTGTCTGAATTAATTAGGGAGGGACCCTACAGTCTTCTTTATATTGAATAATAAGATAAGTGCAGGTTAGCTCACTATGTTTTCCTTCACCGATGATTGCGATTTCCAAGTTTTTAGGAAGTTAATATGCATTCTTCTTCTTGGCGTGTTGACGACAATCTAAATTGAGTCACCCCCTTTGAATTCAACAACCTCTTGTGTAGATGGTGTGGTCCTAACCAGAGGCGTAGCTACCGCCGTATCGCGACGATTTGAAAAAAAAAAAATAAAACCATAAAATGGCGCTCTTAAATGAAAACTTACGCTGTAGCTCAATTTTCAAAAAGGATATACTATAGTTGTCATAAATGAGCTACGATCAGTCGATCAACATTCTCAATCCTCTAGTTCCTTTCAAAATTCTCTTAATGACTTCAATAATAGCATTATTAACACGAGTCAGGATGCTATTGTCTTATACTGCAAGACTGTACATTTAAATTTTGAAACGGGGCACCTTCTGGCCTAGCCACGCCACTGGTCCTAACGTCCTCCATAGAGACAAACCAACGTTGCATAACCGAACAAGCAAAAAGTTTCCTTTACAAATCAGGACGTTATTTCTGTTCACGTGAACGTTACGTTTCACGGTCACAGCTTCAATATAATGAGCTGTTATATGAACTTTTATATAGATGTAAGGTGTTATATGAGAATCCTTTTGTAGTTTGTTACGTATACAGTTTCATTTCTGCGTACGTCATGTGTCATGACGACTTACGAGACATCTTACGACCATTGAGAGTATTTTATTAGATACAAAGATACACGAAAATTCAGTTAGTAGTAAGTAGAGTTTATTTGTACGTGTATGAAATAATTTAGGTTTTACGTAATGTTGAATGGGAATTTATTACTTAGTGTTTTATTTGTAATAGGGTAAATCTTGGTAATACGCTAGTTGACAAAACGTCATCCTAGCACTCAAACTTAGCCAAAACTCAGCCCACTTCCTTTTAGTTGAACTCTCTACATCATGGGTAACAACATCATTAAAAGAAAATATCTAGATGGCCTAGACTATTCCTTTCAGGGTTCAGGTTTGTTCAGACTAAAATATAATTGACATTCTTTTTCCACATCATTAAGTGCAATGTTTTATAATTGGCGGCACTCTAACGTCTCAGATAAATTCGAATGTTTAGTGTACTGAGTTTTTTCTCAACATATAAACAGGGTGACATTTACAACTGGGCGTGGATGGCTATAAGAAACAAGAAAATTAAAATTTCGGAAAATGCTGTAAGGAGTCTCGAGTCTCTCATTTGGCTAAAACTAAAACTGCATCATTGGATTTTAGAAAAATAATCCTGGCCAGGAATCGAAACTGCTAATTTAGGAAAAAAAATTAAACCTATTATTATTACGCCAGTTGATAGTGTCGCTAGATGGATCCAAAATTTGGATTACCCTGTATAAAAACACCCTTTATTATATCAATGCTTCTCAATATTTTTTCCAATATAAGTGCTTCCATGTTTACAAATAACATGTTCCTTTTTACCGTCAGATGTAAACAAATTTTCTTTCTTTCCATGACAACAAAACCTTGTTTTGCTACCGGAATCAATAAACTTTACCATCGTAGATCTTTTCCCATGGCAAGTAATGTTTACTGTTTTTCCTGCACCATTGTTTTTTTTTCCAGGTTTAAATGTTCAAAGTTTCACTGTTGACGTTTTGTTTTATGGGATGAATGTTGATTGGTAGATATTGAAAACTTGCTTTTTGGCATTAAAAAAGGTTGGCGGCAACCAATAATTATAATTATCTATTTATTAACATAGAATCTCTTTTTGCTTTTAGGTCGGTTTAAAATTGGTTTTTTGATATCTTAAGGTTTTTTGTTTCGAGGTAAAGTCATTAAATTAGTACTTCGAGGGCAGCAGCAGGGACTGTCAGACTCGTACTGACTAAAATCCACGGTGTCCTTCAATAGCCCTTGACGTTTCAGGGTCACGGTAGCTCTTTAGTCCCGCAACCGTATATCTTAAGAAGCTCCCTCGTTAGGAGTACGTAATGTTACATTACAGATTCAACTTTCAGCATTCAATTACAATGCTACCTCCTTGATTGAAGAGCATTCGAGTGTAATGTAACGTATGAATCCCGCTTGACACATTTAATTACAAGTGGAACACATTGATGTAATAGTCCAAGAGCTACTGAACCCTGCGACTAACGGTCTTCCTGTAAGGTTAGAAATTTGTACACTTAATATTTATAGCATGCTAAGAGCAATAGCGATGACCTGGCAGGCGTCAGCCGTGCACATCATCAGACCATTAAATTTTCAAAGTGTAAAAAAAAACTTGTTGAAAACACCTTGGATTGTAGTCACTACAAGTCTGACAGTCCCGCCCGTTCCACTCAGGCTAGAGTACTACTCATGCATGACTTTACCACGTAAAAATACCTGTGGACACCAATAAAAAAATGAATTTGATAGTAACACGTGTGCTGTAAAATTCCAGTCCATTCATCTAATTCCCATTCAACCATCGGACTTTAATTACAACCATTATACCTTTAGTGCGTCGAAAGCAGTCACCTAATTAGTAAAGTTTCAAAAACATGCGGAATGCTATTACTAAATTTAGTTTTGTTTACATGCGAACTGTTCAATGGTTTGACACAATGACGTAGGTTAACGTTTTACAGTCTTAACAAAAACCGTCATCATCAGATAATGTTCCCACTGCTGGGACACACGCCTAGTCTCCGTGGGAGGGAGTGGGTCCACTACGCAGGCCCAGGGCGTGTCGGTGGATGTCAATTGTTTTCGAATTTTTGGTTCTAGGACATGTTGGTTTCCTTTTCATGTTTTCCTTCAAAGTTTTGAGAGCAGAAGTGATCAAATAAATTACATAGAGTAATGCACCTGGCTGAGTTCGAAACCCACGACCGTAAGTTCGTAGTCGGGGCAGATACCACTGGGCCACCACTGCTCTGTACTGTAAAGAAACCTTATTACAACGAGAATAAAGGTTACTGTATTTGAAAATTAAGGTAAAAATTAATATGCACGTATCCAATAACACTCCGGGGTCATTGTGTAGCCGTAACTGACCCTGGAATGTAAAGGGCTACTAAAAGACAACGTGGATTTTAGTCAATACAAGTCTGACTGTCCCTTCCGTCCTGATCTAGTCGTAGCAGGATTCTTATGATGATTTAAAAAAAAAACAATAACATGCTCGACTTTGACTTATTTTCAGCTTCCACTAAAACAACGAGGCAGTCAAAAAAGTCAAAAAGATTTTTTTTCGTTCCTGAAAAAGCCGATAAAAATGTCACCATAGATACGAGTAGTCATTAAAATTTCAACACTTTTAAAACATCATTTCATCTAAGATTATATCAAACCTTTTTAACCTTTCATCTAACCACTCATTTAACTAACGTTTAGTGTGAAACCATCACACTAATAGTTTCTTCACTTCAGCTATCGGAAGTCTACGGGGGATCTTTAAAAATAGCCTTCCCATTATCTACGGTTTGGACGGCTATCATAAAACAAACTACATTATGGCCCGACCACAAATAGCCTATCAGAATAGCCCACGTCCGTTATAGGGTTAAGTGCGTATGCGCATTAATTTTGCCCTATTAGAATTATTTGTTTTTGTTTATTATTTGTGTGTTTTACCTCTCACCCTTGTATCGTGGGTGTGATCTTTTTAATAAAGACTACTAACAGTCAGCACTGGAACAACTACTTGAAGTTGTACTATTTCATTGTAGACCATACAAATATTAGTTCCGCATGAAATCAAATTCGCGACACGCAGCGCACAACCATGCTTTCAAAATCGTATTATGAACGTTTATCATTCGCACTGTTGGATCACAGGTCACTTTTATATGAAGAATTAATATAAATAATGATTTTTTTTTGATTTTATATAGAAAGTACTTCATTGATTTATCCAAAAAATAGAATTTATTTTTCTAGAATACAACTATCTGCCGCCAGTAAAAAGGCACAATTGGAGAAAAGAGAATAGGGAAAAATAAGCTTTAGCAGATACGCCTTTTTTAGTTAGTAAGGCTTATTTCTCTTTGCATTTTTTTTTGCGCAAATATATATGCCTCTTTGGCTTAGGGGCAGAATAATCCCATTTATTTTTATTTTATCCTGGATCAGATGGAAAAAAGAAAGTAGTAACTGATGGGTAATCAACCCAAAAGGTAGTAAGATGGTAACTGTATTTTTATAGTAACTAACATAACAGGAAGCGAGGTAAGTACTTCCTTTTACTATAAAACAAAGTACTTATGCGGTAATAGCAGCGGGTCAGTATGTTGCATACTCACAGTACATACACAACAAAGATGTAAAACTATAACCACAGGATATTGTGGCATCCATAGATTGTTGAATGTATTTTATTTTGTTTGTGTGTGTGAGCTTTAACAAACATTAACGAATCATGCATTCAAGATTTATCTATTCTGTTTTTTTTGGCTGTGTGGCTTTCAAACAAAATCTTTATCAAAATGTACAGATTACAGCACATCGACCTTCCTCAATCGGACAACTTTTTTCACTGATTTTAAAAAAATATTAAAGTTTGACAGATTGAGGTAGCTTAACGGGGCGCCTCCATTGAAATAATTATAACTAACGGTTTATACACACTTAATCGGGTCGGCATGGTTGATTCGCCATTAATTGTCAAACAACAAAGACGACCGAAGAAATTTTCGTTGTAGAAAAGTGTTTGTCTTTTCCGAAGTATTTGCGGAACGAAAAACCCGACCGGCAGTCCAACTTTTCCGAATGGTTTGTGGGATAATAAAAAAACAACTGTAACTGTATAATTAACGCATAGGAAATATGTCCCATTTTGTCTATAAGAATCAGTTTAGTTCTTGAAAACCAAATAATGTAACGAGTAAATGAACCAAGTAATAAAACAAATAATATAACGGGACTTGTGGTCACAGACTTTTTGCAATTTCCAGTAATTTTCTACGTGTAGGTAAACTCACACCGAACTGTATAATCAGACCTAAAGTCGAAGGATCACAAAAACTTATTAGAAGGGCTCGATCGAACGGCTCGTGATTCTATAGGATTAATAGCTGAAATTCATTATACCTATAGAATGAAATATGAAACGAGGATCGCTTCTACCACGATTAATGAGCGGCCATCTTTCAACGGTTAAAAGCACTCAACAATCTGAGCAAAGAATGATAAAGAATACCCATTTAAATAAAAATAATTTAGGAACGGGCGAGGTCGGGGTTTCTAATACCTACCGCTTTAAATGAAATGAAATGAAACCAAAAAATATTAAAGGTAATATTCCGATCTCAGCAGTACGCAGTAATGTTTTTCTTTTATCATCATCAGCTTATATTGTTCCCACTGCTGGGACACAGGCCTCCTCTCTGTGAGAGGGAGTGGGCCATAATCCACCACGCGGGCCCAGTGCGGATTGGTTGATGTCACATGTCTTCGAATTTTTGGTTCTAGGACATGCCGGTTTCCTCACAATGTTTTCCTTCACCGTTTTGAGAGCAGTGGTGATGAAATAATGCGCCGGACGGGTTTCGAACCCACGACCTACAACTCGTAAGTCGGGACCGATAGGACTGGGCCACCACTGCTCCTGTTTTTATTTAGCTTTGTAAAAATAAAACATCAAATGACTCTTTCCACCCAGAGCAGGGCAGGAGGGACTGTTAGACTTAAACTGACAAAATCCACGATGTCCTTCAATAGCCCTTTACGATCCGGGGTCAAGGTAGCACGTTAGTTGCGCGACCCCGGCAGGCTTTGGATCCCGAAGGGGGCCCCGTCATTGTGCTGACAGCTTCATGAGGCGCGGCTGGAACAGGATTCACTGTCGACCCGGGCATGATCTATGATCGGACAGCAAGTTGCCCATTACTCGCAGTTCGCATGCCCGCGCCTACGGTGGCTGGAGGTCGGTTGCTGGGTTACCAGTGGGGTCAGTGGTAGTGCAGCAATGCTTTGCGGAGTTTGGAATCGTACCTTAAACCCCCTGGTCTTAACCAAACGATTCGTACCCGTCCACCATTGTCGATGATTTTCGTCTGAGAATTACTTTTTTTTAAGGATAGATTTCGCTCTCAGTAAAACCACTGGCTCTTTCGTTTTATGTTCGGCTCGATTAGGAACACGGCCTTATATAAAATCCATGCAAAAGTACCAAAAAGATTTAGATACACTCTAATTAAACAAAAAACTTCTACCATAAAGTACTGAGATATTATAGAGGTTCATAAACATTTTTACTATCAGACATTACTTCAGCTATTTCATAACTGTCAGTCCGTATTTTGTTAGCAGCCTTTAACATCTTATTACGATGTTAACAGTGTTTGCTCCAATTTTGTTATACATGTAAAAGACAAACGACAATCATGAAGTTTCTGGGCCATTTTACAACATACCTACAGATATTTTTAAATGATTTCAAGGATCAATTGAAATAATGCTTTGAATTTTAATTTGTCAAATGTTGGGATTAAAACAAGCAGGAATAACAACCAGAATCAGATTCCTCGAAACTTGAAATTAATATCCCCAATAAAAATATTTGTTGTCGGTGACCAAAAATCATACATATTTTTGACAGGTTTAGAACTATGGTTTGACTACAATTTGTTTTTTGAATTTTCCTTTCTCCTTGAATTTTCTCAGCATAGTTTTGATAAATTAGAAAAATAAAACACTACCAAGAATTCTAACTTAGCTAATTTGACTAAATTGACTCATTAGACGAAATGTGAGGACCTAAAGACCAAGTTAAGAAACGTTGGTCTGGTATTAAGTCAGATAGCCCTTAAGTCCTGCCTTACTTGTCCCAATTTCTCTTCAAATAGAATAAAGTCTTCACTGTGTTCTTTGCGCCTTTTTTACTGTTGTTAGTTTTATGTGCCATATCGCCTTAAGTATTCACTTTGAATCTGTGTGTTTTTACTACTTGATAGTAAACCTGCGGTAAAGCAGTAATTTCTTATAAGGTTTTAGTGAGTTCGCTGAAGTATTTACATAATTCGCTAGTTTATCTATCAAGTGTATCTTTAGCAAGTTCATTTTGTTATACCTGGTGAAAACCTACCACGTGGACATGGGCGGACATTGTCGACAATTCTTGACTCCATATCCATTATTTTCTGGAGTTCTCAAACATCAAATGATTCCTCGCTCCTCGCGTAGAGCAGAAGAGACCTTCAGACTTTATAGTGACTAAAAACCACACTGTTCGCCCGGTTACCACTACGAAAAGTTAACCCAAAAAAGGTTAAATGCGTTTTGGGTTAACTCACAAAGTTTGGACGAAAGAACAAATAATTGTTTTTCAGAAAATGGGGCCCTATTTTCAAAGAGAATTTCCATTATTAAGGCTTCATTGCTGGCTCAGATTTCAAATGCGTAATGTGTCTCCCTTCAGAAAATTAACATATTCCAAGACACCTTTGCATGATAACCAAGCAACTGGATCTATAAGAAAACCTTACAAAGCTTGAATTCTGGACCAAACATCTGAACATTTTTGCCATCAATACCCTGTGAATTGCTTTAACTAAAACTTAATTAAGTAATACAAATCACTTAGTTCCTCCTAATCCGTCTGGAGTCGAGATTAACAATAAAGTACTGGAATGAGGACTGAGTAACGAGTGCTTCCCCGTCGACAGTTTAGACTAAAAGGTTTTTAATTTACCGGCACTTAGTTGTACAGATGTTAATAGTTTAGATCTGTTACTTAGCTCATAATCTTCTGTTTATTTTAGCTTCTTTTAACTTATAAATGTTTTGATCTGAGCACTGCAGTAGAGTGTAAAATAACAAAAACATACTTAATTTTTTATTTTAAATGTCTCTACATTACTGGCCGTGCACTGCGGTATCACTCAAAGCACTTGACGGCCGAAGTGTAAGAAAAGTAATTGTCTAGACCGACTGGTTTTGACAAAGAAACTTCAGCCTTGTTCATTCAATCCTCTGTCAAACGTGTTCCTTCTATAATATGAGTACCCTTGTTCACACGCCAGAACATCAACCTAGAGTAGGTTGATGTTTTGGCGTGTGTACACATACACAAGTCAAACTTTAAGGATTTTCAAATTTATCACAAAAGCAGAAGGTTTACGTTCGATTGGGAAAATTAACAGATTTTCATCATCATCTTCAGTTGCCACTATAAATGTTCCCACCGCTGGGACACAGGCCTCCTTTCTGAGAGAGGGAATGGACCATAATCTACTACGCCGTCCCCGTGCGGGTTGGTGGATGTCACATGTCTTCGAATTTTTGGTTCTAGGACATGCCAGTTTCGTCACGATGTTTTCCTTCACCGTTTTGAGAGCAGTGGTGATGAAATAAATTACACAAAGTCATGCGCCTGGCGGGGTTCGAACCCACGAACTACAATTCGTAAGTTGGGACCGATACCACTGGGCCACCACTGCTCTTAACAGATTTTGTTAGGTTATTGATTCTGGCGTCTGTATCTTAAAGGGACACTGATGTAATCAAAAAAACCTCCAATTCTAGGGCAGACAGACTGTTGCAAGTTTTATAAGAACTTAACAATTCCATTATTTCAGACTAATACAAAATTCTATCAGCTTATTTGACAAAAATAACGATCCACTCAATTATTTCGTTGCTCTTTAGTACTTTTTCGAAGCTCTTGTTTAAAAATCTATGTTTTCTATGACATTGTCTATAAGTCAAGGTCGGTTGTCCTTTCTATAACCTTTAATATTTTATAGCTTTGTCTATACTGTCATTATTAACTACATTAGTTTTATGGTGTCTGGGCTTGTATTATTTATATTTATAATACTCGTGGTTGGCTGTTACAACTTAGCAAAGTGTTAAGGTGCTGATAAACTTGAGCATTCAATTGTAGCGTGCTTTTTTTTTTTTTTTTTTAGCGTGGTAAAATCATCAAATGAGTCCTCCAACCCCGGGCAGGGCGGGAGGGACTGTCAGACTTCTACTGACTAAAATCCACGGTGTCCTTCATAGCCTGTTATGTTCCGGGGTTACGGTAAGGGAATAATCCCGCGACCCCGGCAGGCTTTGGCCCTCTGAGAGGGGGGCCCCGTCATTATGCTGACGCTCTATGAGGCGCGCGAGGGACACAACGCGCCGTCGACCCGGGCATGGTCCTTGGTCGGGCAGCGAGTTGCCCTTTACTCGCTGCCCGCATGCCCGCGCCTACGGTGGCCGGAGATCATCGAGCGACGTCCGTCGCCGTGGGCGCCTACCACTGCGAATTGTAGCGTGCTTGCGAATGCTACATTACAAAAAAACAAACGAGTGCTTTTTAGCGTGCATTCTAAAGAGCGCTCTGGCGAGCTTTTTGCTGAGCCGACTGTCCAGTCTGACACCTTTATGGAGGGATTTTTTTAGACGAACATCAACTACAGCGATAGAAAGAAAGATTTCTAAAATGTTCTTGGCGATGTTTAGCTCTACGCTTGGCTTTTTTCAACATAATTAAAAAGGCGAATGCTCGATGTTCGGTCACAACAAACAAGTTATGTTACAAGTGAATCAGCAATAAGCTTCTTTAAATAATTCCATCTCGAATAGTAAGTAAACGCTCTGGTTGATTTGAAAAATCCATATTTGATATCTGTTTAATATTTAATATAAATAATGTAAACTAGACTAATTACAGCAATCGCTTAGACTATTAGATAAAATTGAAGAATTTCTCCGAATAAAACTTGCCTCATTATGGCAACACTTTTGTCCAGATTTTAGAGAATATTGAGCCATTTTGCGCAATCCTCCTAAAAGTAAAAATAAAGCTAGATATTTTCATGGCGCTAAAATTTATGGTCCTTTAGTACTTAAGAGCCCTTTTACCTGCTTGCGCGTAGAACTAAAATTTTGGTCGTCGAATTTACCAAATTAATTAATACTCCAACATTTTTGAATACCTGTAAAAGAAAGACCAGTTTTTCGTGTTGTAAAAAAACGTAAAATATTTCAAAAAACTCTTTTATTAACTTTGTGGTAATTAATCTCCGACAAGTAGTTTACTGAAAAATTAACGCAGAGTCGATTTGCGACTCCTAAATCTACCATTAATATTTATAATTTTAACCAAAAAAAATACACAAGTCATCAGACATACGTTTTTGTCATCAAAAAACGTAGTAGAATTTATATTTTTAATAACACAAATTAGTAAAAAAATAAAGTCTGAGGTCAATTTTTACGTTTTATCGCCATTTTTGGTTCGAACAAAGCATAATTACATTTAAAAAAATATGTAAATATAAACATTGTTTACAGACTAAACTAATTTCTAAATTTCATTAAAATCCCTTTATGTAATTAAACATAATATCGTTTTTAAAATCACTCTAAACTAGCTTAAATTACGAAACATAACCGGGCTGCGATCAGTACGGCTCCAGCGCCCGTCGACGTAGGACCTGTGTCACTTTTTTCCTCGTCCTGATTTTAGAGCGTACGTATCGTGAACGGAATACTATACTGCGACTGCCACATTTTGATTCTCTCCATATATTTTTTCGTAAGGTAAGATTTTTGTTACTTTATCAAACTAAAGTATTTTTATAATTATAATAGTAATTTATAGAATTTGTGCATTAAATAACCATCCGTTCTTGTTTTATTAGTTTTTGCAATGGGGCGCAAGAGTGGTGAAAAATCCAATATGGCGGCCTCCTCAAGATCGCGGTCGGGCTGTTTGAAATCCAACCCGATAATATGGGTATCAAATGAAAGGGTTTGCTGTCAGGAATATGAAAAAAATAGTCACGTGTCTTATATCCAACATGGCGGACATCCAAGATGGCGGATTGGCTATTTGAAATGCATCCCCATGATATGGATATCAAATGAAAGGGTTTGTTATCAGGAATATGAAAAAAATAGTCACTTGTCTCAAATCCAAAATGGCGGACATCCAAGACGGCGGATTGGCTATTTGAAATGCACCCTCCTGATATGGGTATCAAATGAAAGGGTTTGCTGTCAGAAATATGAAAAAACCCACATTTTTAATTTTCTTAAAAAAATTAAAATAACCCTACGGGGCTGAGAGAGGGGCCACTCAAAACGTGGGGGCGTATATTATTTATGGGATATATTTACATGACGTGTATAGATCGTGGTACTAACTTGCAAAGATACGCTCCCACACGTTTTGAGTGGCCCTTCTCTGCCCCGTAGCACAGTAAAAATATGGATAGTACGGAAACTACGTACTAACGTTCGAAACGGTGCATCACACGAACACGCGCATCTACGAGGCTTCTGAGCGGACATCGCAGTGCTGTTAGTTCTGAGTGCCGCGTAAAGACGAGTTACGTTTATTTCTACAAAATCACGAGTGTATTGCGTTGTGTAGGTATATGGCTGTTTGAACTCGGCTTCATCATAACCAGAGATTTTGTTTTTTAAACGTCCTGCTTATTTTGAAAATTAAGAATGATTTTTATCAATATCGAATTCTATATCCGCGTGACCGTTTAATAAATTCGTAAATCATTTGTAAAAAAACCAAAATGGTTTCTGCTACAATTTCTCATAATAAGCGTTTTTTCATAGTTTTCGTCTTCGAAGATTTTGAATCCGATAGTACTGTCAAAATGTAAATCCAAGATAGCGGCTGTTAAAAATATCGAGGTTTTCGTCATGGGTGTCGTTTTCATGGTTTTCGAGGGTGTTAAAACCGATGGTGCTGTCAAAATGTAAATCCAAGATGGCGGCTGCATAAATTATCGAGATTTTCGTCATGGGTGTCGTTTTCATGGTTTTCGAGGGTGTTGAAACCGATGGTGCAGTCAAAATGTAAATCCAAGATGGCGGCTGCATAAATTATCGAGGTTTTCGTCATGGGTGTCGTTTTCTTGGTTTTCGAGGGTTTTGAAACCGATGGTGCAGTCAAAATGTAAATCCAAGATGGCGGCTGCATAAATTATCGAGGTTTTCGTCATGGGTGTCGTTTTCATGGTTTTCGAGGGCGTTGAAACCGATGGTGTAGTCAGAATGTAAATCCAAGATGGCGGCTGCAAAAATTATCGAGGTTTTCGTCATGGGTGTCGTTTTCATGGTTTTCGAGGGTGTTGAAACCGATGGTGCAGTCAAAATGTAAATCCAAGATGGCGGCTGCATAAATTATCGAGGTTTTCGTCATGGGTGTCGTTTTCATGGTTTTCGAGGGTTTTGAAACCGATGGTGCAGTCAAAATGTAAATCCAAGATGGCGGCTGCATAAATTATCGAGGTTTTCGTCATGGGTGTCGTTTTCATGGTTTTCGAGGGCGTTAAAACCGATGGTGTAGTCAAAATGTAAATCCAAGATGGCGGCTGCATAAATTATCGAGGTTTTCGTCATGGGTGTCGTTTTCATGGTTTTTGAGGGTGCTGAAACCGATATTGCTATCAAATCTGGGATGTCAAATAACAAAAATCACATAAAAATAACAGGTACCAAGGTCATTTTATACTTAGTTGAAACGCATAGTACGGTGCCCAGCCACCGGGTTAATCAAGCATCAGCGCCACATAATAATGTTCCATACTCTGCGCTTGTTACAACCCTAACGCTGCGGTGGAGCCGAGTGGAGCGTAGGTATTTATTTCTAACATTAGGCCTATGTAAAGAAAGAAAGAAAGAAGAAAGAAAATAACTTTATTTGGCAAGCCATATGCACACAATTAGATACAATTAAATACGATAATGCCATGAAAGATACCGTGTGCCTCACGGCTGTGCCAAATAGGCTCAGTTCAGCATAAAGTCAGGCCACAAAATGTAGTTTCCATACTGTCCATATTTTGACTTCACCATCGGTTTCAACACCCTCGAAAACCATGAAAACGGCACCCATGACGAAAACCTCGATAATTTTTGCAGCCGCCATCTTGGATTTACATTTTGACTGCACCATCGGTTTCAACACCCTCGAAAACCATGAAAACGACACCCATGAGGAAAACCTCGATAATTTATGCAGCCGCCATCTTGGATTTACATTTTGACTACACCATCGGTTTCATCACCCTCGAAAACCATGAAAACGACACCCATGACGAAAACCTCGATAATTTATGCAGTCGCCATCTTGGATTTACATTTTGACTGCACCATCGGTTTCAACACCCACGAAAACCATGAAAACGACACCCATGACGAAAACTTCGATAATTTTTGCAGCCGCCATCTTGGATTTACATTTTGACTGCACCATCGGTTTCAACACCCTCGAAAACCATGAAAACGACACCCATGACGAAAACCTCGATAATTTATGCAGCCGCCATCTTGGATTTACATTTTGACTACACCATCGGTTTCATCACCCTCGAAAACCATGAAAACGACACCCATGACGAAAACCTCGATAATTTATGCAGTCGCCATCTTGGATTTACATTTTGACTGCACCATCGGTTTCAACACCCACGAAAACCATGAAAACGACACCCATGACGAAAACTTCGATAATTTATGCAGCCGCCATCTTGGATTTACATTTTGACTGCACCATCGGTTTCAACAAACACCCTCGAAAACAATGAAAATGACACCCATGACGAAAACCTCGATAATTTTTGCAGCCGCCATCTTGGATTTACATTTTGACTGCACCATCGGTTTCAACACCCTCGAAAACCATGAAAACGACACCCATGACGAAAACCTCGATAATTTATGCAGCCGCCATCTTGGATTTACATTTTGACTACACCATCGGTTTCATCACCCTCGAAAACCATGAAAACGACACCCATGACGAAAACCTCGATAATTTATGCAGTCGCCATCTTGGATTTACATTTTGACTGCACCATCGGTTTCAACACCCACGAAAACCATGAAAACGACACCCATGACGAAAACTTCGATAATTTATGCAGCCGCCATCTTGGATTTACATTTTGACTGCACCATCGGTTTCAACAAACACCCTCGAAAACAATGAAAATGACACCCATGACGAAAACCTCGATATTTTTTGCAGCCGCCATCTTGGATTTACATTTTGACAGTACTATCGGATTCAAAACCCGTGGGTTTTGAATCCGATAGTACTGAAAAACTATGAAAAGTTTTTCAGTACTATCGGTACTGAAAAACTTTTCATAGTTTCGGTACGGTTCTGAAAAAACAGAAGAAAACTATGAAAAGATGCCTATTATGAGAAATTGTAGCAGAAACCATTTTGGTTATTAAACGGTCACGCGGATATAGAATTCGATATTGATAAAAATCGTTCTTAATTTTCAAAATAAGCAGGACGTTTAAAAAACAAAATCTCTGGTTATGATGAAGCCGAGTTCAAACAGCCATATACCTACACAACGCAATACACTCGTGATTTTGTAGAAATAAACGCAAGTCGTCTTTACGCGGCACTCAGAACTTCTTACAGTAGCTCGTTCTGTGTTCTTGTAGTAGATGTTTAAAAGGTTCTCATTCATAAAAAATATGAAAACTCGGAAAATGTAGTAGGTTAGGTTAGGTAGGACAAAGGGCTGATTTTTTAATAGTCAGACAACTTTTATCTGAGTAATGAAAATAGCGGTTTGACATAATTATTTTCTATAGATAAGCTATCAAACCCCCATTTTTATTGCTCAGATATAAGTTATCTGACTATTAAAAAATCAGCCCAAAACTTATTTATTGTTCAAACTTCACTTCTTAGGTTAATTGCAGATTCAGTTTTACTTCCACAACAATAAAATATAACTAACTTTAACTGACAGGTTATTTTAACACAAAATTTAAATAAATCACCGGAACAGTTTAACATTCGACATCTAACAAATATTGTGGCGGGCACATGACGTTCAACCAATCAACGCGCGAGATGCTTTCCGTTTTATACCATTTAACAGTCTAATAGACTGAATAAACAAAAAAAACTTTTCCAGAAATGTAACCAAAGTGCATTACGATTATATCGGCTCAAAATTGTTTAGTCCGTCTCAACACTAGCGCTACACTGGTTGCGTTGTGTATGTGTGAACAGCTACGCACACATGAACATTGCTGCCGTCTTTTACCTAAACTCGAGCGTTCGAATTTTGTGAACTGGCTCTTAAGCAGTAAAATAGGAGCAAGTATAACTTATGTATCACTACAGAAATTTTTAAAGTTTTGTCATTACTTGCTTAGGAGAATAGTTAGTAGACAAATAAAGACGAAGTACCATAAATATAGAAGATTAACTTTTTTTTTTGTTTTTAAAACAAAGGAAAGTGGTGATTTATGTATCATTCGTAAACGTTCAAGCTATTGTCAAACAGACAAGCGAAGCGAATGCGATCGCCACGCCTGTCTGTTTGACAATAGCTTTAGGGAGAGGCTTATGCCCAGCAGTGGGACGACATATAAAAGCAAACATCATTAATTAGCAGTTGGAATTGAAAAATTTTCGGCGGCCGTTAATTATTAGGAAATATTGCGTGAGTTGATTATAGTGGTCATGTAAGGGTGCGTCCACATCTGGTGAATGCGCCGCAAATGCCGCCGTTTCCGAGCTGCGCGCGAGCCGCGCGCGCGCATTCTCGGCAATGATTTAGTATGCCAAAAGGCGGGCGAGAAGCGCGCACGCGGCACGCGATCTGCACGCGTGCAGCTTGCAAACGGCGCGCGAGCTGCGCATTTGCGGCGCATTCGCCAGATGTGGACGCACCCTTAGATTATCCCTATCGCTCAGTTGGTTTGTTAGACTATTCCAGGCTTAGCTTTGCGTTAGGAGTGCTTGACCCACTGTCAACATTATGCATGTATCGATGTGTCTGCATCAATCATGAAGAATACTGATCAATTAGCAGCGACGAGCGTTAATTTAGAGGCGTCGACACGCACAGACTACTAATTAAACATAGCTAACTACATAATTGCTAAGGTACTTGAACCCAGTGATACAGCATCGATGGCAATCACGGATAATTACTCTATCGGGCTAATAATAAGGTAGAGTTCGCCTTGTCATGTTTAGTGCTCTTATGTAGACCACCTAATGAGAGAGGATGACTAAGGGGTTCGTGAACGATCTTTGATGAGGTCATGAGATATTATTATTGCTTACTGTCAAAAATATCTGGCACCATAGAGTCTAGCTCCTTTGATATTTTATTTGCCGACAAAGATAGCAGGAAAAGAAAAAAAGGTGTAAAGGCACGAGTTTGTATCAGACGTGACTTCACGAAATGTCGCAGCGTCTTGTCGATGCAGTCATGATTCTGAACCAGCTCCCAGCTCCAGCGTCTATGGGGCTACTGATCTGCGGTCGGACGATACGTTGTCTGCGATCGTGTGAAGTCGGGCGAACGATTTGTCGTTGACTATGGAAGGAATTTCATAGAAATACACAATACGTCTACTGCTGCTGTCTGCACAAGCTAACCGTAAAGTTGAATATGCCGATTCTGTGAGGTATTAACATTGAACACGATAATCACTTGTTCAATCCAAACTCACAGTTGCAAATGACAGTGATTCAAATAAAGAACAAGAATGCTATTTTAACACATTCCTTTGTTTCTCACCAAGACCGATCTCAGACTCGAGACACCTCATTTCATTTTAGGTTTTTTCACTTTAATCAGGATTCACAGTAACAACATTGATATTGATTAAAACGTAAATTAATAAAGAGTCTGCTTTAACCAATAAACCATTATACATTATAGTTCAAAAGATTTAACTAAAATAATGAACAAAGACTATCTCTCTAACTATTAGAGTTAAAGAGAAGCCGTAAAAAAACCTTTTCAAGACGTCGGTTTAATCACAAAAGAGAAAATACAGCAAACTAAACATTTCAGTAACTAACCAACGCTGAAGTTCCTGCGAAAGATTAAATCTTTTTGCTCTTTGTTGCCAGTTAATTTAAACTGTCTGAATTGATATTTTCTTCGAAACAAGCTAATTAAGAACAGCATAAACAATTTAACACGTGCCTTGCATTCACTTGTGGTTTTCTGATGAAGGATTTATTTATGTACGTGAAGATTTAACTTATCAAGTAACAGGTTTTTGCTTCACATAAACGGTGAAAGCGGTGTCCCACAAGGATTCATACTCAGTCCGTTTCTATTTTGGTAGAAAAAGTAGCTTTGTTTAGTTGCCAAAATAATTCGTTGACTTATGGTGAATCCAACTACGAAACCGTTTTTTAAAGAAATTCATAATTCATTGTAACTGTTGAGTTGTTTAAAATAATTAGATTGGATTTGTGTAACTTTTACAAAAACATCACCTTGTGGAACATGGGTCGCTGGAAATGTCAACAAATAGTGTTGAATTATACTGCCTGGAAGTTCAAGGTTTCTAAGAATTCCTTATATAATGTAGACACGTGGAGTCGTGGAAGCCTTTCAAGACTACATTATATTATGTAGTAACACATATAACAGAAGTGTAAACTATACTCCAACAGTTAAGAGACCTACATATTCCGCTCAGTGAAATCTTTCAAATGTTACTAATGAAGGTGACTATAGAGTTTCCTATTGTTTTTAATTATAATAACAACTTGGTTCTCCGCCTATCACCGCCGTGAGGACACGTCGGTGCTCTGCCCAAGCGAGGCAGTCTTGCATCGTATGCTCTACTGTGTGTCCTCCGGGCGATCTTCGCAGTGGTGACACCCAGGCGATTCCTCCTTTCTCATCAGACAGAGGTACACCCCTTCCGAAACTTCCGTGTCCGGTGAGGACCTGCGTCATGCGGTAGGTCAGGACGCCATTACGCCTATCCTGCCACTCCTCAAAGAGGGGTCTTACCGCAGCGCCGCGACTGTGGCGTGCCCGAATTTGTCTGAGCTTGTATTAAATTAAGAGAAAGAATAAAAAACAAAAATAATATTAAATTTCACAAATACCGTCGTATTTCTTACGGCAGAAATATTGGAGTAAAAATCAGATTTATGAAGACAGAGTAGGTACCTGGAGTTTCGATTTTAAGCACCGTAAAGAAAATTCAGGGAAAAACAATCTCGCAAAATCGTCGTGTCGTGAGACGTCATTCACTTAACGACGTACTGTGGTACCAAACTCGGGCATTTTATTTAAAAAAGAAATTGTGAATGGGCTATAAAATTTGAAAGCGTCGACCAAAAAAGTCTGTACGTTTATTGTGTCTGACAACTGAACGTGAGATTCTGAAGGAAATATTTTATGAGACGCCTAAGTACCGTTACAAGAAATTTTCTTAGCTGTAACTGAGCGTATAAAATTGAATTTTCTTTGTGTAAATTCTCCAGACATGAAGATGAAACTGACTTTATCGTACGTACTTTCTCATTCGGTTGCTCTGTAAAATATTGCCTGTCCCAATAGTATTTTTGGCCAGAGATGGATTTAGAAATATAGAATAATATTTTAATGTAATAAAATTTAGTAGATATGAGGACTAAAAAAAAAATATTTTGGTTTTTGTCATATCACTATGCTCTACAAAGGCTGATCTCCTTTTGTGGAAAATAATGATAATTATAATGACAGAAGCGAGCAGAGTATTTTTTATACAAATACCCTAGATCATTTTGTAGGGTCTGCTGAAAAATGATCTATAAACTACACGTACTTCTTAGTCTCTCTCTTTAGATGTTTCTCGATTCACAAGAAATTTTTATAGGTACGAAAATCTAGGTCTTCCCACAATTTCATTTTGAGCCTGTCGTTTCATAGTAACGATGAAGAGACAAATTTAATTATCCTTGTTTGTGGTTCTTTTGTTAGTCGAGAAGTCTTGAAAGCTTAATTGTGCATTTATTACAAAGCAGTTACAAAACTTCGTTCCAAAATTAAGAAAACTTTTCATTGTAAATCGACACCTTGAAGTTTAAACCAATCGATATAACAAAGTTTCAAATCCGCGCCTGTTTCTGTTTGAAAGTTAAGCATTTAATTTTGTTTGAATCCAATTTCGGATATTGAATAAATCTGACTTTATTGTACGAAGTTTAATGGAAGTTTATTTCTCAAGTATTGGTAGTGACAACTCCGTTGAGATAGGATATGATTGACATTTTAAATAATACAGTTTGTTTAGTTTCTGTCTGTGTCATTTTTCATCTTCAAACAGTTTTGAAGAGACGTCTGGCTTCTAGAAATCTACTTAAACTCTCAATTAATAACTCTGTTCAAGTTTATTTATTTATTTTAGATATAATTATGTTTATTTAAGAAACCTGGTAACGTTGATTATATCTTTTTTTCTCAATGTTCACTGCTATAAGGATCGCCATAAGGCCGAAAAGCGCTCTTAAAACAACAAAACATACATTTGAAAATAACCTATAAAATAACCTTCACTCTAACGACTCTCATCTACGTTTCACTGCACGTATCGCGATTATTTTGCATTGTAACATAAAAACCACGTTTTACATAACATCGCGGTACGTAGTGGAAATTCTCTCAAATACATAATGAAAAAGTGGACCCATGACGTATAGTCAACTCGGCGAAGACTGTCTGGCGGGTAAGACCGTACAATAAGCAGTAAACACTGTCTGAATAACAATTAAATGAAAAATGGTTCATTCAAACTGTTAAAACTTAATTTTTTGTAGTTCGGGTTGTCTTGCTGTATTGCTTATTGTACGGTCCTACCCGCCAGACGGTCTTCGCCGAGTTGACCTTCATAAAAAATGTGACCGCCTTCAAAAACAACCACAAAAAAGGGTAAAATAACCTTGAAAACTTTTCTTTCGGAAGTCGGTGACTTTTTTTATTAATTTCATTGTCTCTTTTGCCACCGACTTCCGAAAGAAAAGTTTTCAAGGTTATTTTACCCTTTTTTGTGGTTGTTTTTGAAGGCGGTCACATTTTTTTTGAAAAAGTTTTTATTTTACTCTTTTTAGTTTAAATATTCAACCAAATTCTTGTCAAATACATCATTTTCTTACATGTGCACTAGAATTTTGTAATCCGTAGCACCGGTAATAACATCGTTAACATCTCTTTCATTCATTCCCTATCTCAAAAACTGCTGAACCGATTTTGATGAAATTTGCAGTATTCCCTAAGTTGAACGATACCTAGTACTACAAAAAAAGAATCACTTAAATCGGACTTGTAGTTCCGGAGATATGCGAACACAAACATAATTTTCTTACTTGAAGAGTTGTACCTTCCATCATCAGCTTAGCTACATGAGATGATGATTTTCATACGCAAGTACTTGAACTACTTCATAAAATTTGCGAAAAACTATGTATCAGCCAATAAAATTTGAGGGTTGCCCTCTATTTCTCCAAGATCCAATCATCAGATCCTAAAATGGTGACAATGGGACCACACGGTAAGCACCAGCTTTCGAATAAAAAAAGAATCATGAAAATCGGTTCACCCAGTCGCAAGTTATGAGGTAACAAACATAAAAAAATACAGTCGAATTGATAACCTCCTCCTTTTTTTGAAGTCGGTTAAAAACATAGTAAACTGTAAAAAATCTTTTCGTTACCATCTTTGAATAAAAACGACCAACAAACTCACGCATCATTTTCTTTTAAGGCGCAAACACGTCCTAAAATACTAACTTTAAAACAAAAACATTCCTAAAAACAAAAGCAGACTTAACAAATTGCTTTGAATTATCACTACCAACCAGAATAAATGTCGTAATTAAAAATAAACAGGGCCTTTATTATACCCCAATTTATTATGTTGAGACACCGCAATAGGTCTTGAGGAAATGGCTCAGTTTATTATCCGGAGACCTAGTTATGTAGTTAGGACCTCGACTAGAGCGCCTGGATTGTTTAGTGGTGTGGTATCTAAGTGTCTAGAGTAGGTACAATTTGGAGTAAAGTTTTTTCCCAGAAGCACCTTGACTTTTAGTCGTCTTACAAAAAGGGTCCACTTAATGTATCCGACCCAAAATACCTCTAGGTAAGTTTTTTTTTATCTTTAATAATAATTTTTAATAAATAAGTACATTAGAAATATGAAACACCCTGTTAAAATGTTTACGTATCAAGCTGTAGAGTATACCTATATACCTAGCGCAACAGTCGGGCAGATCATTCCATCTCCATTTTCTTGCGTCATAATAACGAATTAAAATTTTATAAAAAAAAAACAAATCTCTTAAATACCATTTTTTATTATAAACGCGTTCTAGTCATTGGATACATGAACTGAGCTGGTTTTGTAAGATGACTAAAAACTCAAGGGTGTATAGCTATAGCTATTTTCCTCTTATCGAGACATTGCCTGTTGCTCCGCATTACGAACATTACAAATTGATTATGTTCCATACAAACAATGTTTTCAATTTACGTCTGTTTTCAAAGCTTTGGTTACCAATCCTCAAAACATAGTGGTCCAATTTCCTTGCTTACATTTTACATTTAGCTCGATTGTTATGTAGATCCAGTTTCATAACTGTTTCGTGTAAAAGAAACATTGGAAAAATATAATTGAAACATTACTTTTGTAGAAACATTTAATTAATACTGGTGTACAAAATTTCAAAATTAAAATTTAAACTCAAGTGTTTTTGAAATATTGTAGAGCATTTAAAAATTAGAAGTCATTTTGATGCGGTGCTAGTGTCTATGTCATTTTATCAAAATACACTAAGAAAATGTTTTTCCGCAGGTCTTGAGACGTGGCGCGAAGTCTAATGGAGTGTTTCTAATAAACTGTTGCTGCGATATTTTTAATTTTCACTACTAAGAACTTTTTAGTCGTAATTCTAAAATTCTGAGCCATATTTGTGAACATCTTTAATTTTTTTCTAACTCAGTGATAAAGAAAATAGCTTATCCTTGTACCTTACTTAATGTTCGTGGCGTGGCTTGTGTGTCTCAATATAGAACCTTGGATTTAAACTAACTTCAAGTATCGCTAAATCCAATAGATAAACAAACAACTAAGAAGGACAACTTTAATGAATTTCTAAGCTTGTCTGGTCTAGAACTAGAAACTTTCTGATACCTGTAGCTTGAACATTACCTTCGTCACAAACTAATTTAATTACATTATTAACCCACTACTATATAACTAACTTCAACGTATCGTAATCTACTTAAACCTTTCATAGCTCGTAATTCTGATATCCCATTTTATGACTATCGCTCTTAAAATAAACTCCGACATCCAAAACCACAAGTTTTAATAGTTTAATAACTAAACTGTACTTATAACTTATTTTATTCTCATAAGTTTTATAACTGGTTGTAAACTTTAAATAATCAAATAATATTCTTCTTAAAACATCCCTAATTTTAATGTTCCCATAACTTTGTGAATGGACTAACATCTGGATGCTTCGGGAACCACAATAAAAACGAAAGTTACCGATCTCACACGAAGTTAACCGATAGGCAGTAAAAGGAACAAAAATAAAGACCGCCGCAGACGGTCTGGAATCGAATAAAACGAATACAGAAGTGCACGTGTGCCGTACCCCGGTCTTAAAATGGACAGCGGTGAAAATAGATAGGTACATTCGCATATTGGTCTATTTGTGACTTCGATTGTGACGTCGGTGGCGGTCCTTAGATGTGATGCATTTGAATACGGGTCTATTATTTTCTACATGACGCCATTTCTCTATATGACGTCAATACACTATTTAATTGGGACAGTGATAAAAGTTGACAGAAAGTTTTAACAAGCGAGTGGGCCTGAAAATATTTCCACGATTTGAAAAACTGTTTTTTTTTTTGTTTTTAGGGACTATTGAATGAAGTTTTTGCTACCGACAAAGTATAAAAGGTATAATGTAGGAACTTTTCAGCCACAAGAAAGTTATTTAAACGAGTCTTATCATAATGTGAACTTACCCACTGGCAAATTTCGACCTGCTTAAGAACCTTGGAGGTAACTGTTATCAAACATGAAAGTCTAAGGGTCAAAATTTGGATCCAGGTCAATCCTTGTCCCATAAAAGTGTCTCCGTGTCCTCGTCACGACAAAGTAATTAAAACTGACGATGTTCAGGAGATAACCCACTTTGATTGGTGTTATTTTTAGGCCATCAAATTAAGCCAAGGTTTAGTACAAACAAACAGTATTAAATTAATGGGCTTAGATGCAATTAATGTTTTATTTCATTACTTACGTAAAATAGGGACAAACCGTGGGTGTCTTTAGTCTACGGGTAATTTAATTATGTCAAATTTTAATTAAATCTGTGCTGAAAATGTCTAAGTTGGGAAATTTGGGAAATTCGTTGCGTTGTGCGACTATGTTAGCTACTGTTGACTTCCAGACAACCTATTTTACAAACTTGGGGAAATGTGGCTGACAGCTGCCTACTACCCCAGTGGAATACAAAAGCATGATTGTGTTTCCACCAAAGTGAGGAAGCGTAACGGAACTGTAGGTGGTTTGATTGTTTCTAACGACGGCTTCATACATCAGTTTTCCTGATCAGGAATCCTGATCCGTTTTCTATACGAACACAGTGAATTCGTACAAGTGTGTGTGCATGTTTTGTGTGTGTTGTTCACATTTCACTCATAATTTTGATGCCCTGAGGTTGCGCGAGGAAGCTGTTTCCTAATAGGTACGACCTTGAGGTTTTAAAGTCTAGAGTGTATAGATTACTTCTAGGCAAACATGCTTCACCGTCCTCCATGTCATTGCTTACCATCAAGCGAGATTGTGGTCAAACGCAATGTAAATTGGTAAAAAGCTAAAATATTTTGAGGAAAGAAAATATCAACTGCGAGTGGGGCTCGTACCCGCGTCTTCTGAATAAGTACTCCGGACGCCTTACCAATTATTAGGCTATTCATCATCATCAACATCAGCCTATAATGTTCCCACTGCTGGGACACAGGCCTCCTCTCTGTGAGAGTGAGTGAGCCATAATCCACCACGCGGGCCCCGTGCGGATTGGTGGATGTCACATGTCTTCAAATTTTTGGTTCGAGGACATGCCGGTTTCCTCACGATGGTGATGAAATAAATTGATCACAGGCTGATCACATGGTGGAGCGAAAGCAACTCGTTAGTTTTCCATGAATGTTTTCGAGAACCGTGAGTTTATTAAAAAAACGACGGACTATTAAAAGATACTTAGAAAGCCACAAAGCTTTTTCTTGAAAACTGCACCAGGCGAAGATATAGAAAGATGAAATATTTGCGGGTATCCCAGCACACTTCTCTCAATTTCCCTATAGTGGCTATAATAATTCAAAAAAAATGTAATAAAGTCTTCCTACATACGAAAAATGTTCGCAATAAGCGGATTTTCCGCAAGTTCCACACTCAATATGGCGCATTGCTTCACGATGTTAAGCTGTCAAAGAAAAAACGAAGTGGTCTGTCAACTGAATAGGAAGAGAAAATTTACAGTTGTATGAAGAAACTTTATATTAACATAATCGATTTATGGAGTACTTCATCATATATTATGAGCCGTAGGACGTGTACTATTGAATAACGTCAGACTTATTGATTTCCAATAGAACCATCCAGTGCGATGTTGTGCTTTCCTTTCCTTATTGAGTAAATAGCAGTTTTTAGCTGTTACGTTTTTATATTAGGATATTATAATAAATAGATATAATCCAATGCTTTAGGTATGTACAGAACAGACGCCAGCAGGTCAACCTACCCAAATCTGTCAGTTTTACCAATCAAACATTAACGTTCAACTCTTGTGATAAGGTTGAATTTCTATTAAAGAAATCTGATAGAGTGTGGTAGCTTGATGTGCTGGCGTTTGTACCTAAAGCATTAGATCACAAAAATATCTAATAGGGTTTCAGGAATGACGACGCTATCATTAGAATTTAAAGCGGGATTATAATATTTATTATTTGTTTTAAGAGTCCTTAGTATATTATCCGCCTTCTGTCAGCAAATTGCCAACCATTCAACACTTCACAATAATTGCAAAAAGTGCAATAACAAACTGCACTTACTTCCGAGTCGTAATGATCAAAGTTTTGTTAAGCACTGTTAGGTAGCCGCATTGAAATAATGTACTGGCCACTGCACCGGACGTGTGGTTTAGTTTGTACCAAGCAAAACAACTTTTACAATTAGATACATATTATGTGGGAAGAAAAAACTGCTAGTAGTACTTCTTGTTTTAGTTCATGGCGAGTTTGAGTCATTTATTAAGTTAGGTGGATCGCACACAATAAGATGCCTAACACACTTATATCGGGCGACCGCTGACGAGCGTATCTCATCGCCTCTCCGCACCAAATACTTATGCCCTTCCGCCAGACCGCGCGGAGTACTGCAAAAATTATTTCATAGATTAATTTCATAACATTGTTACTCGAACAAGTTAACGGTATAAAGTTGGCCTCTGTAAATTCTTGTTAGATGAACTGCCCCATATTTTTTCAAGAAATAGTTGTTCAGTTTTGTAAGAAAGATATCAGAACTTATATTATGTGAGAAGCCATACATACTATCTTCTAAAAGTTTTGAAGTGGTTTTGGGTCAGGCCTCAAACGACGAGATGGAAAACAACATTGAACACGGGCTGTTCAGTAACGCTTCTATTTTTGTAACCCTATAGAAAACTGAGTTTGGGCCTTACTCGAATCTGGCAAAAAAAAATTGTTTTTCATGCAAAAAGAGAAATTGGTCGGGCACATCTGTATGAAAAACCAAATTCTTTTTTTGCGGATTTCCAAAAGTCTTAGCACAAAAATTGTTGAGTAAGATGAACTGAGTTACCCCACGAGAGGTTTTGCGCTTTTGGCGTTAGACGTTGTATAATTCTCTGGGCTAACTTAACTTCCTATCTACTTACTCTACTTCAATGTTTTTCACGAACTCACAAATTCCTAAGTATTTCGTATCAATGAAAACCCTTCATCAAACATAAAATGTTCGCAGAAAATATAACAATGGTACAGCAGGTGTGAGACTCGTACCAATAACAAGCGGTAATTACTGCCGGGCCGTGTGGGAGCGCTTGAAGTTTAGGCTTAAACATGGAATACAGTACAGAAGAATCACTTCATACAATTAGTGAAAAGGCACGCACATAATTACGTCTGTGTGATTCAGGTACAGCTAGTGTAAGCTTAGTCTCTAGTTTTCCCATATATTGGAATCTACTTCCAGTCTATGATAAGCAGCTATGTTACATTTCATTTGCCTATCTGACCTCCACGACCCAGTACCTGGGTAAATCGAGACCTAAAAACAAGACTAGTTTTATTTTTTTTATACTAGACGTAATCTGTTCCAGATCCACATAATGACAGCTAGACGAAGGGATCTCGTAATGCTATGGATGGTCACTATGATCAGAGGGCACTTTTCCACGGCGGCGTTTCAATCGATTACAGTCTATATACGAATAAAATATGCTTCTACATTTTTTCATTTGCTGGATGGGGCTTCTGTATTTTACCTATTCTGTGGCATGAACTTATGTTCCAATGATTAGTAAACATATGTTAATTATGAACACTGAATCATTACATTACAATTCACTGTTAATAATGTTTTGTAATGCTAATTTTAATGTAAATTACTAGTTTGAATTTGAATTGGATTTTGTTTATTCTTCGCCGTTTGAGCATCACTCACGGACTCATTTCAAGCGTATTTTTGCAGTTCAACTCATATTGAAATAGCTTCTTTGGTAGTTGAAAACATGACTGCGCGCGCAAGTACAATGAAATTAGATTTTTCTAACAATTTCTCAGCATAAACCCAAATACAGTGGCCCATATTACTACTATTTTAAATTGAAACTCATCAAATGAATTCTCCCGCTCGTTGTAAAGCAAAAGAGACTAAGGAGGAGGAACATTACCTCTCTCATTCACACATTTCACCTCTTCCATAGCTTGCATTACTGCTTCATAGAAGAAAGCGACTGTGTCCCATCATCACGGCCTGGTCCAAGGCTGGACGCGAGAGATGACAGGTCGCTTATCACCTCCACGAGGATACCATGATGATTTTTCTCCCCTAATGATTCCAATGAGACGGCATAAGCTAGCCTTGCCTAAAGCTGGCAATAAGCCACTAGGACATTCACGTGTTTCTTTGATTCCTGAAAAAAAAACACATTGACTAAATTCACAGATGAATCACGCTTTATGAATGGAAGCTGAAGATTTTTTTAAGTAGGACATTGTTTATTTTAATAGGTTACAGACATTGACGAGTTTTTTAGGGCGTGGGAGGATGGATGTTGATTCAATTGTGTGGGTATATTGTATAATGAGAATTACAATGTATTTGAATAACTTCCTCTTATGTCAGTATTAGTGAAAAGTAAATAGGTATGTTTTTCGGACAATATTTTTGTAAAAACTTTTTGGGTATTCATTTCATGCGTAATAGGCGTCATTTGATATGTTAGAAAACCTTATTAAACGTCTTTTTTCCTCCATTCATTATATCATTCAAGCCTTTGTCAAATTGACATTCGAGACGAATGCGTGCCGAAGCGTTTTTGTTTGTAATTTAAGGAATTGTTTGAAGCCAGTCACATAGACTATCGGATCGCTTTCGCTTTTCTATGTGACTGGATTTAAACAATTCCATACATTACAAATGAAAACGCTTCGGATCGCATTCGCTTCACCTGCCTGTTTGACAAAGGCATTTTAATTCATATCATTCCTCACACAGCCTATCCATTTTTTCTTTGGCCATCTTCCTCTCCATCCATCAAATTCTTAGTTAGTAAGTACCTACCACCATAAGTTTTAGTTGATTATGGATCTCGGTCTGGAAATATGGAATTATTTATTTATGTATTCTAACTGTAAAGTCTAAGCGTAAAGGCCTCTACGTTACCCCTTGGGATTAATTTAGACATATTTATAGATATAGGTTATATTTTTCATCCCCTTTTATAGGGGCTAATCTGTATATTTTGCCTATTACAGGCTCATTTTTCATCTATACCGGAGAGGTACAAGACTGGGCCAGGTAAACCAATATGTAGTTTACGTAAAACGTTTTAAGTGACAGCCTAAGATATCTTTGAATTTTATAGCCCAATCTAAATTCACCCACAGAAGGCCCGGGATTTCCATGGAGCCTTTTACGATAGCAGGACTTAATTTTATGAACCTCAGATAAAAGATGTACTGTATCACTTTTAATTCATGGCCCAGAACTAATTTTGTTTTTCGCTTCGCAAAGTACAAAAGCCTTTGTCAAACAGGCAGGCGAAAGCGAGGCGAAAGCGAGGCGATCCGATTCCGAGGCGAATGCGAAGCGAAGGGCGACGTCAAACTGGGTGCAGCGAACCGACGTTTTGTATGAAGCCAGTACCGAATTTATAGCGATCCGAAGGCGAAGCGGAGCGTTTTTGTTACGTCATGTATGGAAATATGAAGCGATATCGCGCCGAAACTGAGACCACGTCAAACAGAAAGGCGTGCCCGCGAAGCGAGGCGTGGCAGTTGTATTAGCTGGCTTTATAAGAACGACGTCAAACAGAGCAAATACGGGAAAGCGAGACCGAAGCGTGCACGTTGTTTGTGTTGCCAGATTTTTCTTCAGTTTCTTTCTTGTAACATCGATAATTTATTGAGAAATTTCACAGAGAAAACAGTTTGAATTCTTTTTATTAGATAAGGTGCGCTAATCGATGAAATCGACTCAGGTTTTTCAAGTTTTCTTCGCGTGGTACAGACGCCAGCAAATCAACCTACAATATTACCCAATTGGCATCGGCTGGCTTTTGCCTGGTCCACTAAAACGCCAGCTGATGTCATCACTGGTTACCACTGTCAAAAATGCAGTTGAAGTGGTGTAAATGCTGTATATTTCACGCCTTTTGAGGGTCTCAGCAACCACAGCAAAAGCGACAGCACAGCCACTGTGCTTGCAATATAAGATAGCGCAACGGTGTCGACACAAATACCGCCACACACCAAAGGCCCACCCGCCTTCCAATATCCCAACGTCATGTCGTCTGGTCTCTTCCCATCGTCAGGAACTGAGCCGTTAGGTCCTAAACCTGGGGAGTGATACGAAATTTCGAATGACGTTATTTCGACGCACGCTATTTCGAAAAAAAATAAGAGTGGTACGCAATTTCGAAAGCTCATTAAGTCGAAAACCGCTATTTCGAATGACGTTATTTCGACGCACGCTATTTCGAAAAAAAATAAGAGTGGTACCTCAGTTCGAAAACACATTAAATCGAAAACCGCTATATATTGAAACCATAACTAATACTAAATCCCAGTTAATAACTGTAGGGGATGTTAGACACCTCTTTTTTTTTTTTTTTTTTTAGCGTGGTAAAATCATCAAATGAGTCCTCCAACCCCGGGCAGGGCGGGAGGGACTGTCAGACTTCTACTGACTAAAATCCACGGTGTCCTTCATAGCCTGTTATGTTCCGGGGTTACGGTAAGGGAATAATCCGAATGAATGAATAATTAAATCCCGCGACCCCGGCAGGCTTTGGCCCTCTGAGAGGGGGGCCCCGTCATTATGCTGACGCTCTTTGAGGCGCGCGTGGGACATGGTCCTTGGTCGGGCAGCGAGTTGCCCTTTACTCGCTGCCCGCATGCCCGCGCCTACGGTGGCCGGAGATCATCAAGCGACGTCTGTCGCCGTGGGCGCCTACCACTGCGGCTGGGGCGGAGGGAGGACGCTGTCCTCTCTCGCTCGCGGCCCGCCTCCTCCTTCATGAGCATTACTGCCTCGCAGAAGGAGCTGACCGCTTCCCACTCCGTCTCGCCCCGCAGCATGGCCGCAACCAATGCCGGGCGCGAGAGGTCTCCGCCTATCGCAGCCGTGAGGACACGTCGGTGCTCCGCCCAAGCTGGGCAGTCTTGCACCGTATGCTCCACCGTGTCCTCCGGGCGATCTTCGCAGTGGTGACACCCAGGCGTCTCCTCCTTTCGCATCAGACACAGGTACCTCCCGAAACTTCCGTGTCCGGTGAGGACCTGCGTCAAGCGGTAGGTCAGGACGCCATGACTTCTCTCCAGCCACTCCTCAAAGAGGGGTCTTACCGCCGCAATTGCGGCGTGCCCGGTGTTAGACACCCCTGCAGGCATTAAGGGAAGTTCGATTTGTTTGGACAAGGTTTTATTTCCAATAATAATTTGCTTTAACACTATTACTTAATAGGACAAGTCCCTATTTCCTTTTCTCGGGAAGGACGAAGGCAGGGGGTTTTTGGTCCTATGAACCAAAAAGCACAGGACACTGTCTAGATTTTTAGAAAGAAACTCAGTAGCTCGTGTGGGTAGTTACACACTTTTGCAGTATCGTCACGTCGCGCTGCGTCGCGTCTCGTTGTGAACTGACCGTCAATTTGTTTTCGAACTGAGGTACCACTCTTATTTTTTTTCGAAATAGCGTGCGTCGAAATAACGTCATTCGAAATAGCGGTTTTCGACTTAATGAGCTTTCGAAATTGCGTACCACTCTTATTTTTTTTCGAAATAGCGTGCGTCGAAATAACGTCATTCGAAGTTTCGTATCACTCCCCTAAACCTGTAGGTAAGTCGGCGCTGGCTGGTAGTGGCCCTTTTGCAACCCTCTAATATAAAAATACTTATCAGGTATACTATGTAAAAATAAAAACAACATTTTTAAAATTGTTTATTTAATCATCTTTATCAACAATATCGAGGAATCCTGCCCATACAGTAATATTTTGTTAATTTCTAAAACATTACTATAGGTACTATTTTTTGCAATAATTATGTCTCTTGAAGTACCTACTGAACTGAATAATTTTAACTTTTAAATAGATAAATATTATGACAATCGCGTTGTTTCCAAATAGGTCATTCTCCAAGAATCCATTGATTAATAATTCTAAGGTATCGTGTGGCAAAGTCTTGTCAATAAATCATCTTCCTCCATTAAACCCTCCGTTCGAATAGGGTACTTTTCCCAGAGATAAGACTCTCGTCTAATTCCATGTCCTCATCTTCAACACAAATAGGTACTGATACTGATTAGAGCGAAGCTTCTATGCAGCTCAGAGAGGCATAACAAAGTGTTTAATGAATTTGGCATCCATATTCTTTTCTCTTCAAAGTTAGAATGAACAGGCTTTTTCTGGGTAAGCTCGCTCCATCGTAGGCTTCGTCTCAGTCACCTTTGCCTAGCTATGCTATTCTCAATAAGCACAGCATAAATCACATCGCTGGATCCACAATGTGTTTTTGGACGTGACACAACGACTCTCACCGTTCGCACCTCACGATTGGTTAGGGATTTAACCAAAACCTTTAAAAAAAGTTTTAAAATACTTAAAATTAACATAATATTATTTAAGACATATTAGTGACAGCACTAGTGACAAACAAAATAAAGAGTAATACATTCATAGAGAAAAATTGTAAAGAGTTTCTATATATCAGTCTCCCGCACTAATATGTAAAATAAAGGCTTATTCAGACCTGAGCGATATTCGCTGCCGCTGTGGGTAGAGGTACATACATACCGCGCGTTATTCTACCCACAAGAATAGCGAAATCCGTTTTAGTGTGAACAGTAATATTACCGCATACCCGCTGGGTTTTCTCTGACGCAGACGGTAGCGAATACCGCTTAGGTCTGAATAGGCCTTTAAATCATTTAAAAATTGTGGTTGTCTATGTATGCACAGAATACTTAATAATACTACGTACAGAAATTTATTTATTCCTGAAAGTTTCCCACATATTGTTGACACCTGAATTGGTCATCATCATCATCATCAACAGCCGGAGGACGTCCACTGCTGAACATAGGCCTCCCCCTTAGACCGCCACGCCGAACGACAATTCGCCACTTGCATCCATCGGCTGCCCGCGACCCTCACGATGTCGTCCCGCGACCCTCACGATATCGTCGGTCCACCTAGTGGGAGGCCTGCCGACGCTGCGTTTTCCGGTCCGTGGTCGCCACTCGAGAACTTTTCTTCCCCATCGGTTGTCAGTTCTACGAGCGATGTGGCCTGCCCATTGCCACTTCAACTTGCAAATTTTATGAGCTATGTCGGTGACTCTGGTTCTTCGCCGAATATCCATGTTCCGGATTTTATCCCGCAAAGAAACTCCGAGCATAGCTCTCTCCATTGCTCGTTGAGTGACTCTTAGTCTCTCTAAGAGGCCAGCAGTCAAGGACCACGTTTCGGAGCCATATATCATCACTGGCAACACACACTGGTCAAACACCCTTGTCTTGAGACACTGTGGGATTCTCGATGAGAAGATATCACGTAGCTTCCCAAACGCTGCCCATCCGAGTTGGATTCTTCGGGCGACCTCTTTCTCGAAGTTGGACCTACCTAACTGAACAATCTGTCCAAGGTACGTATAATGGTCTACAACTTCGAGAGTATCGCTCCCAACAACAACCGGTACGGGTGCCACAATTGAATTGGTAAGACACCAAAATTAATCATTGACACAAAAATTTGAACTTCATGAAATATAAGTATTTATTTTATTACTCTAAATTACAAAACGTAGTGGACTTAAAACAATTGTAGAACAAATCTGGGAATTTGTAAACAAATATATTAAAAACTACAGCCCTTAAAGTGTGGTCCCTCAGTCCTCACAGACCATCAGCCAGATCTCGGAAAGTATTTGATAAATTAATGTTTTGTGACTACTGACATTTAGTAAAGAATTTGTAAAGATGTTTACTGAATTGCTGATCACAAAGCATTAAAGGTAAAAAATATACAACGACTAAACTGTGGTCCCTCAATCCACACAGGAAAAATAATTATTTTAGTGAATATTACCTAGTAAATCTTTCTTTTTCATAAAGTTACCACATAAAGTTTTAGTAAAAATCGTAATGCATTTTGTAAAAAAGAAATAGAAAGATATATCGACGCAATATGAAGATAGCGAATAATAAAAGTGGTCCCTCAATCCTCACCTCTACTAACATAAGTGCATGTATTAGCTGCTAGACGAGAGGATTATCAGAAAGTCTATATAGTGTACTTAACTTTTAGTAAAAAGTTACTACTAAAACATAGTTATCTAAAATGGAGTATTTCTCACCTCTTAGCTGAGATAATATAATTCACACACAATTCGGTTTCAGGGCTGGACTATCCAGTGAGAGTGCTATTTTATCTCTTAAGCATACCGTCAGGTATTATACGGAGAGAAAGACGCCGATATATGCCTGTTTGACGTCCGACGTCAACCGCGAAGCGGTGCTCCGTCGACATTTTCTGGTCATTTGACATTGAATTGAAAATAAAACGGTAGTGTATTTAGTGATATTTTGACTTTTAACATTTTGCTGTGCAATCAGTAATTTTGATGGGAATTCGGAATCTTATTGCATAGCAAAAGGATATTTTTTGATTTGCGTTTAAATACTACCCATTTATGTGTGTACGTGTACGTAATGAATAAAACTGAAAAACTAAAACCGATTCAAATAATCTTGTTTTGAATTTGTTAAAAATTTTATTTTATCCACAATAAATCTTTCTTATGGACTGTATTTTGTTTTTTTTTTTTTTTAAAAAGCAAATTTCGCTTGCTTCTTTCTCTTCTTCGAGGGCCTGGTGGACTTGAGTATTTCATTTCAGTTTGATACCTCCACGCGTTCCTGAGAAAAAGGGTCTTGACAGATGGACAGGCGGACACCAAAGTCAAATCCCTAGTACATGATCTTATTATGTTTCCACTCAAATTAAAAAGGTGTACAACGTATCAAAATGCCTCTATGGCGTTTTTGGAATAAAAAAAATCGTATCTTTATATTTATATTGGTTGAATATCTCCCCCGCCCGGTCTGTAATTTTGTGTTACGATATTATTTATTTTCTTTAGGTATAAAATACTGTCTTTATGAAAAGCTATCATCTGTTGATAAATCTCGTTGGGGCCTGCTAGATAGACATACACAAGAACTTTTAGACAAGTTTTTATTTACTCCTACCCAAAAATGGCATAAAGCTTAGCTTAAAGGCCTTGAAGTCGTAACCAAAAATTAATGAAAAAAAATAGTGATACCGTAAACATGTCACAAATTGACATCTATTGATATTGCCTAGATAATTCTTGATTTCATGTTTTGTTTTGTTGATTTTCCGTGATTGTTTACTAATCGACCGACTGCGTAAAGTAATGAACTAATATGCAACAAGAAAATGTGCAGCCATTGTGGGTGTGCACATACTTAGTTTTCTAAAAAACCACAGTATGCGATTAAAACTAGGTTTTGAAAATAATATTCAGACATTTACCTACTGTTGACCAAACACAACTTGTATTTACATTTGTGACTGTATTAAGACTTTACCAGTTCTCAAGACACGGTTAACGGATTATTCGAATACTGGATTGGTCCACCTATAAAGGAAAACAATAAGTTATATTTTCATTGAGGAGGTACCAAGTATCTTTGATTTGCATTGAAAAAGTTGAGGCCCAGCCGTCGTTTTGTTGAAGATGAGAACAGTACGACATCAAACAGAGGATTAAATGATGATATTTTGAATGCCACGACCTTGTGTTACGATATCTTTGCATTAATCAATTGACTGTTGAAGTATGGCTTCACTAATATTAATTTATCAATTCCAGTCCTATTTTGGAAACAATAATGCTATTATCATAATCATGTGATTGAACATACATTCGTGCGTATTCTGAAAAAAAATTGTAATGTGTGTTTTGTACGGTTAAAACAAATCAACAAAATGTTAAAGAGCAGGGGTTTCATGACATCGTTGTTATAGATAATATCACAATAAAATAATTGAATAATAAGTTGTTTGATTTTTACACGGTGCACCTATTGGGCGTTTTTCCATTAGCCGGCCCGGCAAAAATAGCAAAAATGTATGAAATGGTATGGCTCGCTTTTGCACTGCCAGCGCCGGCCCCGGCGCCGCCGGTGCCATGCCGGCAAATGGAAAAGCACCCATTAGATACGTTACTTTTTATAAAGAGGATAGCAAACGAATAGGTACGGAATGCGTTACTTACGTCCTCATAATTATATTTTATTTTGTAAAGGTGTTTGCGCAGCACTGTTGCCTGCTGCTGCACCTGACCAGTAGTGATATGTCTCTTATCAACATTAAAATACAAATTACAACAACAAAATGTATTTATAGATTTCTTACATAAATAGCTATGTTTAAAAGATATTTGTACGCGTTATTCACTCAAGCCGAATGAAAATACATCCGTTCATAATCTTCGTTCATTACACGGATTGTTCTTGTGAGAGGTGTTTTGGCCAGTATGTTGGGCCTGGCCACCGGACACAGCAAGCAGTGGCGCGTGCCAATTAACGCCACCACAACAGCTTCCTCAGCATCACTCCCGGGCTATATGCTTAGCAGTAGCTTTACCACATATGCACCAGTTAAATTCCGTGGGCATCCTGAGCTTGTCGTCAATATCTAGCGTGATGACCAAACAGATTTCACCAGAAGCGTTCGCTCCACTCATCCTCGGTCAAGATATGATGCACGTCCTCGATTATTCCACATTTCTCACAAAGCAGAACAGCTAATTTGTAAATAATATTAGTTTTTAAATCGGCATGACAGTGTGTGTCACTGTGGCACTGTCAAGTTTCGGATTCGCTTCGGATTCGCCTCGGAAACGCCTCGCTAACGCTTCGCTTAGTTTTATGTTTGACGTCGTGCATACAAAGCCAGCCATTACTAATAGTTCGGCAACGCTTCGCATTCGCCTTCGCCACGCCTCGCTGAGTTGTAATATCGCCAACGCCTTCGGATCGCTATCGCTATCGCATCGCTTTCGCGTTTCTATGTGACTGGATTCAAACAATTCCCTATATTACAAATGAAAACGCTTCGCTTCGCTTTCGGCACGCCTCTCTGTTTGACAATAGCTTAAGTGTACCTATTGAATTAAATTACGTGGATAAGATTCTGAGAAATGTGTTTTATTGATCTGAGAGGACCTATTTACCATGTGTTCCCTTCTATAAATAAAATAAATGTAAGAACAAGACCTGTGCTAAAAGAAACAAAGAAAATAAATTATAAACTGAGTCAATTATAATTATGTAGAAAGTAAGGGGTTACAGTCGATCTCGTTATTTTCCGTAGCACCTACCTATGATGAATGGTCGTCGAACTCATCACAATTACATTTTTGTATTGTTGTAGTAGGTGATTATTTAATAATAAATTAATACATTTAAAAAAGAAACTTTATAGTGGAAACTCATTTATTGAAATGTGTTCGATCATCAGCAATTTTTGAACCTCATCTTTTTCTGTTGTATATTTCAGGTTACTAGTCAATTTCATGTCTCAACTTAATATTTTTGCATCGGTCTAACGCAAAAACGTTTTAGCCATAAAAATCGACTTAAGAAAATTAGATATTTGGTTAAAGGGACACAAACTTTTACTGCTACCTACCGCTGCCGTAAAAGTAGTAAAAACTACGATTTCCATTATGAAAGATGGCAGAAAAGTATGACATGCACCTATTAGCTGATTGATGTCATTCGTCATAAAGGTGAAATGAAAGACAAAGGAAAGACAAAAAAAAGGCAAGTTCTTATATTCAGGCGTATTGCACATTGAAAGCGCACACATTCAGAAAAACAAAGCTTTGCAGGTGTATTCAAGCTTATATTTTTAACCGATGCAGTTTACTCCTGCATTTCTTGGAATTTATTATTTTTAATGACTCTGCAAGTCTGCATGTACACTCTCTTTATCATTATACCGTACTAGATTCTTTGATTTGTACTAAATTAAAGAATTGGAAATACCGATGTTTCTTTAAAACCGCATTCGACAAAGGCTATCGCCCATTTTGGCCGAGACTCCACCAAAGCTGTGCGAGTCGAGACGTGTTTTGAACAACCAATAGAATTGCGTTGCCGGAGTGGAGCTGTGTCAATAACGGAATTCTATTGGTTGTTTAAAACACATCTCGACTCGCACAGCTTTAGTGGAGTCTCGGCCTTAAACTGTATTTCAGGCGGACGTGTAACATCACCAGCCCAGAATGTTCCCGATTTCCTTCTCAGAGGAAGAAGACCTGTGTTTCAGCATTGGGAATATTATACTATTATGCAATTGTGATGAAATTTTCGCGGTCCAAATAAATAAATTATACAACGGTCTGTTCAATTAATCTATTAAGGACCTATTAAACAGGTCATCCTGTAATTTCCAGGTGTGATGAAACAGAAATCAGTAAGTTTATTGAAATCAATACGTGCTCAGCAAGGCAGAACAATTTAATCAGCACATAATGGAGCTCATTAAATACCTGAAATGAATATTTTGTGACAGAACATCTGATTTTATTAATTAATAAGCCTGACAGTGTAGATAAAAGCGGTTCTCATGCCTAATTAATTGAATGAGCTTCAAATGTAAATTATAATTATGTCTGGAAAATTTTCAAACGTGGTTTGTCATACTGATTATAATGGAGCATGGAACATAATTATGTATGATGGCTGTCGCACAAAATGCTAGTGACGACGATAAATAATCTTATACACCTCTTCTTAAGGTCAAACAAGTCAACATTTTTTCCATAGAAACTTCGTTGGGGTTTTACTCCACTATTTGACAAAGTACATCCAAAATTAAACATGGCATCGTTTTGTCTCATTATTAATTTTGTCTGTACGGAAGCAGAATTGTAAAATATGAAGCTATTAAAAAGTTACTAGCTTCTAAAGAATCGTTTTTTTGCTAATTTTAACACAAGTTTAGGTGTAAATTAGAAGCTTAAGAAGCATCAAATTTCCAAAACGAAGTCCGTACCGACACAGCAAATTTATCGAAGAATTTAATACATTTTATTTGAAATTAATTGGTACAGTGGTTTTTTCATAAAACCCCAACAGCCGAAGGCTTTTTCGTATTTTTTTACGCGCGCCTTTTACTCTGAATGATCGTGCATCTCACTGAATAAGTTTTCCTCTGTTTTCTCCACGGGGGGATGACGCTCGCGCACACATGAACAATATGGCTCGATTTCCGGTGAAATATCATTGTTTTTGACCATGCCTGCCAGTGAGTTCGAGCTCGCGACTAGCGCCGCCTTAGTAAAAGAAGATTTTAAAGAAAGGTTTACACAAAACAAAAGAGAAATTAATTCATCTAAAATGCGCCCTATGAAAGAAAGCCCCTGGAAAAGGGGTTTGAACATTTTTGTATGGGGAGTGTACCACGTTTTTGATTTTTTGGCAGTCACGTCTGAAACCTCGTAAAGCTTCACGTTTCCGAGTTCTGAGCTGACAAACATGTACAAATAGCTATTTGTACACTTTTTTGTATAATTATTTAATGTAATGACATGGACACTACTGCCGCGTCAATTTGACTTCAGTAGTGGCGCGAACTCTAGTACGTTGTAATAGACAACACGTCATACGGACAATTTGTCATACTTGAACCCACGGAAAAAGTCATCTTTTTATGATGGTCTTACCCCCGAATACGGAAACGTCACTCAAAATTTAAGTAGCACTTATATTTAACAGATACTCAAAGTGACGTTTGACAATACGAAATCTAAAGTTTAGGAGCTGCTCAAATGTTAAGCAGCCCTTAAATTTTGAGTGACGTTTCAGTATTCGTGGGTTAGTCACTTTAACTTAGAACAAACTAGTTTGAAATGAAGTCAAGTTTTCTCTATAGCCCGACAACAACGTTCAGACAGTGTCATCTAAAACGTATCCATACCCTGTTCATGATTTTTCCTTTGAGCATGCCCTTTGCGTTTCAAAGCCGCGGCTACGCAAAGTCGACCCACCAGCAAAAGAAGCCTTTTGGAAGCATTATTTTAACTGTACATAGTTACCAAACTTGTGTGCTCATGTATTGAAAATTTTCCATTTGTTTGTATAGGAAAGTATATGCTATGGAACAGATATCGAACGATTTCATTATTCGCTGATAGCTTGTTTGGATTAGATCGAATGTAAAAGGGTTTAGCCCATGGCTTTTTATCGAACACATTCCATTTTCGACCTATCCGATGAAACCCACACGCTTCTATTGATAGTTTTCCAAAGGATATACTGGAATGGGTTTTGGAGTTTTAACTCCTTTCTTTTCGTATTATAAAACGCGAATACACGCCGCTACCAGACGGCAAAAAGATTTGACCGCACAATACAAGTATGTTTCGTAATTTCGTCGCAGTCTCCACTATCTGAATAGCTTTTTAGTATAAGCCTTCTCAATAACCGCAGATTAAGTTTTTAGGGTTAACTACTTTTGTATTATTTAGTGGGTTTTCTCTCCTTTCCCCTCCTCAAAGCTTGGTCGGAAAGAGTCTCGGTTTATTTAAGTTACATCGCAGATTTAAACTTTCAATTGTACGTGTCTGGGTCGACGCACTGTTTTTTTTTTTACTATATCCGTAAATCCCCAAAGTCATATAATTAGGAAACTTATTTCCTGCTTACTTTAATAACGCGTCTTGGTTCCCGGAAGACAAACCTATTTATTTTTAGATTTTCTTCCATTTTGCGCAGGTCGCTTTGGTAGGAAAAATACCTTCTGAAATATTCCACTGTTTTGGTTTCAACCTGTTTTTATGTAATTATTTCACCGTAAATTGTCATGTTTTTGAACCGGTAACATGATCATTCAACCGTGAACTATGTATAATCTCCGTAGCTTGTGAATTCTTCTTACCTTCACAATAATGGACTTAAAGGTGAATAAAGAAACACTGGATATGAACGTTATAATAATGTCGTCAATAATGTGCCTATGGATTTTATTATCGAGCTCAAATAAGTAACTCATGTCAAAGGATGTAATTTATCGAAGTCGTTGAAGTAAGTAACACGAAACGCTTCACAAGTAAAAGTAACTTGTCTAGATCCGAACCTCTATTTTTATGAGACAAACCTGCAGTATAGAATTATGCAATGTGTTGTACTTCCTAGCACGTCCATGAACATATTCGTTATAACTTTTGTTATAACGAATATGTTCATATTCTGCGGGCAGTTTTAGCTTTATCTAGCCAACCTTGTATCACTGATAGGCAAAAGTGGGGGGCCTTGTTTGCCTAAGGTTTCTTTTCCTGCGCCATCTCATAAAAGCCGGCACGTTATAAGTCCAAGTCGCTGGTTTTAAAGTATTATTTGACTAAAATTGTTGGCTTTAGTCATCAATCTAAAACAATATAAGTACCCACACAATTATAAAGAAACCCGTATAAATGAACGTGGGAATACTGGAACACAATAACAATGAATAATCTTCGTACCTACCTAATATTTTTACAAATTCATTGGTCCTCACTTCAATGTCATCAGACGAAGCGCATTATGTCATAAGACCCATAAGCTCCACACATGGGCTTTTTAAATAATTAATTGCATCAGTGACTGTCGCTCAACCGTCTAAAATAACATGCCATGGAATATAATGGTTGATGGCATTCCGTATCTACCCGTAAAACAAAAGAAGAAACAGTTTTTTAGTGAGATGCCAGATGGTGATAAAACGAAAAAAAAAAGGAATTGTGAGATCATTTCGGTTAGGAAGGGCGCAGACGTTGGATATTTTTGTGTCTTGTATCAGAAACAAGCTACTGATGAATATTTGATTTCTTTAGAACCAGAATAAAATCACCAACTCCGAAAAACGTGAAAATTAGAGATAACTTTGTGATCGTTTTCTGTCGAGAAAATTTTGTCGTCTTATGTTTTCCGTTTAACACTGCCCTTGCAAATACATAAAATGAAGTTTTGTAACATATTTTTTTTTCAGAATTAAACACGATTTAGTACTCTAAAAATCCAATTCAAAATTGAAGATTTCGCTTGAAGTGCAGCCTTAATATGACTAAGGTTACCCGTGATGGTGCGTCTTGCCGGCAACAAAGTTTCAGGTTTGCGCAACGCCTTATAATATCATTACCTACGCCTAATAATAATCAGTGATTTTGATGTTAGTGGAAGACTATAGTATCTACGTGAAGATTTTCCAGACGGATGTGGTGCTGGGAAGTTTTTTCTACCTTACCATTTCGAGCATGTCCTTAGTAATTATTGATGAAAAAGGTGATGCATCAGCCTAAACTGAAAAAGGGGCTTTTGATATTGATAGTTCAGGTAAATGGCATGAAATGGAGCCCTTAAAAACTCCTATTTTCCGAATGTCTGTCTGTCTCCTTTTCAGTATGTAACAGTCTTACTGATTTACTCGGAAACTCTTTTTATTTAGATACTTACTTGGGTTGGTCGCTGAGCACATATCAATATGAGTCAATTTATATTGACAGACTGATCATAGCTAACTATAAACGAAATTGAATAAAGAATTTCAGTACCCTTATCACGAATTTTCAGTATTTATATATCATCCGCAGCCCGTCTTCACCCACTGCTGGGTATAGGCCTCTCTCTGCTTGTGCCAAGCTCCACGGTCTTGCGCCAGCGTCATCCAGGACACTCCCGTAATGGCAACAAGTATTTGATACGTAAAGTAAACTGGAACTTTGACAACTTTCAAGGAAAAAATAATTCTTTCTTCACACACGAGAGGCGCTGTTCCATTTTTTCATACACAAATGCTATAAATACTGGAAAGACGCTGTAAAGTAGAAGATTGAAAATTCGTGCTAAAGGTACAGAACTATAAAAGTAGAGGAAGCCATTACTACAAATATAAATCGATGTACTCATTCGCACAAAAGGCACAAAACAACTTTGACATGGTCACCCAAAAACAGTGCGAAGAAAAATAGAGATGTTTTTCGCATAGGTCTCTTTTGAAAAACGTGGCCGTATAAAATTATCATACGTCATATATTTACTAACAATGTGTAACGGTGAAAAGATAATGTATACGATGTTTATATCACGATGTAACCTCACATGTTTTGTAGGACAAGCATCGCTGCCCCATTTTTTTGGACGTAAACAAATGTATGGCGCTGCAGCAAACAATATTATTTAACGTGGGTAGTACGACAGAAGTAGTATATGTGTACAAGCATTGTGTTGTCTGTACGCTTCTACAGTATGAACAGGAAGGTCAATGACCTCCATCTGTCAATTTTTAAATGAAAATTACGATTTCTAACAGAAAAAAAAACCAAGTTATGTTATTTTTTTTTCTACATTCATGTACTAACTTATGCTCGTGGCTTCATCTTAGTTAGTATTATAGGTTATTGCTCCGTAGGATTATTCCACCAGCATAAAAACCCTATGTGTTAATCCAAGTTATGAACTTTCACATTTGGTCCAGCCGTTTTTGATTGATTCGAAATCAAAAGTCATTTATTCAAATTAGACTGATTTATCTTTTGAAGCACGCAGAGAAATGTATACGAAAACTTCTGGTTGCAACCGTGACAGCAAGACTCACTAGTTGGCTGTACAACATTTCTAGTAATAAATACTAAGTCTTTGTTATCTCTACTACTTACTTAGTATTAATTACTAGAAATGTTGTAAAGTGTTTAAAAACTAGTGAGTGTTCTCGTACAGGTAGCTAGACATTTCTATGCGTGAGGCCAATTTTCACATAATAAGACAGTCCCCGAAAGCCCCCCCCCTTTCGATACTTCCTAGTGTAGTGTTGTTTGAGTAAAAACTTTTAAAAATACACCGAAACATAAAACTGTCATTTTATATTTATGATAGCAAAAAAGAAGAATCTAACAAAATCAATTCTTATGCTTTTTACCCTAGGCCTATCATCAGCGCGGATGTACCAGGAGTCCATAAATCAAGTACATCTATTACGAATGCAAAGCACTAGACGTCTCTTGGACGTGATAGCACCGCTAGCCATCAACACTGGCCAGTCAGAATTAATAAACTGACAAACCTATCAATGCGTGCGGCCAAATAGGGAACTAAATTTAATGTACTGGATTTGACAGCTTTTTGACAGCTTCCCTTTACTAGTAGCGCCACCAAGACTCGCATTTAAATACTTGTCGGTATGTACGCGTGGACGGAATTTGTTAGTAGAATGAGGAAAATATTATGGTAGGTATACCCTATAAAGTTTGGTAATCACATATGATGCTAATTAATAAATGCAGCTTCAAACCCGTATTAGGATTTCGACAATATGTTAATTAATTAATTAATTTTATATTTAAGCCAACAAGGACCAATTACAAACCATAACATAACGTACAGTACTAAAATAACAAATAAAAAAATAGACTATAATTATTATACTGAAGCCTTATTTATTGATTTTGGTGGTACAAAATCTTGAACATTTTTTCCCAGATATACCTATGCCTTAAATAGATATTTAACACAAATAATATAATATGGCCTCATTTTATACGTCTGAAAGCAAACTTTCAGAGCTTGAATATAGAAACTTATAAAACAAACATACATTTAAATAATTTTAGATTATGCCTAGTAATATGGTAGTTCATTCATGTTTAATGAAGATTCAAATCTGCGGGCACTTCAAAAGCTTTCTCATGTAGATTTTCGTCTATAAAGCAGCTATTCTAATGGTCTTCTAACTACTTAAGTACACACACAAAAGATTTCTTAAATCTTAAGATTAATTTAACGATGGTTATTTCCATACAATAGCTTTTTAAAATTCGAAGAAAGTTTATCCAAAAAAGCAACAAAATAATCAGAAACACTCGAAATAGATATAAACTCAGCTTCTTTAGAGACTTTGAAGATAAATAAATCTCCTAACATCTAGTAGAACGTTTTACAAAGGCTTCTAAAATCGTTTATAAAGCCTTCGAGGCATAGTTACGCACCAAACGGTTAAAACTTTACCGCAAAACTTACCAAGAAATGTAACTGAAATAGAACAACCTGTGGGCATATCGTAAAACAATAAAGGTACTATTTTCATGTACAATAGAAGTATAAAAAAAAAGCTAAAGGTTATAAACAGTTGTAAAAGACTAACCAAATCTGGTTAATTTTTCGTTTCCCTAGTCACCTACGGCTAAAACGGTTAACAAGGAACATAATTCTCGAACTATTCTCACTTTTATACTACAGTAAAATAAATGTACTGTTTTACGATGTCCACATAAATAAATCTGAGTTACAGTCCGTCATACAGCTCGTAAAAACCCTCCGAGCAAGCTAGACCTAGATATTAAATTGACAAATTAGCTTAGTTGTAACATGGGCTAAACTAAAACACAGAGGATTATTATAAGACAAGGATAAATTACAGCCTATTTACTATTGTAATCAGCGGCTAGACTACAGTTTTCGCAACGACAATAAAAAAATTAGAATCCCAGACTAGAAAATGAGTAGCGTCCATCTTAATCCATCAACTAAAAAGCGAATGTTTTATTCAAACTAATAGACAAGAACTTTTGTCTTTAGTTTCACTGACAGATGGTATTACCCTGTCACACGAAACGAAACCAAGGGACTTTACGTTCATAATACCCATGGGCACGTTCAAACAGGGAATGAAAAAATCCGGTTCGATATTACATTTATAAGTTCGAAGAATGGCGGATATAAATGTAGTGGATACTGATATCCCCATGGACCTAAAAAAAAAGGCGGACGGAACTTCACTAAGAAACGATTGAAGCACCACAATGGCGACGGCCTTTATATGTGTGAGTTTGTATAGGGATGCCAGATGAAGGAAAAAATTACCCATTTTTAAACAATATTTAATTAAGATCTCCCTTGAACTTAAGTTTAATTACATTTTTTTTTTGTGACGGATACCTATTTTTAAAATAAAGGTAAAATTTTCAACTCGTTTAATGTTAATAAAGTATTGCAATCCCTTTTGGTGATTCAAATTTTGTAGACTTGTCTTTTACTATCGACACATCTAGAAATCCCTTCTAATTTACTTAAGTGGTTAAAACGAATGTTTAAGTATTTTTCGGCTTTAAACATTTAATTAAAGCTATTTTATATTTAAATAATTCAACTTAAAATATACCTTAATTAAACTATATAAATTAAAATAAAAGTAAACTATTAAAGAGCATCGAAAAATTCATCCTCAACGCTGTCTAGTCTTGTGTAGTTCGCGAACGAACTAGTTCGAAAGAACTGCTCCCACAGATGAACTAGTGATCTAGCTCCCACATTTTCCGCTCCCTAGTTCAGTAGTTCGGACAGAATGAAAGAGATCGACTGATCTAAGATCGTTGCACGGGAGCGAGACAGCACTACTCTATAATACTCCCGTTCGCTCACCGATCATGCGCGCATTCCGTTTCGTACATTTTACACAAATTGTTGCATGCAGCAGGAACCGTGTTAAAACGAGCGAACAAAGACAAACTAAATCTGACATCTCTTTGCGGGCGAACGATTTGATCGCTCTTGATCGGTCTGTCTCTATTACGAGCTAGGAACTAACGAACTAGAAGAACGAACTAGTTCGTTTAAGAGAGCCGAACTAGATTGAGCGCTCTCAGTAGTGAACTAGAATGCCCAAGACTAACGCTGTCAGCTGGTCTAGCTATTTTATGTTCCATTCCTACACGTCTACACGCCTACATTCCATGTCTACACTCCCTTATTATTTTTATACAATCATTTTTCCATGCATCATTTGCCGTGGGGAAATCTGTAAAAATATAGAAGAATACAATAACGATAAATAGTAACATAAAATATAACTCTCCCAATTTTAAAATAATTTGAACCATGAAATAGTTGCAACACTGATTGATTTCAAGATGTTTATTAAATTTATTGACGTAAAATCGAGAAATAAGCTTCAAATTGACATGCTTAACTATGAAAAGTGATCCCCTGGCTTTTTTAATTGAACTACTATGGTTTAGACAACATTTTGCAACACATGACCGCATACTTTGATTTTTATTAGACAAAATAACGCCGAATAATACGCGAGCGTCGTTCAAAGCGTAATGGCCGACGGCTGACTTACTATGGTGTGAATGTGTGTGTGCTGGCTTGTGTGGACAAGCGCACTGACTTACTATGGGTGCTTCACTTGTTTCTTAGTGAAGTTCCGTCCGCCTTTTTTTTTAGGTCCAAGGATATCCCATCGTGTCTGCGGAGAGTTTTTGTTCAAGAGTACCTATTATGTGAAAAATGGTCTCGGCTGTGAGTGCCGCTGAAGCAAAACCTATTTTTTTATTCCATACTTTTTATTTTATTCCTGGGTGAATATTGAGGACGTGTACACAGATGTGTACATACGTCCAAGATATGAGAAAAATATGAAATTCTGCTCTGTCGGTAAAAGTAAAAGATAAATGTTATGTCATAAATTATTTTCTTTGTACTTGTTGTGATATTTTATACCGTTTGAATTGTATATTTTGTGTCAGCTAATATCTAAAAATACTGTGTGAGTGACAGAAAAATGTTATTTATTCAGTAGTTATATTTTACTACTTACTAATTACCAGAAACCGCATGCTGTAGGAAACTATTTGCGAGTAAAATCATTTGTTTATGCAAAATTAATGAAAGACAATTCATTATGGGCTGATTTTTCAAAAGTGAGATAACTTTTATCTGAGAAATAAAAATGGCGGTTTGACAGCTTATCTATGGAAAATATGTCAAACCGCTACTAGTATTCCTCAGATAAAAGTTATCTGACTCTATTAAAAAATCAGCCCTTAGAAAAATAATAATATTAAAGTGAGTTACATAAGATTCAGACAAAAAAAAACATACCGTAAATCTTAAATAAAACAACATTGTATGCCAAAAAAAGGTTTATTCAAAAGCAAACGATGTCAGAGTATCCTGCTCGAAAATATTTACGTCTATTCTTTTGTAGTATTTTTCGTGAAAGCCCCATATCCGGTCGGATAGTCGATTAATCATATTTCCATACTAATTCATACCCCGCTGCGCTGTCTGAATGTAATGCCGACTCACAGCATTATCTATTTATTTCTTTAGCCGCAGGAGACTACCCTCCATTCGAGAAAAACTGATCTCTATCTGAGCTCCATTGTTGTAAATGTTTTTCTCCTCGAGATTTTTCGGATTAGCTCTAGGTCCATTGTCACCGAATTCTTCACCAGACATTACACAAAAAATATTTTAAGGATACAAGAGCACTTTCTTTTCGCCTCGTTTTTATTTAATCATTTTATTTTTGAGATTTTTGTTCCGTAAAAACTGGATTTTTGGAATGCTTATACAACGAAGAAAGTGTGAATTTATTTAAACTTGACATTGTAGCTTCGTCATTTTGTCTGAGAAATTACGTTCATTCTCATTGTACAAAATTACTTTGAGAGACAAACTTCTTTGAGCCTCTGAAAGAAGTTGTTTGAAAGTATAATTACAGACATCGCAGTTCCTAAACGGCGTTTAAGTTAAACCATCTGCCATATTCCGGTGCTTAAGTACAGACGCCACATGAAGCTACCCCAATCTGTCAAATATCTTTAATAGATTTCAACTTTATCACTAAAACTAGAAGGTTTATGTACGATTGGGAAAGTTTTAAAGTTTGAGAAAGTTTGACGTGTTAACATCAGAATCTGTACGTACCTATATTTTGTTTTTAGGCCAAGATTTAGGGCGACTTTCACGAAAAGTTAAACATGTTTAACTTTTGGTGAAAGCCGCCCTTAGACGTATTCCACATACGGTAGCCGCTGACAATGGCATCTTATTTATTCCATCTAAGGCCCCTGTCAAAATTTTTCGCAGGTGCCAGGTCGCTCTATGTGGAATACCTCAAGATTTTAATTGCTTAAATAACCGTCGGCTTGTGTTGAGTCTCGCTCACTCGTTTGGCAACTATTTGTTTTAGTCCATGTGGGTCTTAAATGCTTACTCTTATCATTGATCCTACTTTCACGTGTTACCAAACGTGGGAAAGGTAATCTATCGATTTTTTTTTCGTCTTTTTTATTTTTGATAAAAAAGACGAAGAAAACATCCTACTTTCACATGTTACCAAACGTGGGAAAGGTAATCTATCGATTAATTTTTTTTTCGCCTTTTTTATCAAAAGGTTGTCCTATCGTTGAAACAAAGCCTAAGTTTCTATCATCACCTTTAAAACCAGCGAACTGGATAATTTGAAACCTTATCGGAACATTCCATCTACTGAAAATGTTGCCCACATCCCCACATTCTATTAAAGCGACAGAATCAAATGAAATTCTGTAATGTTTTCACTCCAGGTAAATTTATGAGAGTATATATGTGAAGGAACAGAGTGGTTTTTAGTCGGATAAAGTCAGACAGTCATAGAGGTCCGACAGGCAATCGTTCCATGTAAATACTGATACTCAGCTGCATCTGGTTCGACTGGAAGCCGACTCCAATATAGTTGGGAAATGGCTAGGCAGATGATGAAAGTCCGACAGTCGTTTCCGCTTCACCCAAGGCCATATTAATTGATGATTTTTAAATCCAAAAAAAAAAGATTAGCTATCTCTATCATTTGATGAGAGAGATGAGAGTAGTCAAGTGGTGGCCACTGCTCTCAAAACGGTAAAGGACAACATCGTGAGGAAACTGGCATGTCCTAGAACCAAAAATTCGAAGACATGTGACATCTACCAACTCACACTGGGCCCGCGTGGATGATTATGGCCCACTCCCTCTCACAGAGAGGAGGCCTGTGTCCCAGCAGTGGGAACATTATAGGCTGATGATGATGATCATTTGATAGTATTCGGTCATTCCGTCACTCACACACTTTATTCTCATACCTACTAAATACTCCCACGCGCGCCTCAAGGAGCGTCAGCATAGCGACGGGGCCCCCCTATAGAGGGCCACAGTCCTGCCGGGGTTGCGGGACACACGTATACCGCGACTCCGGCACACAAAGGGCTACCGAAGGACACCGTGGATACCTACTAAATACTGAATAAAATAACATTAAAATCGGTTGAGCAGTTTCGGATGAGTGCAATTACAAACACCCTGTCAAAAGATTTTCTTTTAGTTAGTAGTCTCATGGCAGCATCACAAAGGAATATATCTCAGTATCTAAATTACATAGCGAAGTAAAATCAAATTGCTGTGTATGAATAGTCTCATAGATCCAGATTTACGCTCATGATAATTTAGGATTAATTTGTATCCATGCTACAATTATAATGGTATGTTCTCGAAGTTTCTAATCGTTATATTGTACTTAATGACTATAAACCGTGGAATGTGGGGCGATATACTAGCGGAGCGCACGTTTTGAACTTTAAACATCCAAGTTTGAACATCAACATTAGGGAAAGCTGTTTAAACGTGGTACCTATTACTCACTATGTAATAATTTGTCTTAAGTTAATATGACAATTCTAGAACATGCTGCTTTGTTTGTAATTTTAGATTCAATAAAGAAAAATGTAGAGTAATTCGTTTTTACAAACAAGGATCAAAAAGCCCACTGCAACGGACGGAAATGTGTCCCAAGACATTTCCAAAACACCCGATCGTTATCGGAAAACTGCCTGATTTTACTCCGTCCAATTTCCTTACGCTCAAGTCTTCATTACAAGTCAAGCCTCTCACAACTCTAAGGAACAATATTAAACATTCGTAAGGAAAATTGAACCTTCACACTTTGTAAAATGAATTGAAAATTGGAAGATAGAATATTAAATTCAGACCTAACGACCCTAAGCTGAAATACACCCGACGCGTAATTTATTTGGGCAATACATGAAAATGACGAAGGGGCCATAAAAGGAACATTAACGATGTCGCCGTGGACAGATCTGGAATCTTTTCAATTTCCTAATGGTTCAGTAACAAATGTCATCAAGAGATGGCCAGACGAGTTCCGTGCGAGAATGGACCGACTATTAATACGGCCAATGTACAGATGACAGGTTTCGACCTAGATTTCACGCTGTCTGGACGCGCTAACAATATTTCATATTTTACGAAACTTGACTTAGTGTAAAAATGTCTATTAGATGAGTGTGCTCTTGTAGCTGAATAGATTATGACTGAGACCTACTTTCATATTGTATTACGTGTACCTACTATGTTCGCAGACGATTCAATTTTGAGGGAAAGGCAATTCAAATTGAGTCTCGTAATTTCCATCTTCTGTGCCAGAAAGAGAAATGGAAAATGTTACTAATTGAACAACTTTAGGAAGAGTTGGATATTTCATACTGATTACGAAAATTAGCTTTGGCTAATGGTTTTGATTGTTATGAAAATAACTGTCTGAAGGATATTTTGAAAGGTCAAACTTATTTAACGAGGCCGCAACTTTTTAGGTTATTTACAAATGTTGTAAAACCTAAAACAGAAATACACGAATTTCAAAAATGGAAAAAAAAAGTGTAGGTAGGAGTAGGTTAATGGCTTTTTTCCACACTGACAATGTAATGAATGAAACTCCCACGAGTAAAGAGAATCACAACGCTTGCCCGCGGGAACATTATTCTCATAAATATATACTTTTTTTTTTTATTTCAACGCGGCGAGTGTGAAATTATGCGAAAAACGTCCGGCCTCATTTCTCCCATTCTCTTTTGTAATCAGCGTGATAAAGATCGGAAAGAAATATAATTTTAGATAATGTCACACTTACAAGAGGCGCATCAAATTGAAATGAGCGTAGGGCGGTAATAAAATTAACATAACCTTTTAGTGCTCGTAAGCAATTTGGCCATTTTCGAAGCAGTAACATGTTCAAATGTTCCTGTTTTCATTGGTAAGTATAAAATAGAAGTTTAAAACCCTATAAAAGTGACTGGGATTGAGGTCGTGTGTATAATGGGTTACGGGAGATAGGGGTACAAGGAGGCTTTGGGCACGAACATTTCCTGAACTTACTGAATCGTTTCCGAACGCAAATTAAGCAGATTAAGAGCTTCATTGCAATTACGTGGAATAAGGTTAAATAAACACCGAGACGCGCACATTCAATAGGGTAACTTAAAATGTAACTTTAATCACGACACGAAAAGAGATACATTTCCTGGATTGTCGTGTGACGTCGCGTCGCGTCTCATTGTGAACTCGGCTACAATAGGACGCGAATTATTCCCGTTGGATCCCACTTTTGAATCCCACTTGAATATTTTTCCCGTTGGATCCCACAAAAAATTAAAATGTATTCCCGTTGAATCCCACAACAAAAGAAAAACGTTTTATTCCCGTTGAATCCCAAAAACTATTCCCGTTGGATCCCACATGCTTTAAAAAATCTGAATGCGAGTACTTTCAATCACAAAATTGCTATCATATAACTAGCTTTTGCTTGCGATTTCGCCCGCGTCATGTTAGGCGTATGGTCCTATGGTCCAGTCTCCATCATCAGTTCTCTTGAGGAAAGCATGAAACACGACGCGCCATGACTTGGGCCTGTCCTTGGTCGGACGGCTCCCGGACTCCCCGTCCAGAAGCGGCTGGAATATGACTCGCGATTTCCGACGCCCTCGGGCGTCATAAGCGGTGGCTGGGGCCAGAGTATACTATCACAAAAAAATATAACATTATATCAATTACTTATCAAATTGCAGATTTTTTATTTTTTAAATCTCGTTTCTCTGAAAAATAAACTACCTAAAAAAGGGGAAGATTTGTTCTAAGGCTACCTCGTCGCACCGTTTCTCGTTATCTTAGAGCGCATCAGGCATTTAGAGTGATTCCCCAACCCCCCCCTGTCACGTGGCATCACAGCGCTTTTCAAATGAACTTCGCTGATCCCGTTGAAAAACGTACCACCTTGAGCTTATGCTAGCCTAGTACTTTTGCTGGTTAGTGACATTCTATCAGTTTTTAAGTAAAGACTGAAACAAATTTTCAGAATGTGTCTCAGCCATCTTTCTACACACACTGGTGACCGGTCTATGGAAAGTCTATGGTGGCCGGATCTTGAGGAACTTATTTTTTGTAAAATTCTTAAATTAGTTACTCAGAATACATCAGTAAAATAACGGTAACAGTTTTCTTCTGATATGTACACATGTTGTCAAAAAGTGGGATTCAACGGGAATTAAAAATGGGATTCATCGGAACTACCTAAAAAATGGGATCCAAAAGTGGGATCCATCGGGAATAATTCTAGGACGCGACGCTATCTGCGATACATGAGCGATTAAAACATATAAATTAATGATCACGTATAGCGTATAAATCACGTATACCACGTGTAACCTGTTTCGCTCCTCCAATTTTTACCATTCGTAATCGCCGTCTAATGTAGTGTTGTAGTCAGACTTAAAGTCTGTTTCAGATCATTTGGGAATCAGGTAGGATTCGTAAGGTATGGTTCTCTAGTGTTTTAGATTATTAGTGCAAATTAGGACGGCGTCTATCTAGACACACTTAAAACTTTCAAAGTTCAATTTAGCTGGTTAACTAAGTCCCGTTTACGCTGGTACAATTAGAACCCGATGAGGGTGTTTATAGATATAATAGTGTTTGCCATTTCCGAGTAGCGGTTAATAGTTCCGCAATTCTGCCTAATGAGTTTTGGATTAGATTGGATTTGGATTTATACCAATTAATGATTTCCTGGTTCCGATGACAGATCCTGCAACGTTTCTACTACCTGTTTTAATTTATTCGCAATAGTTCCAGTCCCTTTAAAATGGCCATTTTAACAATGTTTCTTACAAGAATGTTGAATAGATAATTGATAAAAAGCATTTTTAGTATCATTGATAGTGCAACGCTGCTAAAGTGACCATTTTTAGACCCGGTCTATCTTGGCTGTTATCTTTGCTTCTAAGCTACATTAAGGCCGAAAACAAAACCCATTTCAAGTCATCATCATCATCAGCCTATAATGTTCCCACTGCTGGGACACAGGCCTCCTCTCTGTGAGAGGGAGTCGGCCATAATCCACTACGCGGGCCCAGTGCGGTTTGGTGGATGTCACATGTCTTCGAATTTTTTGGTTCTAGGACATGCCGGTTTCCTGACGATGTTTTCCTTCACCGTTTTGAGAGTATGATGATGAAATATAGTACACAAAGTAATGCGCTTAGCGGGGTTCGAACCCACGACCAGCAACTCGTAAGTCGGGACCGATACCACTGGGCCACCACTGCTCTAGACAAAAAGTAATTTCAAGTGCAGAAAGATAAACGAAACCTTATAAATCACCTTGTAGGTATTTGACACAATTACACAAGAGGCTCTGGGAAAAATGTGTAACCCTTTTCAGACACGTAATCCTTTAACCGAGTAAGAGAGGGACAAAAATTCAAACGGATTACTCATAAGCCTTTACAAGTTAAGGTTAACGAGGATAAATCTCTTAAAGTCGGTACAAGAAGGGTTGTCCTGTAAAAAGGGGGACAGGAAAGAATAATGGGCCAAGGTATCATTGTTAGTTAGAAGCCTGTTTATTTAATAAAGGGGTGTGAGTAGCGAAAGAACTAGGAAGATTTTTGTATAAAACTTGACCTTCCTAAGTTTTATCGTTTTTTTTTTGTAAAAAAATGTATGATTGTTGTAAAAGGGTATGATGAGTGTGGAACGAAACGCGGGCAAGTGAGTGAAAGGAAAGAATGAAAGTAACAGAGACATAATGACTGTATGTATGATCCAGAGAGCGAACAATGCACGGCAAAGACGCTTAAGTACATTAAAATCTTCAAAAATATTTTATGAGGTCTTCAATAAAAACTACTACAAAAACTCAAAGATATAATATTAAAAAAAAAAACCTACTGTACAGTACATAATATATCCCAAATAAACATATTATTTTAATTATCGTATTCATCGGCCAGTGGGCCAATATAGTGTATACATCTACTGCCGAACAAAGGTTTTGCGAAATGAAACCTATTCTAGTGACTAACCAGCAGTATTTGACTAACCAGCTTGTGCTCGCAGCATTACTATGTGAAGTCGATAATTATCTCATGGGAACATCATACCAACCAATTATAGTAAATACAATGTGCACTTGTGCATAATTATGCAGTCTAAAATATCTGTGATCCAAATTCATTCAGTACTGTTTGAAATCTAACTTTATTTACTACACGACAAGATACAAATTTCACCGATGACGCGTCACAAACGCTGCGTCTTTTCCAGCGCTTGACGGTTGGATCGTTTATGGCTGGCATAAGCTTATTTTATTTAACAAATTAAAACAACCAATCGAATAAAACGAAGCCCCTTAGAGAGTATCCCCCTTAAAGGACTGTTGATTTAACTGATCTAAAGTTTGGACAAATTTCAACCATTTGCCACCGACACTAACTGACAGGTCGGGGCAATAAAGCTGTTGGCAAACACAGAAGGGGACCGACAGCGTCCCAAGTGAGTTATGTTATATGTGACCGTTTATAAGTTGTGTGCTTAGAATGCTTAATTGATTGACTTTATGTGGTTGACGTGATTCTGATCGCCAGGTTGATAACGTTTGTGGATTACCTCGTATGAGTACTTTAGAACGATGCTCGACCATGAATCTAGGTTAAGGATAGATGAGTTTCATTGAATTTTCCATAGACATGTTATGAATTTATCATTTATCAAGATCACAGGCATGCATTAAAGTTAATTTTTTTGTTTCAGATTTCTTCAACCATCATTAACGTCTGCATTGTCTGCAAGTTTTCAAAACGTAAGTTTTTATTATTATCACCTAAGTCACATTACACATTAACAATCAAACACACACACACACACACTAGAAATATTGAATGTGGAGTAACCATTATTATCTATAATATCAGGTATTAAAATATACATTTCAGTACAAAGTACTTCTGAAAGATTCGTGATTAAGACGACCGCATAAATTGTAAAACAATTTCGTTATACAATAAAGAATTTGTTCCTATCAATCTATCAATATTACAAGCCATGAATATTGATAGATTGATAGGAACTGCCACCCAAAAACAAAAAAACAACTCTTCAAAAATCGCGATATCGCAACACTGCCAGCTTTATTTCCTTTTAAATGAATTATGTGTCACAACTATAACAAAATATTGGCTCCAGACCGACCACCATCGACCTATTTACATAGCGAACAGCCTCTCAAACTCGCCCTAGATACAGAAGTAATTATGTTTTTATATCGCCAGAGTAAATAACGGTTATGGGAGAAAAGACGGTTAATTATAAGGAGTGGTTTCCATGGTTACTGATTTGTAAAGCCACGACTGAGCTTTTTGAAGCATTAGAGTTGTTCAGTTCGGTTCTAATAAAAAAATGAATCTGTAGGGTAGTAAATATTTCTGCGAATTTGGTTGGTTATCAGAAGACTGGCCAGTACTTAAAATAATTCTTTCAAAAATGTTTATGGCGTGAAGAAAAAAATAAAACAATATATTTTAGAGTAATGATGATTACACAAACGGTTGCCATAAATTCTACTTATGTGAAAAATATTATACAAACACGGTCTAAATATCCATAACAATCACTGTTTAATTTTTAATTAAACTATTTAATAAATATAAATGTAAAATTGAACATATTGTAACTTGTAGGTATTATCCTCTTTAAAATATATTTTTTTGTAATACTACCTACTACGTTTTTACTCTACATTTAATCAAACGTTAAAGCGAACCCATTCTTTTGATAAATTGATTTTAACAAACATAATTAACGCAAACGTCAACTTAATTATGTTTCATGGATCACAAACTTAATACTCACAAGAAAATATTCCAAGAATTTAATATAAAAACATAATTTTATCGCGACATTATTCACTGAAATTGAAAAAAATAGGTATAAATATAAATAAAAACTCGTACACCGCCTAATTTTATATTAAAGCCCGTTTATATTTTTTATGGCTTTTCCTATGGGAATAAGCAGAAACTAGTGAACGACAACTACTATACGACCCTAAACTATACTCTTGTCGTACACGGTCGTACATCTGATAATAATTTCATTTCTTTGTCAACGTTTCTTCTTTGATGGGTCTGCTGGAAGAAATTTCTTAAGAAATAAGCAGTTCCCTTGTACTATAGTTTTACATTTGCGTTGTTTCATGTTCTGTTTTTGTGTCTACATAAATTATTAAATAAATAAATGGCACGACGCCGCGAAGGTTACGAATTCTACATACGAGTACCTACTCTTGACCTTTTTGAAGGACGGTTCCAATAAGTACATAAATACATCATAGTATATAATTTATCCTTAATTCCTTTTCTAACGAATTTTCGGTCCTAATGGCCGACGAACCATTTGATAATCAGTTAATATCGCCGATAAAACGGGTCGCAACCCTCAGTATAATCATCTTTTTATAGGCAGGTAAGCCGGTCAATATCAAAATGTTCAAAGCTTTCATGTCATCCCTTTTCGGGAGATCAAATAATGCGAAAAGGCTTACTAATTTTAGAAATATTTAATTTGTGGATAAGGACCGTTAATATTTTTGAAAATACTGACAAAAAGATTGGGAGCAAGGAACGATGAGTGAATTGTGTAAAAAAATATCTTTATAAAAGGTCAGAACCACGTTCCTTCCTAACTTATTCCCACCCTCAAAGGGCATAAAAAAAGTTGCAGGGTTGGCAACACAGGTCGACACTTCTGGTGTTGCAAGTTAAAACTACGTTGGCTTTTCATCAGGCAGGCTTTATGCTCGTTTCCTTACCTTACCTCGTATATTTATATTCCTAATATGAACCATCCTTTTTAGGGTTCCGTAGTCAACAAGGAACCCTTATAGTTTCGCTATGTCCGTCCGTCCGTCCGTCCGTCTGTCCGCAGTTTAGCTCAGAGACGCACAGTACTAGAGAGCTGTAATTTGGTGTAAATATACGGATTTGTTGTGCCGAAAAAGTGGTAAAATAAAATCTTGTAAAATATTTTTTTTTAGGGTACCTCCAGTACTTACACGTAAAGTGAGGAATTTTTTTTTCTCGCGTACCCCTTAGTGTGGGGTATCATTAAATAGGCCTTTAAAAAATAATGATAGTTTCCATTAACAACTTTTTGATAAAAAAATCGTTTGTGAAATATTAAGCTTTAAAGTGCTAAATTTTGCTCGATTCGAGTGTCCCCCCCCTCTACCAGCTAAACGGTTATGTTTGGGGGTGTGAAAAAATTCACAATAGTAGTATATATAACGAAGTTTAAAAGAAAATTATCATGACTAAGTAGGCTTTACAACTTTACGAGAAATAGTCGACCAACTTATAAAATGTACTTTATATCATATTTTCTTAAACAAAATGTATCGGAGACAACTGCAAATGTAAGTTTGTCAACTTTATTTTTACAGCTCTTATAGGTATGTTTTTTGGGGATAGGTAGGTTTTTATCGTCAACTATTTTTAACTAAATTCAAAAAAAGGAGGAGGTTCTAAATTCGTTGTAATCTTTTTTCTTATGTATTTTCCCCGATTTCTCAAAGACTCCTGGACCGATTTTGAAAATTCTTCTTTTTAAAATTAAATTCAGCGACTCAGTTTAGTTAGTTCGCATAAGTATTTTGATGGGCAACTACGGAACCCTACACTGTGCGTGGCCCGACACGCACTTGGCCGGTTTTTTTCAAAGAAAGAAGTCAAATGATTTTGTCTGAATCCACAGTTGACACTTTCAAAGTCGATCTCTACCTCACAGACCACCTAGACAATTCAGGTTACCTTGAAATTCAATTATTAAACATTTCAGATTCCAGTCTACGAAAGTTCATAGTTTCAGCAAAGTTCGAGCATTCAAGTCTTTGATGAAGTACTTAGTTTGTTACTAAAGTTTAAATTCGCGTCACTTATTTTGGAGCAAGGAGAAACTTTTCGGGGCGAGTGTGAATTTTGGACAATGCCAAAGTCTGGAGTTGTATCTCGCTTCTGACATTGTTGAATAAAGTTATGCATTTTAATTAGTTTACTCTGTATAAAGGTGCACTTGCAGGCTGCATGAAGTTTATTGCAAATTATTTTTAACAGCTTTGAGGGTATTAAATTATCTTGGCTATATTTTATATCCTCTGCAGGGTAGTTCGAAAAATGAAACGCCATTTTGTTGTGGCATATTGTCTGCACAAAAAGCTTTAGACAAACGTGATTTTCGGTTTTATTTAATGGTACTCTGTTGGATTTCACATATTTTTATCAAAACTTAGATAAGGTCTCGTTGTTTTTCAAGAAAATCGTGGTCATCAATTTCAGAGATAAAGAACTTTATTTAAACTGGAGTCACATAAAACTTTTTCTAACGTTGTCGTTTTAACTTTTTTCTACATTTGCGAAATTATAATTAATTCGTTCTGGATGTTATCTCAATGAAATATATTCTGGAACTTTTATCTAAACAGATGTGGTTGTTGTGATATTTTGGTCGTTCTGTAGCAGCATTAAAGTTCAGTATTGTACAGCATGCTTTGAGATAAAAAAGATGAAGAATGGAGGAGTACAAATTACCGAGAATATTAACAATGCTGCGACAGTTTATTAAAATTATTCAAATACTGAATAGACTTTCCAGAAAAATAAAAGATTAATTGCTTTGCATAGACCTAAAATCTGTAAATAGTACCTAGTTAATTCATGAAAAAAAACTCTTCAGAAGTAGTTATACCTCTTTAGAGGTATACCTAGCTCTAAAGAATGGGATTGCTTTAATCACAGACCACTCCCGAACTGGCGCTCTCATACGATCTATTTAGGTGATAAATGAAGAAATCAGGTGAACTGAATGGCTTCTGTAACTTTCGACATATTAGGCAATTAACGTACCCCATTATCGGGGTAGAAAACTCTAGCAAATGTACCTTTATATGTTGCTTCTGAGAAAGGAGAGGCAACATTTTACTTTTTTGTACCAAATGGGCGTGCGTGTGACGGAGGTACCTAGGTACTTTCTAGAGCCCCAATTGATGAAGCACTTTGTACATTAATCTGTTGACTAATCAGGAGTACCCTAAATAATGTAACGTGGCATTGTATTTATTTTCTTTTCGTACCTATAACCAAAAACAGCGTCAGTAAAGTGTTATTATCTATGACACAATTTTCTGCTATACTCTACTTGGCCTATTTTAAGCGTCTACCATAAAATAACATCTGCAAAATAGTGGAACACTTTTCTGACGCTGGCTTACACTCTAACCTACTTTATTTATTAACAGCTAGTAAGGATATAAAATATAATGAAGCGTTATGGATGATGCAATACTAATTAAGAACTTGTCTGCCAGCATCGTAACAATTTTTAAGTGTTAATGATTAAATCTTTTTCCTGCCTTTACCCCATTTTGATAGGTGTCAGTTCAACACGTTTTCTTCTTCCATTCTCCCCCCTGCCATACGTCAAAGCATCCTTTAAGCTATTGTCAAACAAATGTGTGGCAAACGCGAAGCGAGGCGTTTTTGTTTGTAATGTATAGAATTTTTTGATTGAGGCCAGTCACACAGTTCACTATCGGATCGCTTTCGCTTTTCTATGTGACTGGATTCAAACAATTCCATACATTACAAATAAAAACGCTTCGGATCGCATTCGCTTTGCCTGCCTGTTTGACAATAGCTTTACTCCTTTTTTACACTCATGTAATTCCTCACACAATCATCTCTTCTTTTGGCCTTCCTCTCCCTCTCCATCCATTAACATTCATACCCATCACTCGTTTATTTACATGACTGTCACCCCTTCTCATCACATGATGATTATGATTAAGTGTAGTTATTGAAATCCGACATCAGTTGACAATCATTCACTATCCACAGTGTCCACTGCTGAAAGTAAGCCTCCCCCAAAGATCCCCCAAGAACGCCAACCATTCTGGTGTTGGGCAGTCCGCTTCCATCCATAAATTTAATACCCCTTCTACACGATCAACCCAACCGCCTGACAGAGGTGACCTTGGTCGTGTCAACAGTACCCCACCGTCTTGAACGCTGTCGGCTGACGGTCGGGTCGACCGCGGACGCAGCCTGTCGGGACGGATGCGCTCCCGACCAAGGTTATCCAAAGGTCGATTGACTCCGCCCATATTTGGTCGCACGACCAACGTCTACACGATAGATTTTCATTCCCACCGGACCAAGGTCACCTCTGTCAGGCGGTCAGGTCTGACCGTGTAGAAGGGGTTTAAAAGATACAACTAGATATTTTAAGTAACAAGTCTGTAAACTTGTTACCTACAGGGGCTGGATTTTTTGGAGAGCACTTTATTTTAGGTTATATTTTTCTTTAGTAGACTTCTAGTCAAAACAAATGTGAATTGGTACCAGTAAAGAATTATTTGGGCTTTCTACCTATTCAATGTTTAGTCTATCTGCTACCCAATTTTATCCCACGGTCTAACCCTAGAAAGTCGGCTTACTGACGAGCCCTAACGACTATCCTCGACATTATTGTAGGATCGACAATGACATTTCGTGTTCCTATTCTCTTTGAAATCAAAATTTGGGATCAACCTGGCAATCAAACTGCGGTGTGGCAATCAAACAGAATCCAATCTCTGTCGCAGGCCATAATACCCAGGAATAAACGGAATTATGTCAGTACATTGCTGAGTAACCCTTTTGGGTTTACGAAAACTCGTTATGTAAAACAATCCATATATTAAAACAGAAAAGCTTACTTCGGGACTGTTTTAAAATTTCTGTGGGAGATTTCATGTGAGTTACAACAGAGCTACCAGGAAATGTCGTAGTTTATTTTCCCCACTAATGAGAAAATATTTTTTATACAGATCATCATTAATAAGGCTTGAGAAAACTTATAAGCAAAGGTTCAGATTTCAGGTCTCAGTCTAGATATCTTAATAACATTCTGCTCTAATACAGTCGAAGACCAGTATTGCTTGGTCCACTTTAACATTATTCAGCCGTATAAGATAGGTCTAATAATGATGGGCAACGGCTGTAGCTATTAAGAGTAGGTTTCTCGTTTCTGCCAATAATTAAGAACAAATTGGATCGATCAGACTTCAACGGTCTCACATTTCTAATTAACTTTATTAAGTTGCTCTTGTACAAGTGTTAGCTAGTATTTTTCTAGGTTCATAACAATATACAGGATGTGTTTTTCAAGGGCGCGACCGTAATTAAATGGAATTAAGCGAAAATTACTTAAAAGACTCACGGAGGGATTGATATTTGTTAGATCAATTGATCAGTTATGGCTAAAAATAGTAAATATTTTATTTCAAAACTGAGGTTTTTCTAATAGTTTGATTGAGGTATGTTGTTACTTTATATAATTTGATGCTCATTAGCGATAGATACTCGTACAGAATGGTACAAAGTTAAAGCAAATTTTATTTTTCAAAACTTTAGCGATTCATGAATGTTGAAAATTATTCATTATAAAAGTTAAAAGCCCATGTTTCTTTTGAGTTACGTATTTATCGATATTCTTGTTAATTCTGAATGTACCTAATAATCCAATACGACATGAAAATTATTACCTTGTATAATAAAGCAGATTATCTTCTAAGATGATTCAAAAAACAAGGCACGTTAATACCACCCTGTATGTTATGAAAATGAGTTTTCCGATCGTGTCTATAATATTGCTTCGATATTTCATAATAATATAAAGCAAGACAGTGTTTATCGAACTATGTTCCTATTAAAATTGTTTTTCGCTTATCCAAGTTTGCTTATTGACTCTGTCGTACTGAATTATGAAGGGATTCAATATTTTTTTAAGAAAATATTTGACTACATTACGTAATTTTAATTTCCATATGAAAATATAATTTTCATGTTTTTTCGTAGCTTTGACGTTTATTAATTTTATTTACTTTCTGTAGATACATATTATTTTGGTATTCAGAAAACTTTGCAGATTCAACATTTTCCGATAATTTTTTTGACAATTTTTGAATGAAAACACAACTCTTTTCATTTTATTTCTTTCTTATTAAAAAAGAAACTTGCCCCATATTATTATTATTTATTATTATTAGTAGTAGTATGTAGATCATACAAATATTTTGTTATCCGTGCGGGAATCGAAACACCACCGCTGCGCCGCAGTCAATCGCTCGAATTATGAACTTACTCCTTTTTTATGAACTATGTAAAAATCAACAAACATACCTTGAGCTCAAGGACAACACATATTACTTTATTCATCAATTCTCCAAAATATTATGTCTCTGAATTCAAACACTTCATAATCGATACATCAGCGACTCGATTATTTATCGATAGAAGTGGCTCAAAATAAATTGATATAGGAACTAAGCGCAGACGCAGAATGCTAAGTACGTAGCAATGTGCACTTGAATATAAATGCCTCATCTTTTTGCGACGGATATGACGTCATTCGCATGAGATACGAGCGAATGTTTTATTAAATTGTAAATGTGTTATTAAACTTACGAGCGCAATTTCAATAGATGATATCTAAGCGTGTCATTGGATTTTAAACGCTTAGATCAATGTTATGAGTTCAAATTCCAACAAAGCAGTATTCTTTAGGTAATTAAGTTATTCCCGCTTGTAATTTTCGAAGGGTTAGACAAAAGCGTATCCTAAGAGTACACACACTTTTAACAATCTTCTTCTTCTTTTAAACCCTTCATGCTGAGTAGATATGAGCGCCGCGCCGGCGCGCCGCCGCCGCCGTGAGTTTCCTCGTCACAGCTGTCCAGTTTATTCCTTGTCTGTCCACAATATAATCGGTTGTCTTCATAAATTCCTTTTTAGTCCGTCTTTTTGCCATCATCATCATTAGGTTGTATTAGTCCACTGCTAGACATTGGCTTCTCCCAATGTGCGCCACTGAGCCTGGTTTTGAGCTTTCCTTATCCAGTCTCTACCATCATCCAGGTATAAATGTAGACTCCGTGATTGCTACTGAGAAATTCAGCATAGAAATACCCAATAACACTGATAATCTAACCCAGGACATCAAGCTCAACAGTCACATTAGCAACCACTAGAAAAACAAGGACACGAGGCAGATTTTTTTTCTTTGAAACATTTGCACACAAATGTCATTTACAAACGTTATTGTCAAAGAAATCGATTTCGGATGTCGTAGTGTTATTTATAGGTTTGAGATGTCCGTAGCAACTTGCGTGTTCCCCTTACAGGATGTCCGTAAAAGCATAAAAAACGATGGTAAGGAGTACTTGACATAAGTGTGAGTCATGCCACCATTCCTGGTTGCGGAAAGAAGATATGAAGCTTCAAATGCCACCATTTTTATGTCATCAATTTTTATAATCGTGGTAAAATCATGAAATATGTCCTCCAGGGCGGAAGGAACTGTCAGACTCATATGACTTAAATCCACGGTGATTCTTCAATAGCCTCTTATTTTCCAAGGACATAGTAATTTAGCGTCAGCATAATGACGTGGCCCCCCTCTCAGAGGGCCAAAGCCTGCCGGGGTCGCGGGATTATTCCCTTACCGTGACCCCGGAACATAACAGCCTATGAAGGACACCGTGGATTTTAGTCAGTAGAAGTCTGACAGTCCCTCCCGCCCTGCCCGGGGTTGGAGGACTCATTTGATGATTTTACCACGCAAAAAAAAAAAAGGACATAGTAATTTGACTGACTTTTATCAATCTTTTTCTACAGATTCCCTTACTGCGATTAGGTTTTAAGATTGTTTCCGGGGGCCATAACACCCTGTGCTCGTTAAATAACCTTTTCATCATTTGGTTATTTAAATTATTTTTGGGCTGATTTGGAAATCTGACATGTAGTATGTAGATCAGATTCGTACAAAATCAAAAGTTAAAATAAATAACAAATAATGTGATTGAACACTAGCAGCATAACAAAAAATGCTCTTCAATAAACCTACTGATGATTCTATAATCGCAATAATAAAGTTTCTGGACGAAAAATTACCCTAACAGGATTTCAGTAGCTTTTAAATAGACTGCAAAATGAATTATTTAAAAATATCTAACGCACATAAAATATACGCAAACCTAACGTTCCGAAATCACGTCCACGTGAGTTTCGTACAAATTACTTTCCGGTGCTCATACAAGCGAAAAAAGGTGCGTAAAATAAAGGTTGATTAAAATATATCTGGAACATTCGGAATAATAATATCACCATTCATTATTATTGAAGGCACGCCTGTGAATATTCGTTGTAATAACAGTAATGAAATATATTCAAATGACATGTGTATTGTCACGAACACTGATATCTATACTGTTAGAAACTTTTATGAGTTGTTTTCACGTATTTTATTGCAATTTTATGTTTGTTAAGACCATTTATACGTTTTTTGTGAAAATGAGTCCTCCCCCTCTCCGAGTGGGGCGGACTCTCAGAGTTGATTATTTCTTATATTTAGACAAATATAATGAATAATCATAACTTTCTAAGTCTCTTGACTTATGAGTACTAAGTTACTTTTAGGCCCTTTGCATTCCGCGGCCGCGGTGCCTTTTTAAGGTAAGTATTCGCTGGCAGTCAAAAAAAGTTTAAAGTTTCAATCAACAATTCCACAAGAGTTATTATTCTTTAATATCTGGTTGACCGAGCTTGGCTCGGTTTTTAAAATTTCTATTTCTTGGGAACCGAGCTTTTCTCGAACCTGGGACCTTGATAAATCGATTTCTTGAGCCGAAAAACCCCTAATCTGTAACTTTCATGAAAATCCTTGGAGCCGTTTCCGAGATCCTGATTGTATATACTCGTAAATAAATATACAAGAATTGCTCGTTTAAAGATATTAGATAGATGGATGTAAGTGCCTATTTCGGCAGTACATTAATTTCAAAAGTTTGACACTTTAGCGGAAGGGGTGAATGACACTTCTAAAGATAAATAAAGTCCTTGTATTTAACTAGATAACAGAAGAAATTGCCTTAGAATTTTGTTTAGAGTATTTATTTTATTATTAGTTCAAAAAAAAAAATAAACCATTCGTTAAAAATGTATAAAATTAAACAAATAGATCAACTACTAATCAAACAACAAAGCCACCAGAAAAATGTTTTCGATACTTAAAAAAAAAAACTAAGGTTTTTATATCGCATTTTTCTAACAGAATTTTCGCGTAATATATGTGATTTTTTTCTTTTTTTATCCCGAGAACGTTGACGATTTTAAATGAAACTCTTTCATAGTGGCTTTGCTTCAGCTGACATACGGTTTCATAACAAAAAGTGTAAAATAATCTACAAAATAACTTTTCTTTCGGAAGTCGGTGCCTTTGTTTTTTTTCTTTTCATTGTCTTTTTAGCCACCGACTTCCGAAAAAAAAGTTATTTTGTAGATTATTTTACACTTTTTTGTGGTTGTTTTTGAAGGCGGTTACATTTTTTTTGAAAAAGTTTTTATTTTACTCTTTTTAGTTTAAATATTCAACCCGAATTCTTGTCAAGAACATTATTCTCTTACATGTGCACTATAATTTTGTAATCCTTCGCACCAGTACTTACATCACTCATGTACACATTAAGCTAATAAAATTCCATATCTCAAAAATTACTAAACCGATTTTGATGAAACTTGCAGTATTCTCTAAGTTAAATGATACCTAGTACAACAAAAAAAGAATTACTTAAATCGGACTTGTAGTTCCGGAGATATGCGAACACAAAGTAAATCAATCGATGCCTACTCCTTACTGTTAAGGAGTTGTACCTTCCATCATCAGGTCATCCACCTGAGATGATGATTATCAGATGCAAATACTTGAACAGCTTTAGAAAATATATGAAAATGGTACTATGTGCCTATAAAATTTGAAGGTTGCCCTCGATTTCCCTAGGATCCCATCATCAGATCCTGACCTGGTGATCATGGGACCAATTGGAAAGTATACCCTTTCAAACAAAAGAAAAAAATTCCAAATCGGTCCAGGCGTCTTCGAGAAATCGGGGAACATACATAAAAAAAAAAAAAAAAAAAGATTCCGACGAATTGAGAACCTCCTCCTTTTTTTGAAGTCGGTTAAAAAATATGAGTTATTTTTGTAGAAATCAAGATAAACACGAGAACAGAAGGTACATAGTTTAATAAAGAATGGTAGATACGCAGGTATATATGTCATCGGCCGGTCGTTGGATCGGGCATATCAAGAATACGTGAAAATATGTGAAATTCGTAAAATTCGTGATCCGCCAGAACTTAATGACCTGGCCACCTGGTTCCAGTCATATCTTTCAACGCCTAATCAGCCATATGTTGGGCCAGCAATACTTTTTTTTATGTGTTTGGTTTTGAATCCATAGACATACTCGTATGCTATCGCGGACTTTTTTTTTGACATTTTACTTTTGTTTTTGCAAAGTTTATAATTACTACTCGATCAAGGTCTATTGACCAAAGTGTGAAGTTATTAAATTTAAGAAAAAAAAAGTTTCCCCACACTAGGAATTTCTCCTGAGTCGTGGGTGCGTTTACAAACATAAACTCACATATACAAACGCTCAGACCCGGAAGGGTAATTCCAAAGCCTATACTATTTCAGTCACGAGTCGGACTCTAATCGATGAGCTTTTGTTTGTGCATATTTCTCAACAATATCTAATCTATCTCAGTAAAAAACTTGATTCAAATAGATTAGCTTTTGGTTTTTGATATTTTCAAAGAAAATGCACGGACAAAATTTAGTACCATTTTAATCACGCACGAGTCAAACTCTAAAAAAAGACGAGGTTTTGTTTATGCATGTCGCAGTGAAATGAGGAAATCAGGGATTTCACGAAATCCAATTATCAAGAAAAGTATCTAGTGATAATTATGACAAAAAATACTAATATAAAGTCAGAGATCATGTCATTTCACTAAACTAAGTAAAATGTCAGAAAAAGTCGACGGAGCACCGCTTCGCGGTGCTCGTACTTCTGGGTGGATTAAAAAAAAATAACCACGAAGGGGATGGCGGGGTCTTTCAGACCCCGCCTCCCCCTTTTAACCTGACCTGTCCGAGTCGGGGTGCCCACAGTCGTATTTGCGATATTCAAGTACTACAAAATTTAAGAAAAGTTAAATTCCGAGGTAAATTTACTCATATAGCTAGTGAGCCTCTACTCGACAAGGTTTTATTTGTACGTAATGTTTAAAAATAACTCGCCAAATATCAAAACAAAAATCTAATCTATTTGAGTCAAGTTTTTTACTGAGATAGATTAGGTATTGTTGAAAAATATGCACAAACAAAAGCTAATCGATTATAGTCTGACTCATGACTGAAATAGTATAGGCTTTGGAAATAGGCGACCCGGAACAACTACTTGTAGATCATACCAATATTTGCTCCGTACGGGAATCGAACCCACGATACGTAACGCAGCAGTCCGATCGCTCAGCCACTGCGGTAACCATGCCGTCAATATAATATAGCCATTTTTGATAAATGGACTATCTAACAAAAAAAAAAAAACTTTTTTTTAATTCAACCCAGTAGTTCCTTATAAGGCCCTCAACCAAAACAAAAACAAAAAACAAACGATCTCTTCAGCTTTATAATATTGAGTATAGATATTTTTACCTCTAACAGACAAACTAATCACGTTTTTTTCCTCAACTGTATTACCACGGTAATAGACTAATTTACAACACTGAATGAAAGACGTAAGACTGATATTACGAACCGTTCTTACACGAGAAGCTAAAGTTATTTACTGGGACACCATTTCCTATAACTTTCATCTACAAAGACTTTTCGTGGAAACTGTATACGTTTACGAATATAGATTTGTTTGATCAGGGCTTTATCAAAAGATTGACGTACGAGAAATCATCATAAATTAACAATATACACATTACATAATATTGTATCTACACATATATAATAGACATGATGAAAGCGTCAATAAATTTCAAATCTGATAGTTCTTCAGTTAGGGTAATAATGTGGTTAGGGTATGAGTCTTCCCACCCAGGGCAGGGCGGGACGGACTTTCAGACTCGTATTGACTAAAATCCACGGTCCTTTAGAGCCCTTTATGTTCTGAGGTCACTGTAATGAGATAAGTTCCGCGACCCAGACAGGTTTGAAAAGAAAATAGATACGGGTCAAATATTTTTTGATTTTCTTACTGACGGACTTTTTTTTCAATCTCCTTGTGTTCATACTAAGATATTCGTAAAATAGGTCTTATAACTTTTAAAGGCGCGGTCAACGGAAGCATTCTAGTGTAATGTATCATTATAGATTCTACTTTTAACATAACATTACAATACTACCTCCCTGACTGACGAACATCCGCGTACATGTAGTATAGACTTGATGCAAGGTGCGCATTATGCTCGATTATTCTCCCTCGCCGATGAAATGCTCGAATCTGTAACGTTACATTACAGGTGAATGCTCGCGGCGAGGGAGCACCTTAAAACAAAAACAGACGGCCATTGTTAGAATTTCATTTACAACGAAACTACGTTACATTTAAGTTAGTATCAAAACCACTCACAGTTTTCACATTATTTAATGTTAAAGACAAAATAGGGTTAAAAAGGGTAGATAGACTGTGTTGGCCGAATATTTATAACATGACATCAATATTGGAAAACTCATTTCCCGAGCCAAAACGTATGTCATCTCCTTTCAAGGCTTATTTTTCAGAAGCATAATTTTTTAGAATAAAAACCCACCTTCCCCTTCACGGAACCACTGCCATCCTCACACAATACCGTAACATTGTTAGAAGCTCTCTTATGGTCCACAAATCTGGTTCCAATTGTTAAAATATCTTATTGTTAACATTACGGACTGTGGTACCCTAATTACAAAGGGGTTACAACCTTTATATAAACTAATTAAGGCACAATTTTCATAAGCCCAAATCTAGATAAATTACATAATACAGCTGGCCAGGAAACTTTAATTACTGTATGGATATGAAAATAATCCAATGATATAATGAAAATGTAATAAATTGCGGTTCTGACCGAACCTTTGACACGAATAAAATTATACCGACAAAATCTTGGGTACGTTTACCGAATGTGAACGCGTTCATAATTGATCCAGGTAATAGTACATTACTGCCGCGGCCTATAATGGCTACTTTGCTGGTCGCTCTGATGATGGCCGACAGCGCAGCCTAGCGCAGCTCCAGGCCGACACAGCGCGGTCAGCATGCACCACTTGATGGACGAGCTGAGATAAAGGCCGAGGCCGGAGGCCGAGGCCTTTACAGTGAGGACAGCAAGGGCTGCATGATGGCCAAGCTGGAAGGCCTAGAGCGTAGCTAGGCTAGCTCGAGGCAATCATAGCGTGACCAGCGAAGAGTCATAATGGGCCAAGGCTTGTATAGTGCTTTACTCAAAAATGCAAGTACCTAACCTAAATAAAACCAGCAAGTGATTTAAATAAAATACATATAGGTATTAACTAGAAAATTAATTAAAATAACAATATGAAAAGTACAGTTACTAAAATTCAACACCGGGTTTCCGAGTTTCATATTACTTACTAATAGTTTGCGATAATTTTAATGCGGTGTTTGACTGTTAGGTATATTTTCTTCACTTACTTAAAGCAAAAAAAAGTCACTAAATAAAAATTAAAATTTCGCTGAACCGCGCTTTTGTTACTTCTTTGTATTTTTTTTTTTTTAATATGGAATACAATCTTTTTGTGCCTACCTCTTTATATACAAACAGCTGTGTTTTAAATAAAATCTTTTTGCATTTGTCTTTTTAAAACGTTGAAACGTCAAAATAGCGGCCGGCAATGTATTACCGACCTGTAGAGCGGCCAGCAAAAACATTACTGGCCGCTCCTTGAAACACTCCGGCAAAGGCGACTTTGCTCAAACAAGGTTGTCAAAATAATGACCACATTACATGCATTTTTGAGTAAAATAGTAAAAGTCATGCAAATAATATTATATTGTGATTTAGTGCCTTTCCCTAACTAACGTCTGGAAATAACTTAGAATTTATTGCCTTATTCGAATTCAGATACAGGCCCTGATCATTAAAAACTAATTTATTACCTTCAGTGCTTAGGAAGCTTACTGAGACAATTTAGATCTTTTCATTAAAATAAACGTTTTTGAATAAATGGAGCTAATCAAAATGACTGATGATAAAAGTAATTACGACTCTTTACAAACAGTCTAAAAGACAGGGACTTCTGTTTAATTTAATAAAATGATTTGATATTATAATGATAAGATATAAAATATCATACAAATAAAGTTGGTCTAGTGGTTAGTGACCCTGACTGCTACGCCGGAGGTCGTGGGTTCGATTCCCACCCAGGACAAATGTTTGTGTGATGAGCACGATCATTTGTTCTGTGTCTGGGTGTAATTTATCTATAATATGTATGTATTTAAAAATATATAAGTATGTTTATCAGTTGTCTAGTACCCATAACACAAGCTCTGCTTAGCTTGGGACTAGATGGCATTGTGTGATAGTTGTGGAATATTATTATTATTATTTTTTTTTATACGCAACTAGCGGCCCGTCCCGGCTTCGCACGGGTGAACATGATGATTTTCGTCCGCCATAACCTGTCCTGATGGTTACAAACACAACAAAAAAAGAATTATCCGAATCATTCCAGCCGTTTGCAAGTTATGGGCTTTTTTTTTTTAGCGTGGTAAAATCATCAAATGAGTCCTCCAACCCCGGGCAGGGCGGGAGGGACTGTCAGACTTCTACTGACTAAAATCCACGGTGTCCATCCCGCGACCCCGGCAGGCTTTGGCCCTCTGAGAGGGGGGCCCCGTCATTATGCTGACGCTCTTTGAGGCGCGCGTGGGACACAACGCGCCGTCGACCCGGGCATGGTCCTTGGTCGGGCAGCGAGTTGCCCTTTACTCGCTGCCCGCATGCCCGCGAAGTTATGGGCTTAGCAACACATTTAGGGATCCATTTTGATATTATTATAAAGATAGATAACGCTTGCGTCGCGTCTTCTCAAAGATGGATATGTACTCCTAGGCCATCGCAAGACGTCTGGAGTACCCATCTAGAAGACGCAGGTTCGATCCCTGCTCGCAGCTGAATTTTTTGTTACCTTAAAAATATCACATATACGTTATTATAAAAAAACAATTATGTAAAATATGATGTGATTGGATATAATAACATTGTTCCCGGTTTGTGTTTTTGCGTATGTGTATTAAAATGTTTGTACGGTACAGGATAAATCCCTACGTTTGAAAAAAATGCTACCGTAATGCCTTGTTCAACAGAACATTTTTCGCAGATATCGAACTCCGCTCAAGCTTATCCAATATTTTATAACACCTACATTAAGAAGTCATAATGGTCGTATTCGCTTCAAGTACAAAGTAAACAACACATTATCCATACAATAAAACTTTTAACAGTCCATAACGTTTCCAAAACAAAAGAAAACATAAACCCACATGATGATATTATGTCCTCATTTTATGGTCAACATAATTATAATAATAGCAAGACTTTAGGATGTTAGAGTACAGTCACACGGCACTAAAATAACATGTAAATCATAATTTTAAATAATCTACACTAATATTAAAAGAGGACAGATTTGATTGGTTGTTTGTTGATCGGTGTTTTTCTCAACACGGTTAAGGTTATCAATATTTCGTATTTCCCATTGCATAATGTCAATACGTCATATATTTCTCCCCAGGTTCACTGTGATCAAAGAGTGTCATCATGGTATTGGGGGCCCTTTAGAGAGCCAAAGCCTTCCGGAGGGTTCGCGGGACTTATCTCATTACCGTGACCCCGGAACATAAGGGGCTATTGAAGGACACCGTGGTTTTTAGTCAGTACGAGTCAGACAGTCCCGCCTTGCCCTGGGTGAGAGGACTCATTTGATGATTATACCAAGCTAAAAACAAATACTTACTACGACATATCGTGGCTGTTCATCATGCAACGCCCATCCAATATGTTCGACATATGATGGCCGGTAAAAGAAACAAAAGGAGCTATCCCTTTTACACAACACGTGTGGTTAGCGTGGTGACGACGCTGAGAAACGATGCCGCCACTACCAATTATGTTGGCAGGGTTGTCACGTAATTAAAACAGTACTTATAAGAAAAAAATTGTGGATTTTATACGCGGCCTTATTATTGAAATTAAATAAATCTTAGCACGTGTCCGTTATAAGTTTCATTTTAACTTTACCTCTAATTTTTGTTCACTATTAGTATCGCAAAATATCTACATTTAAATTAAATATTGCATACACATTGCATTGGATTTTCTTACACATATTAAAACCGCTTGTATTAATACATAGAAGCTGCATTTTACATTATTATAGTATGAAGATTTAAAAGAAACAAATATGGAGCCAAAAATAACTTCAGTCTATTGACTATAAAATACCATGTCTACGCTAAAAATAGACACCAACACTAAATTATTTCTCTATTCAAGGTCTCCTTTTAAAAGTAGGTATTGTCAGGAAAAATATTTTTCACGTGAGTCACATAACAACGAAATCTTTAAATTATTATGAAGCGAAGAACTTATACGTTACATCATTTACGGTTATGTCACCAATTCAATTTAAGTAACTGTACGCGCTACACTACTGATATTATGTTTTTCTATAGGCTTTTACCATTATAGCATTTCAATCTGAGGTCAAGTTGGGAACGAGGCAACCCTGGCTTGTCGATTTTAAATATTTTTTTTTAAAAATAAAAACCAACCATGAAGTTTTTGTGATTCATTTATATTTTACTATTAATTTATTTCTATTTGATTAGAACGGAAAGTGTCAGACTCTTACTGACTTAGCCCATTCGTACACAACACGACGCAAATCTCCGATACTATACGACTTTGTTGTTTAGGCGTCTGTCGCAATACAAATCCATAGAGGTCCGTACACAGGCACGCGATATAATGCATGCTAAAGTCGTAAGGTACCAGATACTTGCATCGCATTGAGCCACCTTCTAGTACAGCACAGGTATCAGGCTGTCCACCATGATGCTGCTAAACGCTATGCCGGGCATGCCGTTGAATTTGGGGGTCACGGAAGCGAGGCGGGGTTCTGACGTGGCCTCAGCGACCGTCTTGTCGTGCGTACAGCATTGTGTACCTACGAAGGGCAAAAAACCCCCCTTTTCCTACAATGCCAGGGCCTTTTTGGGACAAATCCACCACACTATTCCCAACCACTGCAACTCCTGAAGCCGGAATCAACAGTTGCAACCACCAGAAAAGCGCTGAGACAATGAATCTCGACGTGTCCCGGAGAATAAATTTACTTTTCTTGGATCCTGCAACGAAAAGAATAGTGGAGGAGTACGAAAAAATAAATGTTCCCACTTCACAATGAAAGGGCCGTACCCTTTTAAGACTCGACCAGCGACAACGTGACACCCCTGGCAGAAGGAAGTGAAACGGTTTGGCTCGGAGCCCGCGACTGTACCGGTTACAAATGACAGATTTCAAATGAATTTCGTCTTACAAGGGAGTTTGTTAGTATTTGAATTTGGATGAATTGAGATTGAAAGCGAAAATTCTTCGCCTATTTTAATAATCTGTTTTTGTCCCAGTAGTGGGAAAGTCATAGGATTTTATTTTACGTTAAAATTATAATTTTCTTTTATGGAGCACAATCAACGTAGATTTACAATTCAATATGTTGATATTCTATTTTTCTACAACACTCGAGTTTGTTTATTTTAAACCTTTATTTACTGACATAATTATCCAGAAATCAGATAATTACAATGGGTATGAAAGTCTACTATATCAGTGGACCATAATTACCTACTTTTATAAAGTAAATTAGGTACATAGTAATTACGTACTTAGTTACCTAGCTCTAAACACCCTCCTTATTAAAAATCGCTTAAGGCCCTCCCCACAAACTTTTACTAGAACATTAAGGTATAACGTGACTGAAAATCGTAACGCACAAACTCTGAACATTTTGCCCATTAAATAGAAAATAGATTAGAGCAACATCTATCATCAAATACCTAAATATCACCGGATATTACAAACTGAAATTTCATCTAAATTACGCTAGAAACTGCGAAGTAAAATTTATTTCAGGAAATACATCACAAAAACAAAATAGACAGAACAGAAGCAATTTCCTACGATATGGTCACATAATACTCTGGCCGAAGAACAAAAGCTATTCATTATGGCATTCTTCCATGCAACATGATATATCTGACTTAATATTGTATACTGAGATTGCTCGTAAACTGGCCTAAAGCATTGTTCGTTTGACCCATATAGAGCAAGACAAACTGCCCTCTCATTTCTTTACGGTGTCAATGTGACGAGAGGCCAAGTTACACTGGCTGCTCTCTCCAACATGTGGGTGCCAATGACCGCTCCAGTTCCCCGTCATGTATCAGGAATTAGACACATGTAACATTTTTAAATACTCGCTCTTAATTAACAGGAGCGCAAAGCTTAGGTAAATAGGTTGTACAAAAATAGCATATGACTCAGATTTACAGATGTGCGATTCCTTAATTTTTTTATTGCTTTAAATGTAAACAGGTGGCGAAACGATTCGACGATTGATCTCGTTTAATTTTTGGTATTATTAAACCGAAGGCGGGATTTACGTTCAAGCGTTTTAAATAACATAAAAAAAAAGTAATTAAAAGTTAGCTATTTAGCATTTAAATTGCTCACGCAGAAATCTGTCGTGCGTTCGTGTTATAAAATCATTTTGAACCAGATAATAGTAATCTTGAAATAATAGAATATAAGACACTGGAATATTGCAAATATTACCTCTACCCCATTTTCTAATAACAAGAAGATTATACTAAAACATCAAAACATACAGTTTATAACCTGAACCATCATGGGATACATTTTATCCCGCTATAAAATTCCCTTAAAATTAACCAACTACATAAAAGCTAGTATATTTAGAAAATACATCATGCAGCTGAGATTCGTGAAAAGATAATACAAACCGAGAACGCAATAGAGCCTAATATAATTATTTGGCAAGAGCCTAATCCGATAAACCCTTGAAGGATCTGCTCAATGTTCTGTAACTACACCCAGAATGTTCCACAGAAATATTACTGTAGTAACCACTGATATTAGGGGCTGAGTAAAGGTAGTTTCAAACAGACCGACTCGAAAAGTGTATATTATGATAAAGTTATATTTTTATATACAATAACGACTGCGTTGCGTCTTCGCAAAGATATTTTTAAGAAACCAAAAATTCAGTTGCGAGCTGGGTTCGATCCTGCGTCTTCTGGACAGGTACTCCAGACGCCTTAACCACTAGGCCATCGCAAGCACTACTCAAAAAGCTGAATTTTTCGTTCCCTTGTTTTCCGAACGCAGTTTACACGTTGCGCCATCTATTGGTAGTGCATCCAGAACCGCAGGATCGAGCCCTGCTCGCAACTGAATTTTTCGTTCCTTTACAAATCGTTCTCACATATGATACCATCGACAAGTTGTAAAATAAGATAACGTAACGTAAGATCGCATATTCTCACAATAACTAAAATATTTTTGGCGAACATTGAAAAAGAGTAAATGGAGTTTCTTGCCCGTCCTTCTCCATAGAGATCTACGCTTTAGAATGGGCATCTACAGTACTTTCACAGTTTTTATGTCTTGGGACTGGGACTGTAGCACCGTAACTATTTTTAAACTATTTTATTTTACTTTTGTCTTCTGACAATTCAAAAGTGCCTGTAACTGGCCTACTTGAAATAAAACGATTTGATTGATTGATTTATTTATGCTTTGAACGGTGAGTTGGACAGATGATGATGACGATTAGATAAAAATTGAGCGTTGCTGATCTGATTTTACATGTTTCTGAAACCTTAAAGCTACGAGTAGGTACATATATAATATACTTGCTGAAACCCCCCTTGGCTCCGTACCATTAACTTTACTGCTCCATGAACATTGATTACTTTTCAAAACGGATACACAATCTGTCACCGGTCATTGGGCACAGCGCGAGATCATGATATACATTTTTCGTTGAAAAAGGGTCAGCGAGATTTCAATTCTCGCCCATCACATCCGCTCCTCATCCCGCTGTTGTGAACCCACCTTTACTCGGGTCACCGCGGCCAACATTTAAGGGTAATTTGCATTCTAAAGTCCGTCCGTAAATTCGGTGTTCTATCGACTTAGCATATGTAACTAATGTTTAACGCTAAACTTTGACCAAATAATTTAATCTGTTTTAGTATTTATGAGTCCTAAGCCTATGTTTAAGCAGATTTAGTTATTGTATATGACGCTTTATTTGCCTGGATGCTTCTATTAAGGATCTTCGTTGATTTATATGAGGCTTTGCAATGTTAAAATAGAGTTTTAAATGTAGAGAGTTACTGGTATAACTTAGACTACTTTTTTTTAATGTGGTATTTTCATCAAATGAGTCCTCCCACCCCGGGCAGGGCGGGAGGGACTGTCAGATTTGTACTGACTAAAATCCACGGTGTCCTTCAATAGCCCTTTCTGTTCCGGGGTCACGGTGATGGAATAAGTCCCGCGACCCCGGCAGGCTTTGGCCCTCCGAGAGGGGGCCCCGTCATTATGCTGACGCGACGCTCTTAGGCGCGCGTGGCTCTTTGAGGCGCCTGTTAGACTACCTCATGGATTCGAATTTAAATATTAACAGTTAACTTATACCTACCTATCACCATGTAATAACGGCATGTTTATGTATGACATAATATTATCGCGACCCAGCTAATAATAAACACAAAAATCTGAACTAGAGTGGACCCAAAAATTCCACGACACGTGTAAACCTTTCTTTTGAAGTTGCCCAGCAAATCGAGCACAATGAATTCTTAAATTTGACGCTATTATGCCTGTCCCTTAAGGATTTGGCGGAGGTGCTATTGTGCACCCGGGCTACTATTGGAAAATTCCAATAAAACTTTTCAACCCGCCGGTAGTCGAACCTTAGACTTCAAGCTAAAGACTTGATATTTCACATTTTAAACAGCAGACCAGGGGATCCGGTCACCGGTCACATCAAGAAATATTTCTATTAATTCAATTTGTAGATTTTCAGGAACGTCATTTCCTACATTTGGAATATTTCTACGTTGCCGTTTTAGAATCTGAGTTTACCTACCGGGGTGAAAAAAAAAACTCATAAACTCCTTTGAGACCTTCTGATCTTTTTAACCGACTTCAAAAAAAGGAGGAAGTTCCCAATTCGTCGTAATCTTTTTTTATGTATGTTCCCCGATTTCTCGAAGACGCCTGGACCGATTTGGATTTTTTTTCTTTTGTTTGAAAGGGTATACTTCCCAAGTGGTCCCATGATCATCAAGTTAGGATCTGATGATGGGATCCCAGGGAAATCGAGGGTAACCTTCAAATTTCATAATTCAAATTAATCATAAAATGAGTCTTCCCGCACTGTCAGACTCTTATACATAACTAACAAAAAATCCACACTATTTCAGGTGCTTTACATGCCAGGGTCACGGTAACATGCCTAGACAGTCCCGCGAAGTAGCTTATGACCTACAATATATTAATATTTCTGAATAATAAATCTCAAAGTGTGACCCATTTTCTAACATTTGTTACATTAGTAGCAACGACTTTGATCTCACAAGTTCTTAGTAAAATATGAGTCAGTGCCCGCGACATGAAAATCAAATCACACGTGCGCGTAAATCACAATGTAGTTTTACTTTGATTTAATTCTTGAAACTTTTTTCTCATCCTTGAAATATTGAGTATTTTATGTTCGTTCCACTTATCTATTAAATATTACAAAGTAATTTTGAAACGACTATTTTTACTTTTCTAATAAATATCACCTGTTATTTCTGCTTGTACCTACGTCAAATCGGCGCGGCGGCTGAAATGTTTTTCCTTTCATCCATTACATGTCCTCTTTCGTAACTGTGGATCTGGTGAACGTCTACCTTGTATAGGTTTAAAGAAAAAAGGGCAAGGGTTCCGTTTAAAAATTTAAAAAAAAAATGTTGTTTATGAGGCCCAAAATTGATTTAGCGAGCAGTCGAAATGCATCAGAATGTGTTTTTTGAGACCCATTTCGCCTTCAAAATGTCTCTTTCAAGGCCTAATTGAAATAAATTATTTGATTTTGACTTTGCTTTGATCAGAACACTTTTTTTTTTTTTTTTTTTTTTTTTTTTTTTTTTTTTTTTTTAGCGTGGTAAAATCATCAAATGAGTCCTCCAACCCCGGGCAGGGCGGGAGGGACTGTCAGACTTCTACTGACTAAAATCCACGGTGTCCTTCATAGCCTGTTACGTTCCGGGGTTACGGTTAGGGAATAATCCCGCGACCCCGGCAGGCTTTGGCCCTCTGAGAGGGGGGCCCCGTCATTATGCTGACGCTCTTTGAGGCGCGCGTGGGACACAACGCGCCGTCGACCCGGGCATGGTCCTTGGTCGGGCAGCGAGTTGCCCTTTACTCGCTGCCCGCATGCCCGCGCCTACGGTGGCCGGAGATCATCTTGCGACGTCCGTCGCCGTGGGCGCCTACCACTGCGGCTGGGGCGGAGGGAGGACGCTGTCCTCTCTCGCTCGCGGCCTGCCTCCTCCTTGACGAGCATTACTGCCTCGCAGAAGGAGCTGACCGCTTCCCACTCCGTCTCGCCCCGCAGCATGGCCGCAACCAATGCCGGGCGCGAGAGGTCTCCGCCTATCGCAGCCGTGAGGACACGTCGGTGCTCCGCCCAAGCTGGGCAGTCTTGCACCGTATGCTCCACCGTGTCCTCCGGGCGATCTTCGCAGTGGTGGCACCCCGGCGTCTCCTCCTTTCGCATCAGACACAGGTACCTCCCGAAACTTCCGTGTCCGGTGAGGACCTGCGTCAAGCGGTAGGTCAGGACGCCATGACTTCTCTCTTGATCAGAACCCTTAGCACGAATTTTCAGTATTTGAGACGTAAAGTAAACTGGTACTTTGACAATTACAAATTGACAATTTTCTATGAACAATTTAGTTCCTTCTCCGCACACCAGAGGCGCTGTTCCATTTTTTCTGGTAGAAACAAAGTCTACGAAGAAGGTATAACTTTATGAATCGCTTTAATATTTTCAAGCTTTCGCTTCCCTTCCGATGTAAGAGAATTCTAATAAATCGAACATCATCAATAGAACATATTGCGGCAAACCCTCCACTTTAACCCACGTAATATGATTTAACAGCCATCAGTTCCATGTCACTATATATGACATATCGTCTACGTAATACATAATATACAGTGTGTTCGGTTATCGGTTTACCGATACTTTAAGGGGATATTTATTAGCACCGGTCCCTATCAGGTAACCAGGTCTCTGACCGCAGATTTTAGACAATCCCTTCTGCTCCACCCTACGTCGTTTGATGATTTTACCATAGTTAAAAAAAGAATATTATGCAACTATTTAAAAATACGTGATAATATAAAAAATGTAAAAATGAATTCGGAAAGTGGTTCGATAATTTTTGTATAAAATTTCGTGATACCGTAATTGTTTTTGGATCTTTTTTCTATAAAATTATGAAGAAAAACTAATTTACGTTTAGGTTTACAAAAAGACGTCATACTTATAATGTTGGAGTTTTGGATTCAAAGATATTAGCATTAAATTGTACATTCGGCCGTTAAAACAACTAACATGACCACCATTCGGAGGATAAGTTTCAAAATTAGATTTATCGATAAAACAATAATATCCCTTTACTCAAAAATGCATGTAATGTGGTCATTATTTTGACAACCTTGTTTGAGCAAAGTCGCCTTTGCCGGAGTGTTTCAAGGAGCGGCCAGTAATGTTTTTGCTGGCCGCTCTACAGGCCGGCAATACATTGCCGGCCGCTATTTTGACGTTTCAACGTTTTAAAAAAACAAATGCAAAAAGATTTTATTTAAAACACAGCTGTTTGTATATAAAGAGGTAGGCACAAAAAGATTGTATTCCATATTTAAAAAAAAAAATACAAAGAAGTAACAAAAGCGCGGTTCAGCGAAATTTTAATTTTTATTAAGTGACTTTTTTTTGCTTTGAGTAAGTGAAGAAAATATACCTAACAGTCAAACACCGCATTAAAATTATCGCAAACTATTAGTAAGTACTATGAAACCCGGAAACCCGGTGTTGAATTTTAGTAACTGTACTTTTCATATTGTTATTTTAATTAATTTCCTAGTTAATACCTATATGTATTTTATTTAAATCACTTGCTGGTTTTATTTAGGTTAGGTACTTGCATTTTTGAGTAAAGCACTATACAAGCCTTGGCCCATTATGACTCTTCGCTGGTCACGCTATGATTGCCTCGAGCTAACCTAGCTACGCTCTAGGCCTTCCAGCTTGGCCATCATGCAGCCCTTGCTGTCCTCACTGTAAAGGCCTCGGCCTCCGGCCTCGGCCTTTATCTCAGCTCGTCCATCAAGTGGTGCATGCTGACCGCGCTGTGTCGGCCTGGAGCTGCGCTAGGCTGCGCTGTCGGCCATCATCAGCGCGACCAGCAAAGTAGCCATTATAGGCCGCGGCAGTAATGTACTATAAAGTATCGGTAACCGATACCTTACCAAGCACCCTGTATAAACCCGTACATAATGGAAAACACATGTTTATTCGATATGAAGGCATGTGCCATTCAATCTAAATACCTACTGCATAATGCATCAGCAATGACAGATCGTAAGCAATCGACGAACAACATTAATAACCTACATTTCATACATTTTGGGATGAGAGCTTTATGCAGCTGAATGATTACGAAATCTGATTGATTTGTAATGGACACCTGCTCTAAGATATTTGTGTGAATTTGATGATATTTGAAGCTGGCAGCACTAATAATACACCACATGATCTACGTACGTTTTCATTAGGCCAGTCATGCATACAAGTATGACGTCACAATAATTTTTTTTTAGATGTTAAAATCAACAAATGAGTCCTCCCTCATTGACCAAAATCCACCCGTGTTCCTTCCTATGCTCTTTACGTTCCGGGGCCACGGTATCCTGGGTTAAGAAAAAACCCGCGACCCCAGTAGGCATTTGGCGCGAAACACGACGCGCCACCGACCCGGGCTTGGTCCTTAGTCAGACGGCGAGCTACCCATCACTCACCGTCCGCAAACACGCTCCGCCGCTGTGCATGACTCTAGGTGCGTTTTCATTAGGCAAGTCATGCATACAAGTTTGACGTCACAATGAATTACAAGTTGCTTGAATTGTAACCAAACAAAATCTACAAGTTCAAACTACCTCCTTGCAACTTGTAACTAAGACTTGTCTTGTTCAAGTTACTTGTACAAATAAAAAGGCGATATTTTCCATCAGTATTTCCTTAGGTTTTTGGGAATGAGGAGTAGTCTTTTAATGATGGACAAAATAAATACGATATCTGAACTGCGTTAAGTAAGTTGCGGTGAAGAGGGCCTTCATTTTGATACGCAACTCTTTCAATAGAGTATTGAAAATCTTTGTACACGATTTCTGATACAACCAAATCAATTACAGCCTAGTAAGAGCTGTCAAACTTATAAACTGTGTGACCTTATTCCAAATGTGGTCAGATTTATTTTTATTACTTTTATCGAGGTATTCCTCGTAGCGCTCCTGTTTTGAAGCGCGCCTATCTAAGCGCTACTGTTTCATTCCTCTTTCCGCTCCCAAAAGGAGCGCTTAGAGGAACGATTAAAAATATTATAATTTATTTCCTCGTAGCGCTCCCATGATTAACCTTCGGATAGAGATGGGACTATACTAACTGAAATTATCGATAATAACTAGATAATAAGTAGAACACATTGTTATAATATACAACTAGCGGCCCGTCCCGGCTCCGTACGGGTTTGGTTTTTATTTTGTTTGTTTTATTGTAAATCCTTTAGTCCAGGGTTTTTCAACCTGTGGGTCGCTAAGCCTCTTCAGGGGGGTCGCGAAGCTTCTCTAGAGGAGTGGTTAAAAGTTGAGAACCTTACATTTATCAAGCTCTATTTCAATTTAATATGCTAAAGTTTTTCCGCCTCGCTACGCTCGCCCATTAATGAAGGGTATGCTTGTGAAGGTAAAAAGAAGTCAACTTTTTTAGGTCACATTTCAATGAAAACTTGTCTTATGTTGGTGTAGAAATAGTAGATTTACTGTCACATGCCGCGCTCACTCTTCAAGTCTTAATTTTTTTATCTCGCTTTTAGATTAAAACTTGTTTTGTCGTACTACGGAAACGTTTAACTTTTAGAGTACTCTGCGTTCAATCTTCTTTGTAGATTTGGCTTTTCATAGTCCAGAAATCTATAAATTTTCGAGCTCGCTGCGCTCGCTATTGAAAATATGTTTTAAGTTTCCATGACCGAATGACCTCGATTTTTATACATAATTCATTTTTCAATAATGCTTTTGTGGAAACTACTATTGAAAAATGAACTACGCAGCGAGCGTACTCCTACCGTTTACGAACTTAAAAACTTATATTTGTAGTACAAAATTAGTGTATACTCCTGTTGAGTTTTTCTTCTAGAAGGCGGTGTGGAAATATCGGTGTACAGTTATTCGCACTAGACAGTTTGTTTAATTCATATTTGGGGCGTCAAGCTGTACAGGCCCAGGGCGCCGACAATTTTAAATTACGCCACTGCTTGTAGATCATAAAAATATTTGCAGGAGTCGTACCAGCAACACGCAGCGCAGCAGTGCAATCGCTCAGCCACTTTGCTAACCGTGCCGTCAAAATTGAATGCTTGAAAAAAGCAACGGGTAGGGGGTCGCGAAATATTTCTTCATACTAAGGGGGTCGTGCCATGGAAAAGGTTGAAAAACCCTTTTAGTCCACGAAATAGATGAATATAATCTGCCGACATATGTTTATTATTTTTTTATTGTTTAGAAAGCTTATGATTTCTTTCCATTATGTTTCCCATTATTCTCCCTGCACACCTCAATGTTTTGTCGGAAGTTTTTCGTAGAATTATGGCAATGAGTTGTCTATCGTTTACGTCAATGGTAGAATTTTAAATGACTTTCTTTTAGTAGGGGAGCCGAGGATGCTAAATTTGCAGTTACTCGAGCGTCATGGAGACCTATTGGATTTGAAAGATTATGTTCTAAAAAGAAAAAAAGTTTCTGACAAGTTTTCTATTTTAGTGAGGGGGAGAGCTTGTAAAGAGCTTTGAAACTGTAAAAAAAAAAACAGTTGTACAGAAGTACTCGAGCGCGTCAGATATTTATAGTGTAAACGCGCTTTACATTTCTGATAACCAATACATATTAATCTGACGATTAACTCGAGGGGGCTGTCCGTGGCAAGCGGTTGAAAATCCAAAAAAAAATAAGTTACTCGAGCGCGTCAGATATTCAAAGTGTATGTAAAGTAAACCCTAAAAAGTGTCGTATTAAAATGTCTGACGATTTGGATGTGGCGCAAAGTAATAATTCATATTTCTATCTGTAAAAAAAAAACGTAATCTCGAGATACCCGAGCGCGTCAGATTTTTATGCAGGAGGTTCAAATTGATATCATAGTCCTCCTGAATAATAATCTGACAATTATATGGAGGGATATCGCTATTCTGAGCATCTTAAAATAAATTTATAAAGAAGATAACTGCATTCACGCATAAAAAAGTATAAAATTAAATTAAATGTAGTAATTACAAATAGAAACTCGTCTACATCATTAAAATCCTATCAAAAACATAAATGTCAAATGAGAGCCAAGTTCAATTATGATATATGCCTTGGTTTACAACTTCACGGACAAAATAAGTGAAATCTAAATAGGTGCCAAGTTCAGTGGTCAGAGGGCCAAAGCCTGCCAGGGTCACGGGACTTATTCCATCACCGTGACCCCGGAACATAAAGGGCTATTGAAGGGCACCGATGATTTTAGTCAGTACGAGTCTGACAGTCCCTCCCGCCCTGCCCGGGGTGGGAGGACTCATTTGATGATTTTACCACGTTAAAAAAAAAACAAAAACGTTAAGGGGTCAGTCCTGAAGTTTATTTATACATATCATATATTCAAACATTCAGGAAACTGATAGGACGGTACTCATGGACTCGGACTTGGGCTTGCCTGACTGATGACCAATAACAATGGCCTCTTTCCATGCCAGGCATGCCATATTATTGCTCGGAACGCCACATACATTAAATCACGACCGATAGTAGCTAACTAACTGGTACTTCACCTTTTCTTCACGATTCTACCGACTTCGCCCCATGGAAAACGTCAGATTATTAGTGAGTATGATTTTTACAGTGTAAACTTCAATAAAAAAAAAATGAAACGCGCTCGAGTATTTCAAAATGACGTTTTTTTTTTACAACTTCAGTACTCGCTCATTTCCTAATGCCACGCTCAAATTGTCAGATTATTGAAATATACACTCTTCTGAACGTAATTAATCTACCTTTTCTTAATCTGACGCGCTCGAGTATTTCTGCGGATCGATTTTTTTTTACTAATCTGACGGGTTCTCCCAGACAAACCCCACCAGATAAAGGGTTGATATTTGGTACAGGTACATTAAAGGGTGCAAGGATTCTCCCTTATAATAATCTGACGCGCTGGAGTAACAGCAAAAATCCCTTCCTGGGCTCCCCAACTATTTGTCCTAGGCGGGGCGAGAGAGTGTCAGACTCTTACTGACTAAAACCACCTACTGACTAAAATCACCCGCTCTGTCTGAGCCGGGACCCAGTAACGTATTGCGCTCATACACATAAGAGTGCCGAAAGCAAAATGATATAGATTTCTGGACTATGAAAAGCCAAATCTACAAAGAAGATTGAACGCAGAGTACTCTAAAAGTTAAACGTTTCCGTAGTACGACAAAACAAGTTTTAATCTAAAAGCGAGATAAAAAAATTAAAGACTTGAAGAGTGAGCGCGGCATGTGACAGTAAATCTACTATTTCTACACCAACATAAGACAAGTTTTCATTGAAATGTGACCTAAAAAAGTTGACTTCTTTTTACCTTCACAAGCATACCCTTCATTAATGGGCGAGCGTAGCGAGGCGGAAAAATTTTAGCATATTAAATTGAAATAGAGCTTGATAAATGTAAGGTTCTCAACTTTTAACCACTCCTCTAGAGAAGCTTCGCGACCCACAGGTTGAAAAACCCTGGACTAAAGGATTTACAATAAAACAAACAAAATAAAAACCAAACCCGTGCGGAGCCGGGACGGGCCGCTAGTTGTATATTATAACAATGTGTTCTACTTATTATCTAGTTATTATCGATAATTTCAGTTAGTATAGTCCCATCTCTATCCGAAGGTTAATCATGGGAGCGCTACGAGGAAATAAATTTTAATATTTTTAATCGTTCCTCTAAGCGCTCCTTTTGGGAGCGGAAAGAGGAATGAAACAGTAGCGCTTAGATAGGCGCGCTTCAAAACAGGAGCGCTACGAGGAATACCTCCTTTTTAACCGACTTCAGAAAAAGGAGGAGGTTATCAATTCGACTGTATTTTTTTTTTTTTTTTTTTTTTTTTTTTTATGTTTGTTACCTCATAACTTGCGATTGGGTGAACCGATTTTCATGATTCTTTTTTTATTCGAAAGCTGGTGCTTCCCGTGTGGTCCCATTGTCACCATTTCAGGATCTGATGATTGGATCTTGGAGAAATCGAGGGCAACCCTCGAATTTTATTAGCTGACACATAGTTTTTCGCAAATCTTATGAAGTAATTCAATTACTTGCGTATGAAAATCATCATCTCATGTAGCTGAGCTGATGATGGAAGGTACAACTCCTCAAGTAAGAAAATTATGTTTGAGTTCGCATATCTCCGGAACTATAAGTCCGATTTAAGTAATTCTTTTTTTGTTGTACTAGGTATCCTTCGACTTAAGGAATACTGCAAATTTCATCAAAATCGGTTCAGCAGTTTTTGAGATAGGGAATGAATGAAAGAGATGTTAACGATGTTATTACCGGTGCTACGGATTACAAAATTCTAGTGCACATGTAAGAAAATAATGCTTTTGACAAGAATTTTGGTTGAATATTTAAACTAAAAAGAGTAAAATAAAAAATTTTTCAAAAAAAATGTGACCGCCTTCAAAAACAACCACAAAAAAGAATAAAATAACCTACAAAACTTTTCTGTCGGAAGTCGGTGGCAAAAGAGACAATGAAATTAATAAAAAAGTCACCGACTTCCGACAGAAAAGTTTTGTAGGTTATTTTATTCTTTTTTGTGGTTGTTTTTGAAGGCGGTCACATTTTTTTTGAAAAAGTTTTTATATCAGGTTTATTTTTCTATTAGGTACTTATTATCATGTTAAAAACGACTCTGGCTTCAAAGATTCGTATTTCAATTAAGTCATAGAAGCCCTGCTCTGAAACGTGAAACGTAGCAAAAGCAAACAAATTAGTATTTTGTTGGAAAATTGTTACCGTCATTTGAAAAATTAATGTAGTTCAAGTGTGACTTACAGAAGTTGGAGAATAAACACTTTTATCGGTAGTTTCGATCGCTATATTTTACGAAGAACCTTGATCGTGACCCTGAAACTTACGGACCTGTAACTTGTAGGGTATGCCATCCGGTTGTGTATTGAAAACCTATGGAGGAGCAAGTATTCGATAGTCACAGTATAATTTATGTAACATATTATAATTTGATTGTATAGCAGTAGCCTTATCACGAGTTTTAACTATTCTACTTTACAGCGTCTTTTCAGTATTTACAACGTTTCTTGTATGGAAAAATGGTGCGAAGAAGGAACAAATTTTTTCTTTGAATTTTTTTTTAATTTTGATTTGGATAGGTATGTCAAAGTTCAAGTTTACTTTACGTCAAAATAACTAAAACTCATGATATGGCCTCTGTGCCCTAGCAGAAGTATCTAGTCATAACCAGAAATAAGTTGTGTCTATATTCTGCAGTGGTTAATCGAACTAAAATTGTAGACCAGAAATGTTAAATGTATGTTAGTTAGTCAATCAGTTTGGAACAGCTGAATGAATCCTGATGGGGCTCAGAGATAGGTTATGTTTCGGAATAACACAAAGGAAACCGTTTACCGCTGACTACAGCCAGTAAACCATAAATGACTACCATCGGCAGCATCAAAAGAGTAGGAGAATGATGATTTTTTATTGGAGCTCGACATACTTTAATTATGTGGTTGTTCTGTGTCTATTCTCAACACCTTTTATACGTTTGAAAATTCTCATGGACTTCTTCCGCCTGGGGAAGACGGAGGGGCATGTCAGACTCGACATGGTTTCATCTACTGCCTTAAGCCGGGGGTGCGGGGCCACTTGCGCAATCACCGCTCCCATCATCATCATCATCATCATCATCAGCCGAAAGACGTCCACTGCTGAACATAGGCCTCCCCCTTAGACCGCCACCACCGCCCCCAACCCCTTATTATTTATTCTATTTATATCTTTTACTAGCTTTTTCCAATGGCTTCGCTCGCCCCCCCTCCTTATTGCCTATGTCAATTAGGACCAAAGCAGCTTTGAACTGGTGAAAGAATTTTTGAAATCGGTCGGGTAGTTTTTGAGCCTATTCATTACAAACAAACAAAGTCTTCCAAACAACTGCAAATAAAAACGTAGAAATTGTCCTCTGAAAAGAGACATTTCTATTAAAAAAAAGTTTTAAATGAGATGAGGTAGTGGTCACATAAAACAACATAAACTTATTCCCACTCAAAATTGACATTCCTAATAAAAAAAAAATATTAAAAAGATGTGACGAGTTCATTAAGTCGTCAAAGAAAACCGTTCAAACTTTGTTAGAGACGACCTCAGTTCAACATTATTTCATGTCACGGCCAATCATAGCCCGGCGAAGCAGCTAATTAGTCACATTTCTTATTTTTTGGACACTTAATTAAAATTCAGATTTGATTTTTATTAATAAGGTTTGTAAGAGACAGAGAGTTTTCTCTCGTTTTTTCGTTAGCTGAGTTATTTGATAAAATCAATTTGAATTAATTTTTTATCGGAATTTAGGGCTTGATAGAATGATGTTATGTGATTAATTCACAAAACGTTTTTCGTTTTAGTCAACTAGCAACTAAGACTTAAGGTACTTACTCAACCCCAACATTCTTCGTTGAAATCCGTTTTTTTTTTCAGATAAATATTGTTCTTACCTAATAGTCGTTCTTGAACAGTATTTCACCTGAAACGATACCATTATGGTGTAAAAATTATTGGAATCGATTCAGTTATGATTCTGAACAAACTTTATTTAGATTTCGCATATGCTAAAAATATTGTTTTACAACAATGGGGATGGCAACTAATGGCGCTAGCATCGCTAGTTCCCAGCATCGTCATTGGTTCAAATCTTATAGGTACTTCAAAATAGTACTACCTCATTGGTCGGATTAGGACCTAGCTATGGTGGCGCCATCTACAATTAGCTTTGACCGGCCTTCCCCATTGTAAAGAAGTATGGACTACCAGATAAGGTGCTTCACAAGTTCACATATCAAATAACTGTGTATGGGCAGCTGCCCAAGTTATAACTCTTCTGAAACAGCGAACTTCGATCCAAAACAAACGAAGATCCCGGCGGACTTGATGAAAACAATATTATCTACAACAAATTCATCCGAAAACAGTTTACAAACACACATCAATTCGGTCCATATTCTCTTAATCATAAACCTTCCTCCATGTCAATAATAGATAGATTTTGGCCAGTGTTCTTTAGGATATGACGTCACGATGCTATGAAATCTAACCGCGAACGATCGCGCACCGGAACTTGCATAAAATTAATAACAAATTATAATAAACTGTCGGTTCGTGTAACATTTTGTCGATGGATGGAATATTTTAAATACTCGTATTTAGGTCATGGACGGGCCCTCTTCTTTTTTGTAATTTTCCTTGATGGTGTGTCGCCAGATGACGTACTGGTGTTTAATGGGATGTCTAAGTTTATGAGGTTGTAATATGATTAAGGTTACATGGACGATATGTCTAATATGCTTTCAAATATATGTTTCTAGTCTAAGTAAGGGGTTTTTCATTAAAAGTTCTTAATTTTTTTTTAATGAGCCCAGGAGGCTGACATATTATGATTATAGAAAAAAAGATTATTTATAACTAGCTTCTGCCCGCGACTTCGTACGCGGATCCTGTTGCTTATGGCATAAGCAACAGGATCCGCGTAAGAAACGCGCGACAACGGGGTCGACAAATCGAAGATCTAAAAGGTCTGATGTGAAATTCTTAGAGCCTGGGCACGGGAAAACAAAGGGACGCGCGTGACGATTCCAGACGTTCCAGATTTTTCATTTTTGTAAGTCAACAGGAAATCCTCATCAGACTAAACAGCTCTTGCTAAGACGTGATTCCTATATTTATGTTATAGTGTAGCTAGGCTCTTGGAGGTCCACAGCAGGTGTTCCAGATCTCAATTTTCATACGTAAACAGAGAGTGGTCATTAGGCTGAACAACTGTTCTACATCAGGTATTCACGATCTTCAATTTTTATACGTCAACAGAGACTGCTCATCAGGCTGAACAATTTTGCTAAGACGTCATTCCTTTATATGTTATAGTGTAGCTGGGCTCTTGGAGTTCCACATCAGGTGTTCCAGATATTCAATTTTTATTCATCAATAGAGAGTGCTCATCAGGCTGAGCTACTCTTGCTAAGATGTCATTCCTATATTATGTTACAGTGTAGGTGGGCTCTTGGTGTTCCACATCAGGTGTTCAAGATCTTTAATTTTTATACGTCAATTGAGACTGCTCATCAGGCTGAACTACTTTGCTAAGATGCCATTCCTTAGTGTAGCTAGGCTCTTGGAGTTCAACAGGTGTTCCAGATCTTCAATTTTTATACATCAAAAGTGATAATGCTCATCAGATTGAACAACTTTTACTAATACGTCGTTCTTTTAATGTTATAGTGTAGCTGGGCTCTTGGAGTTCCACAACAGGTGTTCCAGATCTTCAATTTTTTTACGTCAACAGAGAGTGCTCATCAGGCTGAGCAACTCTTGCTAAGACGTTATTCCTATATATGTTATAGTGTAGCTGGGCTCTTGGTGTTCCACATCAGGTGTTCCAGATCTTCAATTTTTATATGTCAACAGAAAGTGCTCATCTGGGTAAACAACTTTGCTGAGACGTCATTCCTGTATATGTCATAGTGTAGCTGGGCTCTTGGAGTTCCACATCAGGTGTTCCAGATCTTCAAATTTATTCTCTCAGCAGAAAATGCTTACCACGTGGAACAATATTTGCTATCGCAGCATTTTTGTATCTCTTATAGTTTAGCTGGTCCATTGCGGTTCTGCAGGAGGTGTTCAAGTTTCCAAGATAAATTATAGCCTATGTGTTGGCCAGACTTAATACCTATACAACAAAAAAAAAACATTCAAATCCGTCCAGTACTTTTTGAGTTTATCCCGGACATACATACAGACAAACAGATAAACAGACAAACAGACAAAAATTCTAAAAACTATATTTTTGGCTTCGGTATCGGTTGAAGATCACACCCCAAGTATTCTTTTAAAAAAATATTCAATGTACAGTTTTGACTTTCCTACTATTTTATTATATGTATAGATTTTACCCTTTCATGTTTCACTACAGCTATAAACACACAAACGTTTTTGCCATATCTTAAGGCCTTGGGCTGAAACATAATCGTACTATAATGGGCAGAACTTAGCTCGAGTACGGCGAAGGCGTCGAGAAACTATAAAAAAAGCTTACTTTATCATTATGTCGAACGTTTGGAGTGCAGTAAGCCCGTATTGACATACTTATTCAAACCAACTTTTCTTAAAGTGTCCATAAACACAAAACACTCTTAATTTTTGTAAAAGTATCTCGATACATATTTTATAAATACAAAATATCTAAACAAATTTTCTTCAGAATACTCAACGTAGTACCTACGTGGTAACCTCTCTTTGTGAATTTTCCGCACATGAGTAAATCAAATCCCTTCTAAGACCTTTCGGTTCACTCATGTTCGTTCATACATAAAATAATCAGGAATCTAATAAAGAATTACATAAACGTTTACAAAATAACTTAAAGGTTGCTTGTTGCCCTGCTTGGTTATCTAAGAAGCTTTCCTCATATCAAAGGGTTTCAAGAGTGGACCCTCCACTACGATCTACATATACGTATATTTTATGGCATGAGTGTTATGGCAGTCCCTTCGTAACAAAAAAACCTATAGTTTGCGGTCCGCAGTTCGCGATATATTGCATTATGAGGCTTGATAAAAAGTTGGAATGACGGTCATATGTTTGATGTGATGTAATAGGTAAAAATCGGAAGAATCTTATTGAACGCGGAAATTGATTTCGCACATAATCTCTGATATTATAAATGCTAAAGTTTGGATGAATGTTTCTTACTCAACTACGTCAAAACGGCTGTAGAAATCTTCATGTTTGGTGTAGAGATAGGTTATAGTCAATAATCTTCTAATATATAAAAATCAATGCCACTTTTCGTTGTAATTTTATAACACAAGAACGGGCTCACCTATCTGAACCAAATGTTTAGGCTTTGTTTGGACTATTTAGTAGATGGTTTATGTGAAGTTTCCACGAAATCTATAGAGCAGTTCTTCACTTATCACATTTTTTGTAACAAACAATGAATTCAATGAATGGCGGATCTGGAATGGAGGTGGAAGTGGAAATGAAATGGCGGAGGTGGAATACCCACTCTGTTACAGTATTATACCTTTTATCTCGGTATAATGTTCCAATCTTCGATATACGCCATAATGCCCTTTGTAGCTTCCTTGCACCCAAATGCGTTCTTGATTACGTGAATGAACTTTCACATTTATTAACTCAGTTGGATGAGAACCAAAATATTAATACCAGAAAATTACCTATCCAGTTTTGTAAACAGATGTTCTAATATTATGTTTAACGGCAACCGTTGCCAAATAGTAAGATATGAACCATGAAAATATAAATAAATATTGCAATGCATGTAATGTGCGCAGGAAATTATTTAGAAATTAGTGTAGCTTTACTAATCTTGTAATTATTTCATCATCAGTCAGACGTTTAGATTTGGGAAATCAGAAGGAGATCTTAACTATTTAATAAATATATTGAAGACTTATCTGCAGTCCACATTATAATGTAAGTAATAGTAGCTAAGTTTAACATAGGTTTGTCTTCCCCTTCAGCCGATAGCCTATACAGGACGTGACCTCCTCCACCAAAGAGTTCAAATCATCCCGGTCTTGGCAAGCCACATCCATCCACTGCCAGCTAGGGCAGGGCAAGGCGTCCCACACTGCCTTTGCCCAACACCCAACATGTATTTTCCTACTCCTCCGTTATTATTTTCTGATTTATTTTGTGACAGGATCAAAGACAATTAAATTCAATCTCCAGGTCTTCATCGAGCTTCATTACTTTGGCGTGTTTCTTTAGAACTGTTGCTGGACAATCCGAAATATCAGAATCACAAAGCAAATATTAAACCTAATGGTAGCCATACACCATACTGCCTATTTGTCAATTCGGCATAAAACTGCCAATTTGCTCAAATAGAATTGAACGTGTATGGGGGTGGAATGCCAATTTGATGGCATGACATGCCAATTTTGATAGGTCATCAAATCGTTTTTGACACAACGTCAAATCGGCAGCAGTGATGCCATCTTAGCAACTTCATAGATAGTTAGCCAATTTTATAAAGGTGCTAGAAAAAAAGCTAAAAAGTGTAACTTGTGGCTAAACTTTTTAGCTACTTTTCTACAGGGACGGTTAGGCCACGTTCACACGGCGATTATTTTCCCGTATACCGTACACGAGATTTTATCGAATAGAGTTGACCAGTTTTAGGACAACTTTGCACGGTACACGGTAAAATATTATATTTCTCAAACACGGGATTTTCCCGTATGAACGCCGTTTAAACTATTTTTAAGTTTTCATTTGTGAACTGTTATTACTGCTCTATTCGATAAAATCTTGTATACAGTATACGGGAAAATAATCGCCATGTGAACGTGGCCATACCAGGAAAACTGAGGCTTTTCGCACACACATGGATCGCATGTACACTCGTAAAAAAAAGAGTTATTCATTTTATTTTAAACCAAAATACGATTGAAAACTTGAGAGGTGTCAAGGGACCACGAAAGCAAGTTAAAAAAAGGTTCATGCTATTTTCGACCTTATTGACATTTATGCAAACACCTGATTTTAATGAAGGAGCAATGTTAACGAATGAGAATGTGAGAAAAACAAACTAAATTTTAAATGTCGATAAGGTCGAAAATCGCTTGCACCACTTTTTTTTAACTTGCAATCCTTAAGCAAATGTTTTCCGACCTTCAAGCGATTTTCGACCTTATTGACAACGATGCAAACACCGGATTTTAATGAAGAAGCAATGTTAACGAATGAGAATGTGAGAAAAACAAACTAAATTTTTAATGTCGATAAGGTCGAAAATCGCTTGCACCACTTTTTTTAACTTGCTATCCTTAAGCAAGTATTTTCCGACCTTCAAGCGATTTTCGACCTTATTGACAACGATGCAAACACCGGATTTTAATGAAGAAGCAATGTTAACGAATGAGAATGTGAGAAAAACAAACTAAATTTTAATGTCGATAAGGTCGAAAATCGCTTGCACCACTTTTTTTAACTTGCTATCCTTAAGCAAGTATTTTCCGACCTTCAAGCGATTTTCGACCTTATTGACAACGATGCAAACACCGGATTTTAATGAAGGAGCAATGTTAACGAATAAGAATGTGAGAAAAACAAACTAAATTTTTAATGTCGATAAGGTCGAAAATCGCTTGCACCACTTTTTTTAATCTAATTCGATAGTCTCATGATGAAATGAAAAGGTGCTAGAAATTGTAGCTGTCGTCACCGAATAATAGCCAGATCTAGTTGCTGAGTTGGCATCACTGGTGCAGATTTGAAGTTGTGACAAATCTATCGTATCGATAGGCAGGATGGTGTATGGTGTATATGGACGAACTGCCGATTTGAAACAATTGCAAGCGTCAAATAAAAAACAATTGCAAATATCGATAGGCAGGATGGTGTATGCCTACTATTAGTAATATTCCGGGGATTGGCCACTTTTGACTTTTGACAACATGTTCGAATTTCAATACTTGACTACATTTTGGGACGCTACTATGCAAAAGGTTTTCAGCCTTAGAGGGTGACGAACTTAAGGAACGAGTCGTTGTAGTAGGTATACTGGCAAAAAACTCATTAAATACCTCAGCTATGTCAGCTGGCCTATTAACTAATTTGTTATCAACAATGATTTCCGATTGTTTTTCTTGTTTAACAGATTTACCCGTTTCATTGTTTATAATTTTCCAAGTGGTTTTTACTTTATTATTTGAGTTTTTAATAGTATCACTTAAAAATTTAGATTTTGCAATACCACAAATCTTTTTAAATAATTTAGAATATTTTTTAACATACTCTAGAAAAGCGCTATCAAACCTGTACCGTTTCAAACCATACAACTCATATAATCTCTCTCGACTTTTGTAAATGCCTGGTGTAGCCCATTGGTTGAAACCAGCGGAAGTCCCGGTAACGTTAATAGTTTTAGTTGTAAAAATGGATTTAAATTCATTTTGCACAACGTCAAAAAGAGCTTCATAAAGGGGAATGCCCGGCGTCCATAGTGCCCCAGGCCCAGATGGACATCAAATATTAGTCTAAAATTGCAGTGTTTTAGAATCTTAATAATATAGGATGTCTGAAAAGTACATTTAAAGAGAGGCCACTATTTTAGAAATGTTAAAAAAAAAGCAAATGTTTTGGGGTTAATTTTCTATGTGCAAAAGTGTGGGACTGAGAAATACAACAAGTTTTCTTTTTTTAATACTGGTTTATTAATAATGATAGTAGGGGAGCGTTTCTAATATACTTTTGTCTAATTATTATAGGCAGTAGGGTATAAAAAACAAACAATCAATCAATCCATTTAATAATTACATTTCTAATGAGATTTCTCTATCTATCTGTATCTGTTCTGAATAAGTGACTTCTTATCCGTCTAACAGAACGTCCACAATTAGTGCAGCTGCCTTGACGTACATATCCTTACAATTGTTGTTGCAGAACAAGGCTTAAGTTACTACCAACCAGCGGTTGTGGCAAACATAATTGTCTTTTGATACCTGAAATAATATTATTATCCGTTAATAATTGGATGATGGCGTAGGCAATACCAAAATCATTTTATGATTAGTATATTTACCTGCCGTGGTACAACCAACTGCTATAAGTAAGATTTTTTTTCAGGTTTCATCGTACCTATGATTTTGAAATTCGGTTTAGGTTAAAACCACAATTCACACAATGTTCTTCAGTCACTGTAGAAAACGTTATAAATCGGTATCCAAAATCCGAAACAAGTCCATATAAAGCCAGGTCGCAGTAAAAGAAATTGAAAAAAATTCAAAATACATTCACATTGAGCGCAACATGACAGTGTCAGTCAGTATGTGTCAGAATTAAAATTAGTGTTGTCACTATCACAAAAAAATAAAAACTATGAACCTATTTATCGATTCCTTTCTAAATGACCGATTTTTGATTATTATTCAAATTCTTTTTTTACAAGAACACTTTAGTTTGTTTATTCATGTTTTATTTTAGTTCGTTTTTATTACAGTACAAGAAAAGCCAAATGGATATGCCGGTGAGGTTATTGTATTTTTGTATAATCGATTCTAATCGATTAATTAATGAAAATACTTGAAATGTGATTAGATGCTGGCAATATTTTACCAGCGTTGAAATCAAGAAAACTTCCGTTTTTTTCAATTGATTTACTTTTTTTAACGAATTATTGTAGATTTTAGTGGCGGTTCTTTGAAGACACACAAATACCTATTTTTTTATGGCTAAATTAATGCATATAGTGTTTTTTCTCTAGTTTACTGTTCACTGTGGGCCTGATTTGGGCAATGTCTTTTCATTCGGATTTTCGTGTTCTGTTAGGGACGGTGTAACTTTAAGAGCTATATTATTTTTAAACTTATTACAACGACTAACGGTATAAGGCCTGCATTCTATTTTGCGCGACTTTTTAGTTGACGGCATAGGGAAGCTAGCCATCAATCCACAATGATCCGATGATAAATCACTAAACACTAATTTATTTTCGACATCAAAATCACAAAACATGTTATCGAGACAAGTCGACGAAGACGCCGTGATCCTTGTCGGCTCAAAGAACAAGTTAACTAAATTATAAGATTTAAATAAGTTGAGAAGCCTGATACTTAGTGGAGTAACATCTAAAATATTAACATTAAAATCTCCACATAAAATTATATTTTTACTGTTGTTTTTTACCTTATTAAGTGCATCCTCCATTACAGATTCGAAACTAGTAAAGTCCCCTGAAGGGGGTCTGTAAACACAAATTATAATGTGCCGCTCTAGTTCAACACAAGACAACTCGACAGTGCGCTCAATGGAAAGCTTGACCAAGTCTAAACGCTGTTTGCACTTTAACTTGTTTGAAACAAGAACTAAAGATCCACCGCGAATAGCATTTTTTCTCACAAATGCACTCTGTACAGAAAAAAAATCATCATTGATATTTGCTACTTCATGTTCTTTCAACCAATGCTCAGTTAGACACAACACATGAACATCATAGTTTTCTAAAAATAAGCTTACCTCCAATTCTTTGCCGGACAAACCCTGCATATTTTGATGTACAACATTCAACATATGCGACTCACCCGTTGTCGCACCTAACAGTTTAAACTACTACTAGGTGTGTGTATAGTAATGTTAGTATTACTACCAACAGAATCTAAAGTGACGTTAGTACTAACAGTATCAATAGTGACGTTAGTGTCACCACTAACAGTAAACGTAGGTACGATACAAGTACCGGTGTGAAGGTGCAAAGTGTATGCTAAAAGATTAGCAAACTGTCTCCTACAACTAGGTGGCAAAAACATGGAATAAGTAGTGAGTCGGTAATCTGTAATAAAACTATTACAATCAAAATATAAAATTGCGTCACTGTGACGACAAGTCCTGTTATACATGAGTAGATTCAAATTATAAATATGCATATTTTGCTCATCCGACAAACAATTGGAGTAAGGCAAAGCGGAAAATATAAATTTACAATTATTAGACTCATACAGCTCTAGCATTAAATTAATACATGCAATTAAATCCCTCTATGCACTTTTCGCGACCTAGTGCCTACAATCGCACTAGGTCGCGAAAAGTGCATAGAGGGAAGTTAGGCCTTTGTCCTGCAGTGAGACGACACGGGCTTATAGTAATAATAATAATAATTTATATTTCATTTAAAATTCTAATGATAGAGACAATAAAATATGCCCATCAATTGGATCCAAACTATTTATTTGTTTATCGTAATAAATAAATCCAGAGGTTCAAAACACGGTGATAAAGAGATTGTTAATTGTAATTAAAATAAATCCCAATTCTACTGTGATATTATTATTTGGGGATAGCCTAGCTGTAAGAAAGAAAGATTTAATTGCATGTATTAATTTAATGCTAGAGCTGTATGAGTCTAATAATTGTAAATTTATATTTTCCGCTTTGCCTTACTCCAATTGTTTGTCGGATGAGCAAAATATGCATATTTATAATTTGAATCTACTCATGTATAACAGGACTTGTCGTCACAGTGACGCAATTTTATATTTTGATTGTAATAGTTTTATTACAGATTACCGACTCACTACTTATTCCATGTTTTTGCCACCTAGTTGTAGGAGACAGTTTGCTAATCTTTTAGCATACACTTTGCACCTTCACACCGGTACTTGTATCGTACCTACGTTTACTGTTAGTGGTGACACTAACGTCACTATTGATACTGTTAGTACTAACGTCACTTTAGATTCTGTTGGTAGTAATACTAACATTACTATACACACACCTAGTAGTTTAAACTGTTAGGTGCGACAACGGGTGAGTCGCATATGTTGAATGTTGTACATCAAAATATGCAGGGTTTGTCCGGCAAAGAATTGGAGGTAAGCTTATTTTTAGAAAACTATGATGTTCATGTGTTGTGTCTAACTGAGCATTGGTTGAAAGAACATGAAGTAGCAAATATCAATGATGATTTTTTTTCTGTACAGAGTGCATTTGTGAGAAAAAATGCTATTCGCGGTGGATCTTTAGTTCTTGTTTCAAACAAGTTAAAGTGCAAACAGCGTTTAGACTTGGTCAAGCTTTCCATTGAGCGCACTGTCGAGTTGTCTTGTGTTGAACTAGAGCGGCACATTATAATTTGTGTTTACAGACCCCCTTCAGGGGACTTTACTAGTTTCGAATCTGTAATGGAGGATGCACTTAATAAGGTAAAAAACAACAGTAAAAATATAATTTTATGTGGAGATTTTAATGTTAATATTTTAGATGTTACTCCACTAAGTATCAGGCTTCTCAACTTATTTAAATCTTATAATTTAGTTAACTTGTTCTTTGAGCCGACAAGGATCACGGCGTCTTCGTCGACTTGTCTCGATAACATGTTTTGTGATTTTGATGTCGAAAATAAATTAGTGTTTAGTGATTTATCATCGGATCATTGTGGATTGATGGCTAGCTTCCCTATGCCGTCAACTAAAAAGTCGCGCAAAATAGAATGCAGGCCTTATACCGTTAGTCGTTGTAATAAGTTTAAAAATAATATAGCTCTTAAAGTTACACCGTCCCTAACAGAACACGAAAATCCGAATGAAATTTATGAAGCTCTTTTTGACGTTGTGCAAAATGAATTTAAATCCATTTTTACAACTAAAACTATTAACGTTACCTGGACTTCCGCTGGTTTCAACCAATGGGCTACACCAGGCATTTACAAAAGTCGAGAGAGATTATATGAGTTGTATGGTTTGAAACGGTACAGGTTTGATAGCGCTTTTCTAGAGTATGTTAAAAAATATTCTAAATTATTTAAAAAGATTTGTGGTATTGCAAAATCTAAATTTTTAAGTGATACTATTAAAAACTCAAATAATAAAGTAAAAACCACTTGGAAAATTATAAACAATGAAACGGGTAAATCTGTTAAACAAGAAAAACAATCGGAAATCATTGTTGATAACAAATTAGTTAATAGGCCAGCTGACATAGCTGAGGTATTTAATGAGTTTTTTGCCAGTATACCTACTACAACGACTCGTTCCTTAAGTTCGTCACCCTCTAAGGCTGAAAACCTTTTGCATAGTAGCGTCCCAAAATGTAGTCAAGTATTGAAATTCGAACATGTTACGCCTCATGATGTGGTTAGTGTTTTTAATTCACTGAACTCCAAAAACACTGGTGATTACTGGGGCATTTCGACTAAACTATTGAGCAATATAATTGACATCGTAGCCCCTCATCTTGCTGTTACTTTTAATAAATGTATTGATTTGGGCACTTTTCCTGATCTCATGAAGTGCAGCAAAGTTATCCCTCTATTTAAATCCGGCAGTAAAAACGACATAGGTAATTTCAGACCAATCTCTATTTTGCCTGCATTCAGCAAAATTTTTGAAAAGTTGATTCTGAAACAGTTATTTAGACACTTTAATTCAAATAACCTCCTTCACAATGATCAATATGGGTTTACGAAAGGTCGCTCGACTACTGATGCGGGTGTTGCTTTGTTGAAGCACATATTTGACGCATGGGAAAACTCGCAAAATGCTATTGGTGTTTTCTGCGATCTCTCTAAAGCTTTTGATTGCGTACACCACGATATACTTTTGCGCAAACTTCTTCATTACGGTGTTCAAAAGGAAGCCCTTAATGTAATCGAGTCATATTTGCACAATAGATTCCAATGTGTAGATGTTAACGGCGCGAAATCCTCTAGGTTACCTGTTCAGCTGGGTGTACCACAAGGCTCAATACTGGGTCCGTTTTTATTCCTGGTTTATATTAATGATCTACCATATTATTTAAAGAATGTTTGTGACGTTGTACTGTTTGCGGATGACACCTCTCTGATCTTTAAAGTAGATAGGAATAGACAAGTTTTTGATGATGTGAACAGCGCACTTTCAATGGTCACAGATTGGTTCACTACAAATAACCTTGTCCTTAATGCCAAGAAAACTAAATGCATAAAGTTCGCTTTGCCTAATGTTAGAAATCTCGGTCCCAACATTGTCCTCTGCAATGAAGAACTTGAAACTGTAGATTCAGCTGTGTTTCTTGGTATAACAATAGATTCGAAAATACAGTGGGGCCCACACATATCAAACCTATCGGGAAGGCTTAGCTCGGCTGCCTACGCTGTCAGAAAAGTTAGACAATATACTGACGTTGATACAGCAAGATTAGTCTACTTTAGTTATTTTCACAGCGTCATGTCCTACGGTATTCTACTGTGGGGCAAAGCCGCTGATATACAAAATATATTTGTGCTCCAGAAGCGAGCGGTTCGTGCAATTTATCAACTAGGTGCGCGAGTTTCACTAAAAGATTTTTTTAAAGAGATAGGTATTCTCACAGTGGCTTCACAATACATATTAGCCAACATTTTATATATTAGGCAGAACATTCATATGTATAGTAAAAACAGTGATATTCATAACTTTAACACTAGAAATAAGCATAAACTACGTGCACCGTTTCACCGGCTTCATAAGGTGCATAATTCATTCGTAGGGATCGGTATAACTTTTTATAACAAGTTACCGTCTTCTTTTCTAGACTTACCTTTTAATGCATTTAAAGCAAAAGTTAAAGCCAACCTCTGTTCTAAGGCGTACTATTCTGTTAACGATTATTTAGAAGATAAAGATAGTTGGCCGCTATGTTGATCTCAAGACAATGATGTTCATGTTCTTTTACCAAGATTAACTTGCCGACAGATTATATGTTTTCATATAATTCTGCATTATTATAAGTATACTTTTTTTTTTATTTTTTTTTTACAATAGTTCTTAATTGCTTTTATTTTTTTATTATGATTATTATTTTCTCCATTTATTATAGTACAGGTCGTAGGATATCATTATGTTACTATGATATGTGTATTAAACCCACATGTAAGCGGACATAGATAGCATTTTAAAACTATTGTCGGAGCTGATGAAGTTTGTTAAACCACCTTTGCAATGTATAGATTCAATTTCTTAGTATTATATAGCTGCATTAGATGCATTGTGTGAGTGCTATGTGCTTTAGAGCCATTATTGATTAGATACCTACGTACTTTACTTTATTGACTTGAATAACCCTGGCGGTTGAAAGTATGTCATGCTCACTCGAATGTCTCGCTGATGGTGGCGCGTGTGTCGGATCATTTAGCTCCCTTCAAAATGGTTGAGCTGAATGGTGCTGATAGATGTGTCATGTTCGTGAACGGGCGCTGTCAGTTGAGACTGGTCATCTCTTTGCTGCCACGGTCTGTTTTAATTATTAATACCTAACTTTATATTTAAATTGTCTTTTTATATTTACTATGGACACTAATAACTTGCCACATCGTTCTCACAAAATGTAACACCTGATGATGAATGATGTAAAGAAAAATCTGTAATAATTTTGGCGATTGAAAAAGAGTGTCCATGGAGTTTCTTGCTCATTCTTCTCCATAGAGATCTACCTTTTGGAATGAGCACCTACGGTACTTTCACAGTTTTTATGTCTTGTGACTGGGACTGTAGCACCATAACTATTTGTGTACTAGTTTTATTTTATGTCTTTTGACAATTCAAAAGTGCCTGTAATGGCCTAATTGAAATAAACGCTTTGATTTTGATTTTGATTTTGAATTACTTTCGCATTTTTATTACATTTGTATGTTTTTTTTTTTTGGTACAAAGCATAAAATAAGTCCTTGCACACAGGGCGGGACGGGGGCGACTGACAAACTTGTACTGACTAAAATCCACGGTGATCATTCAAAAGCCTTTTACGTTCCTTGGTCACGGTTTTCTGAAGAGACAGTCGTGCGGCTCTGGTAGGCTTTGACCCTCCAAGGAATCCCGTCATATCTTATGACAGCTCTTTGAGACGCGCGTGAAACATGACACACTGTCGACCCGGGCATGGTCCATGACAGACGGTGAGTCCCCGCGTATGCGGACAGCGAGTAATCTCGCCGTCCTTGGTATGGATGCTATCAATTTTCACGCGCTTAAATTAATCGCTTATAACAAAAAGAATTACTATTGTTCTCAGAAAAATGCGCATAACATACACATAGTATTTATTCCAGTTGGAAACTTTCAGATATTCTTGCAATGGATATAAGTGTCCGTGAACGTTTGAACAAAAGTTTTCAACAGGAAAATATTAAAAATGAATTAGTACGTACGAAAAAGTCTGGGCAGATGTTGCCAGCATTTGTTTTAAGAATCATGATTGAATCACATACTTTTTTTGTTTCTTGATTCACTTTCAATAATTTTAACATTTGATGAAGGTTCTCTTTTAAAAGTAAAACTTTTAGCGTAGTGGCTCGAATGTTTATAAACGCACCCATAATGGAGTAGGTCATTTCTAGAGGGGGCAAAGTTTAATTAAAAGAAACGCTTCCGTTCGTAAAAATATAATAATAATATAATATTCCACGACTATCACACAACGCCATCTAGTCCCAAGCTAAGCAGAGCTTGTGTTATGGGTACTGGACAACTGATAAACATACTTAAATATTTCTAAATACATACATATTATAGATAAATTACACCCAGACACAGAACAAATGATCGTGCTCATCACACAAACATTTGTCCTGGGTGGGAATCGAACCCACGACCTCCGGCATAGCAGTTAGGGTCACTAACCACTAGTCCAACCAGTTGTTGAAATGGGTAGGCCTTATTTGATGGTAAAAGGTTATTTTGGTAAGTACTTACTGATACTACTCGTATAAACATTAACTCTATAACCAATTGAACGCTACAAAATGTGGAAAATGATAATTATGAAATTATTTTATTCGTAAAGTATCCCCGTGTATAAGTCCCGTGACAGAAAATCGAAGGCACAATATTTTTCCCGGAAAACACTCGTAATACAGCACTAATGTGACCAGTAATGCCATAAACTGAAATACGACAGGATAATTCAATTCCTGAGTAGATTATCACTTGTATAACATTGTATTGTATACCTAACCTAGTTAGTATATTTTCCATAGAAACAAGATGCCGTCCTGTCGAATTAAAACAAATTGCTTTTATTACGAAGCCTAATACTCGTAGTAATTACCACTTTCTCTAGATCAAATAGCTGCGCAGAAGCGAAACAAATGTTACCTACTACCATTGTGTTCCTGTACCACTAGATTTTAAATCTGACTCTACCAAGCCTTGTTTAAATTGTTTATCATACAAAATCTCAGTACTGTTTTAAGTCTACATCTTAACAGCACTTTGTTTTCATGTTCTGGTATGAAATATCACCCTTAAACACCCCCAACAGTAAACATCTTTACATCTAAATATATAAAACTCAAAGGTGACTGACTGACATAGTGATCTATCAACGCACAGCCCAAACTACTGGACGGATCGGGCTGAAATTTGGCATGTGGGTAGATGTTATGACGTAGGCATCCGCTAAGAAAGAATTTTGATAAATTCCACCCCTAAGGGAATGAAATAGGGGATGAAAGTTTATATGAAACTTCGTCAATTTTAAACCGATCGGGCTGAAACTTTGCATGGATAAAGCTACTGTGACGTAGGCATCCCTTAAGAAAGGATTTTGATAAATTCCACCCCTAAGGGGATGAAATAGGGGATGAAAGTTTGTATGAAACTTCGTCAATTTTAAACCGATCGGGCTGAAACTTTGCATGCATAAAGCTACTATGACGTAGGCATCCGCTAAGAAAGGACTTTGATAAATTCCACCCCTAAGGGTATGAAATAGGGGATGAAAATTTATATGAAACTTCGTCAATTTTAAACCGATCGGACTGAAACTTTGCATGCATAAAGCTACTATGACGTAGGCATCCCTTAAGAAAGGATTTTGATAAATTCCACCCTTAAGGGGATGAAATAGGGGATGAGAGTTTATATGAAACTTCGTCAATTTTAAACCGATCGAGCTGAAACTTTGCATGCATAAAGCTACTATGACGTAGGCACCCCTTAAGAAAGGATTTTGATAAATTCCACCCTTAAGGAGATAAAAGAGGGGATGAAAGTTTATAAGTCTTCTTTGATTTTCGACTGATTGACCTGAAATCAAAGATTGGAAGACGTCCGCTTAAATAGGATTTTGATGAATTCAACCCCCATGGCGATATAATAAGGGACGATGGAGGATGTAAATGTTTTAGTTAGAACCTATCAGTACCTAATGGAACGAATCAATTATGACGAATGTTAAACAGCACAGCAATAAAATCATAACATTACAATAAAATAGTTCATTGATTGTCGATAGATGGTGCTTTCATTGGACGGATCGGGCTGAAATTTGGCATGCAGGTAGATGTTATGAAGTAGGCATCCGCTAAGAAAGGATTTTGATCCATTCTACCCCCAAGGTGATAAAATAGAGGATGGAAGTTTGTATGACACTTTGTCAATTTAAAAGAAAATACATTGTTAAGTTCTGACATCCACGCGAACGAAGTCGCGGGCACAGCTAGTAATAATTATAAAACAAAGTCTCGCCGCTGTACGCTTGGAACTTTTAATAGTGTCCGACCGAAACTGATTTTTCAGCCGAAACCGAAACCGAAACCGAACCTTCGGCCTTGCTCTCAGTTTCGGCCGAAACCGAAACCGAAACCGAAACTTTTTAACACAATCATTTAAAATTTCGATTATTTTCTAATTTTTTTTTAACATTTTTTAACACATAAGAAAAAGTGTATATACAGGATGACTGAAGACCAATTTTGACGAAAACTAAAACTGCATCATTGGATTTTAAAAAAATCAAAAATCCTGGGAAGTATTCGAAACCAAAGATTTTGGAAAAAAAACACAGCCTGTTTTATATACACCATTCGATAGTGTTGCTAATAAGGATCAAATTCTGGAAAGTAATGATAATACGGAAAACTTATGGACATATTTTTTTATAGTGGTAAAATCATCAAATGAGTCCTCCCACACTGGGCAGGGCGGGAGGGACTGTCACGACTCGTACTGACTAAAATCCACGATGTCCTTCAATAGCCCTTTACGTTCCGGGGTAACTCGTTAGTCCCGCGACCCCAGCAGGCTTTAGCCCCCAGGAAGAGCCCCGTTCTAATGCTGACACTCTTTGAGGCTCCCGTGGAACACAACGAGCCGTAAAAAAAAAACTTATGGTCATTGCTGATTTTTAGGAAATTGCTTTTTTGCTACGTTCTTTAACTTTCTTTCGATTTGTAGTCTCAACAATCGTCCTTTATTCAGAAATACGAAATTACTGAGTTAAAAAAATAGCATTATTTCAAAGAAGAAACCGTTAATTTATGTTTCAAATACAGGTACTGCCTTGACGTCGCACGAAAATGCACGAACACTTCAGTTTCGGCAGGGCCGAAAGTTTCGGCTATATTTTGGCCGAAACCGAAACTAAGGCCGAAACTAGATTTTTGGCCGAAACCGGCCGAAACCGAAACCGAAACCGAAATTTCGGTCGGTCACTATTTTAAATTATGCTATGGATTTGTACTTTTTTTTTTTAATCAATAGGCAAATCCAAATGGAAGCTTAATATTTTCATTAAATCTGTATTACACCTATGTGAAGTCGGGCATTAAAGATTTTATAAAATATGACATAACTTTGACATGACATGACGGCACGTCGTTTATCCGCGCGGTCCTGCAGTGCACTTACTTTAGCCACAGATTTCAAACAAGTCTGTGCTAAGTGATATCGTCATGAGTACCCATGGCGCATTTTTGAAGTGCACGGTAGAATTGCATCGCATCACTCCATTAGTAATAATAATACTCGTATGTGCGACTTAAGAGGAAACAGCAAAGGCTGGGGAATTGAAAAATAGGTATTTGTAAAATCTATTGCTGTCGCACAGTGCCCACAACAGAGTTACAGAGCGCGAAGGAGACAACTGCAGCTTGGACCGAAAATACCTTAAAAGTGGCACAAAATCAACGATTCCTAGTCCCCTGATTACTCCTCCAAAACTTAACCGATTTCACTACTTTTTCCTTTAAAAAATAAAGAAAGGCATTGGCCGTGTTCCTATGTTTTCCTTTTTTTATATCGCTGGTTTGCGAGAATAGCGACGGAACTAAAAATGATTGATTTTAGAGAATGGCATTTTTTTATTTGTTTGTAAATATTTTAGTGCATACCGCAAAATGTAAATGATTCATTGAGGGATTGACTATACTGATTAAAGGCAAATTTATCGTAGTATCAAAAAACATAAAAACATTTTAAAATATTTATTCAAATTATTAAAAAAATCGTCATAAAAAGGCAGTTTTCAGACATCAGTCTTTATTCATGAGACTCCTAAATAAAAAAATCAACTTATGTCATTTATTTAGCTTTTAAAGCCTCTTAAAAATACAAATTAAAACTGACAACAGTGTTTAAAACTTTTGTACTTATAAGTATAACAAATAAAAATAGTTTTATAACATACAATAGTAACTTTATATTTAGGTAGTAAAATAAATGAAATCAAAATAAACGTGAATTCTTCAAAATCAGCAGTGAAAAAATTTAAAACAGGAACATTAATTCTTAAAAGGAAATCAAAGTACATTAGATCATTTATTTTACAACCCTTCATAAAATTGACGATAATAGTTTGGAATTATATTTTTGTTAACTAAATCTACTAGTCCTCTCTTCTTATTTTCTGAGATTCCGTTCCTTTTTTTATAAGCAGATTGCAATCTGTAATTTTCGTCCAAAGATTTTGATGCACGGCTAGTAACCTTCACACATTTAAATTCATTTTCACCGTAAGATGTTTTATAGAAAAAGAACCCTTTGTGGTCAGCATCTACTTTTAAAATCTTTATATCTGCCATTTTTACACTCTCATTATCAGTATTTTTATTAAAATTTCTACCCACGTCAGAAGCTAGCGACTTTAATTCGTAAAAACTTTTATGATCCATTTCTATGACTTTGTAAGGAGGTCCACGCTTTTTTGCAGTGCGAATAATTGAAATGTACTGATCCGGTGTATAGATAGGGCCCGATTTCAAAGTCTTTTTGATGTTTCTTTCAATGACAGAATGCACACTGTCACCTTCGTTTTGTGTGTGCCCTTTTATCAAAAATTTATGCGTGATACTATTAATATGAGCAAAAGTAGAAACAGCGTACATGTACATACTGATAATAAATTTATTCTTTTGCTGTCCGCAGCAGTTGTCAGAATAAAAAATTATGTCTAGTTTGGCTTCAGTTGTTAGATCTCTGCCAAGATTTTTTAAATATTCTAAAACACAGGTCCCTATTTCTATAGCTCCTCTATTTGCTTCTCCTTCATGCCACACGTAGCAGAACGCATTTCTATTTTTCATCTCATAGATCGTAAAGTTTAAAGTATTCACTTTTGAAACATAGTAAAAATTAGAAACATCTCCCCTAGGACATGGCATCACAGCTTGTAAGTCATAAACTGCTACAATAGTTGATTCTTTATCTTCTGCTTCTTTCTTGTCCTTAACCTTCTCCATTCTTGAAAGCTCTTTTTCTTTTAGATGGTTCTCATATTTAGACTTCAGTCTATTTTTATCTTCTCCAGTTGCGTTATTGTAGGCAACACAATCCTCACATTGATCCTTCTTAGGTTGGTAAAATGCTATATTAAATTCTCCATTGAATATTCTATTAAACATGATATAATTAGCACTTTTCTCTCTTTTTTCTTCACAGTGTTTCACATAATCTCTATAAATTTCTGCAATAGTCTTACTTCCATCAATATATTCTTTCTGCGTATCTGCTCGACAGTAATGGCTTTCTATTTTTGGTATCGCCTTAATGAAATTTCTCAAACTTTCTTTAATATTATCATCTACGCGACTGTGATTACCATGTTTCCCTCGAAGATCCTCCACTATAATGCCTGAAACGTCACTTCTTGATTTTTCGGTAACTGTTCGAATAAATCTATCAGATACATCCAGCGTAGACATAAAAAAACTCTTACAAACTCGAATTTTTTCGCCGTCTTTGTCTTTAAAATAAAATGCGTTATTATTTCGACGTGTTCCTTTTTTATATTGATACGACGGGACAATAGAGGACATATTGAATGCTACAAAAGTTCTTTTACTTTGCAAATCTGGTAACTTATAATATGCGTCAAAAATACGGCGTCGAGTCTCATCATCAAACTTTGTGTTACACTTTAACTTGCATTTTTCTGTACATCCTGGTCCTAATCGTCTCTCTCGTATAACTTTATTATTTTTGCCTACATATTCTTTTCCTGCATTTCGTAGACGTTTTGCTACATTCGATTTCCAAAGTTCTGGCTGCATTTTCCTCTTACGTGTAATATTTTGGTTTGATTCACGTGAAATATTTTCTTCTTCATTCTCTTCTATTGTTTCATCCGAATCTGACGATAAATCATTATTTTCAACGTGATAATTAGGATCTGCGATACTATCATCCGATGAAAAATCTCTTTCTTCCTTTCCTTCTTCACTTTCAGCATTCATATTGGTCAATTCAATAGCTTTTGGTTCACTTTCTATTTGTGAATTACTTTCTACCGCAGTCTCATCTTTCATATTATCATTTACTGACTCTATACTTACCTTATTTTCTTTGGTTTTATTTTCTAAGCTATGGCTGTGGAGTCCTTTTTCTTTTAAATTTATGATTTTATTGGATTCTTTATTACATTCTTCTGTTTCTCTATTGCTGGAGTAAGATGAGCTAGAAGACGAGGAAGATGAGCTAGAAGTTGAAGAAGATGAGCTAGAAGATGATGATGAAGATATGGACGATATGGAAGTTGATCTTTGTCGCAAAATCAATTTATTTTCTTCTGTATTATTACCTGAAATTCAATAAAAAAATATTTATTTATTAACAGAATAAGTACCAAAAGCAACAGTTATTTCACGGGTTTCTTCCAGAGGAACAAGCTATTATGTAACAGAAACACTCACATTTTGTAATTCCCGGGAATCGAACCCAGGATCAATCAAGGACAATCAGCCACTAGCGTGAGTGTAAACTATTTGCAACAGGATGAACTACACATCGGAATAAAAATAATAACGAAAAATCTTTCGACTGGTTGAATTCAAATATTTTTATTTTGCTTACCTGATGTGTTATTATAATTTATATCATTTTCTATATTTTCATCAGAACTTGTTGCACTAAACGGCAAACTGCTTTTATGTTTATTGGAATCTAAAATGTTTAAAACACATAGTTAAATAGTTGAAAGAATAAATAAAATTGAGACAAACTGCAAATATACGAAAATTGTAGGCTGACCTTCTTGTTCACCATTCGTTAAATCATGTTGATCCGCATTTCCTTTATTTTGACTGGCCGCTTCTTTCAACTTTCCCAAGAATAACATTCTTTCTGCCATCTTGAATAACTCTGATAAAGATAATTATCTAAAACAAATAATTTAACGTAAATAATTAGTTATCAATGAATAACATGTAAAAAACTAACTTAATATTTCTATCCCAAAATTCCTTGAACACAGACGCATTTCGTAATAAGAAGCAAAACCATGCCCATTTTTTTCAAAAATAACGACGTTTCTTATTTACGACAAAATAAAATCCGTTTATTTTTCGTGAATATAGACTCAAGTTTCATAAAGTCAGTATAAAATACAATATCATAAGCAATCACCCATTTTTATTCAAGAATACAGGCGTAAATAGAAATGAGACATAAAAAGATACTTACTTTTATCAGGAACAACGACGGATCACTAAATGAGTCACTATTCTTGAAAAAATATCAACAATTGTTGTAACCAAACTGTAAATACGTCGGTATTTTCGAGAATCGACCGTGCGTTCACTCTGTTGTCATTGGCTCAACTGAGATCAGCCTTTGTTTGTGATTACGCTTCGAGTGTTTTGTCTCAAGTGAATAATGACGCTGTCTCTTTCTAACGAAAGCTGGCGCGAAATTGGCGTTGCGTCTCTGTTCACGATAAAATATCAAAGATTTATGATTGTTTGGAATACAGAATTCAATTTGACAGAATTTTGAATTACGTCGATATTCTCGCAAACCAGCGATATAATCTCGTCAAATTTATTTACTGATTATTTGAACACAGCGGAAAATCTGGCCATTTTTTCAGGATTTTGAATGTTCATATCTCTTTTCATAATTAATTTATGGGAAAAAGGAAAACATAAAGACATGCCAATAGTGGTCATAGATTTTTTATAAAAAAATTATTGCTCTACTGGCATTATCCAGGGAGAAAACAGGGGACTACGTTTGTATGGAAAAACGGCCGAGCTGTTTCCTCTTAAATCGGCAATTGACTCGATATCGCACGAATGGCGTCGCACCACGTCATTGGATAAAGTCTCTAAGTTCGTCTTGGAGTGTCGCTTCTATTCACACATATTCTGTGTTCCTACCCAGTAAAGTTCAATAATTACAAAAGTACCTGTCTACCTATTTCAAAGGCTTTATATACCAAATACATAGGCACCTAACACCCTATTGAGTAATAGGCTATTGTAACGTTTGGTCGTAATGTATTGTGCTTCCAATTGTACTTCAAAGGGAATAAATCAATAGTCCCACTGAGAATTTATATAGGTTCCCTTTTTGTACAATGTTATTTATTTTTGTGTTCTAGGTAAATGGAACTGGGGTCATTTATTTGGCTTTTTTGTACGAAAAATTCAGTTACTTAATCACTATTTTCTAGAATTCAAAGTTTATATCAATGTCTGAGTGAATAACGAACACAACTTTGATCATTAATATTTCCACAAAATTGACAAGACTTCTAGTCTTAAGTATTCTGGAAAATATTTACATAACTTTTACGAAAAACATTTACAATATTTGTTTACTCTTCGTAAATAAATAAAACCTTTTTATGTTTTGTGTACTTACATATTAACAGACTCACAAAAGCCTGAAACAAACAAACAGAATCAAGTAGCTTTTCTTCGAAAGACATTAATAAAAATGACCATACCAGCCAAATGATTACACATTGTTGGGTGAATTATTGTGCACCGCAGTAAACATATACCTTCTGTAATGTTACGCTCAGCCTTGCACAATATCATGTGAGAACAAACAAACACGGTAAAGGAAGCTGCATCAAAAGTTATTTCCAGTTCAACGTTTATTTACGTTTTCAAACAAATAGTCGGAACAGTTTTGTGAACCCTTTATTTAGAAACAGTTGACTACCGCGAGTCGACGAAACGTATAAACTATGGACGTTTTAATAGCGGAATAAAAAGGTTATATGGGTTTTATTTTTATTCTCTAGAATGTAAAAAACTTACTTTCTAAAGTCAGTCTCACATGATACCTACCGCTCGTCCGCGCGGACACCGCCAGTGAAATGAATCTCACGTGACCGTAGGTATTATGGTAGCCATACACCATACTGCCTATTTGTCAATTCGGCATAATACTGCCAATTTGATCAAATAGAATTGACGTGTATGGGGGTGGAATGCCAATTTGATGGCATGACATGCCAATTTTGATAGGTCATCAAATCGTTTTTGACACAACGTCAAATCGGCAGCAGTGATGCCATCTTAGCAACTTCATAGATAGTTAGCTAATTTTATAAAGGTGCTAGAAAAAAAGCTAAAAAGTGTAACTTGTGGCTAAACTTTTTAGCTACTTTTCTACAGGGACGGTTAGGCCACGTTCACACGGCGATTATTTTCCCGTATACCGTACACGAGATTTTATCGAATAGAGTTGACCAGTTTTAGGACAACTTTGCACGGTACACGGTAAAATATTATATTTCTCAAACACGGGATTTTCCCGTATGAACGCCGTTTAAACTATTTTTAAGTTTTCATTTGTGAACTGTTATTACTGCTCTATTCGATAAAATCTTGTATACAGTATACGGGAAAATAATCGCCATGTGAACGTGGCCTTACCAGGAAAACTGAGGCTTTTCGCACATGGATCGCGTGTACACTCGTAAAAAAAAGAGTTATTCATTTTATTTTAAACCAAAATACGATTGAAAACTTGAGAGGTGTCAAGGGACCACGAAAGCAAGTTAAAAAAAGGTTCATGCTATTTTCGACCTTATTGACATTTATGCAAACACCTGATTTTAATGAAGGAGCAATGTTAACGAATGAGAATGTGAGAAAAACAAACTAAATTTTAAATGTCGATAAGGTCGAAAATCACTTGCACCACTTTTTTTAACTTGCAATCCTTAAGCAAATGTTTTCCGACCTTCAAGCGATTTTCGACCTTATTGACAACGATGCAATACCGGATTTTAATGAAGAAGCAATGTTAACGAATGAGAATGTGAGAAAAACAAACTAAATTTTAAATGTCGATAAGGTCGAAAATCGCTTGCACCGCTTTTTTTTACTTGCTATCCTTAAGCAAGTATTTTCCGACCTTCAAGCGATTTTCGAACTTATTGACAATGATGCAAACACCGGATTTTAAACAAACTAAATTTTTTAATGTCGATAAGGTCGAAAATCGCTTCATCATCATCATCATCATCTCAGCCGTAGGACGTCCACTGCTGGACATAGGCCTCCCCTTTCGATCTCCACATATACCTGTTGGATGCGACCTGCATCCAGCGTCTTCCGGCGACCTTTATAAGGTCGTCTGTCCACCTTGCTGGTGGACGTCCTACGCTGCGCTTGCTAGTCCGTGATCTCCACTCTAGTACTTTCCGACCCCATCGGCCATCTGCTCTGAAAATCGCTTGCACCACTTTTTTTAATCTAATTCGATAGTCTCATGATGAAATGAAAAGGTGCTAGAAATTGTAGCTGTCGTCACCGATGGCTACTATAATAGTAGCCATACACCATCCTGCCTATCGATACGATAGATTTGACGCTTGCAATTGCGAAAAGCCTCAGTTTTCCTGGTAAGGCCACGTTCACATGGCGATTATTTTCCCGTATACTGTATACAAGATTTTATCGAATAGAGCAGTAATAACAGTTCACAAATGAAAACTTAAAAATAGTTTAAACGGCGTTCATACGGGAAAATCCCGTGTTTGAGAAATATAATATTTTACCGTGTACCGTGCAAAGTTGTCCTAAAGCTGGTCAACTCTATTCGATAAAATCTCGTGTACGGTATACGGGAAAATAATCGCCGTGTGTACGTGGCCTAACCGTCCCTGTAGAAAAGTAGCTAAAAAGTTTAGCCACAAGTTACACTTTTTATTTTTTTTTCTAGCACCTTTATAAAATTAGCTAACTATCTATGAAGTTTCTAAGATGGCATCACTGCTGCCGATTTGACGTTGTGTCAAAAACGATTTGATGACCTATCAAAATTGGCATGTCATGCCATCAAATTGGCATTCCACCCCCATACACGTTCAATTCTATTTGACCAAATTGGCAGTATTATGCCGAATTGACAAATAGGCAGTATGGTGTATGGCTACCATTAGGAGCGTTTACCGCTTCTCCGCGCGGTGCTCCGCCTGTACATTTCTCCGCTGTTCCGCGCGGAGCGGTGTCGTCTGAGAATTTTACATTACCGATTACTGTCACCAACTATTCCTTGTGCCTGATGCGAAATCTTATGAGTTTGTTAATTAATCAAATCTTTGTTTCTACTAATAGGTATCGATAGAAAATTATGAAGAAAATATTTCAAAGCCGCCAATTAATGGGCATATGAAATTCGAGTAATGGGCGACTCGCTGTCCGACAACGGACCATGCCCAGGTCGACGGCGAGTTCTGTTCCACAGAACTGTTGTTAAAGGGCAGAAGCCTACCGGGGTCGCGGGACTTATCAAGTTACCGTGACCCTGGAATGTAAAGGACACCGCTGATTTTAGTGAGTACAAGTCTGACAGTATTGGGTGGGAGGACTTATTTGATGCTTTTACCGCGATATAAGTCTCCAATTAATTGGAAATTAGACTCTTGTAAACGAGATGATTTTCCGTTTCTAACAAAAACTGTGTCGAACATTAAACCTTTTCTTCAGTCTACTTTCGCGAAACACAATTACTCTAGAAAATAATTTATTCGATGCTTTATCGCAAATAAAACCATTCTTTTTCAGTAACATAATAGATCAGAGGGCTCGACAAATTAATCCATTTCAACAAATCCGCAAGTTCTCAGACGATTTATCTGCCAACCTACAATTGGATGGAAAGCGATGTTAATAGAAGCGAAATAAGTTGTAAGCACTCAGTAATTTATGGACACCCTACTGGTAAGCTATAAATCTGGATTACGAATAGATCTATAAACAAAGGTGAAGAAAGTTCAGCAGTACGTGAATTAATTACCAATCGCTTGGTTACCCTTGTTATTCGAGTAAGTGATGTACAAAATATATAAGATTTTGGGCCCAAATCGGGAAAGGAAATGTCCTGACTGTGGATAAACGGATTGTACGAAAATATCCGCTGGATAAATTGATCGGAAGTTATTTTGTGAAACAGGCTGAAGTAGGTAGTAGAATGAACACAAATCTGATTTATTCATCACCGAACGCTAGTAAAAATAAACACAACAGCACATTTCCTTCAATTCCCAATGAGTGGCAGAGATCCCAAAATCCACTGAGACTTGACCAATGAACGATCGAATTTCCCTATATGAGTCTTTAAGATGACCAATCAGAAGTAACAATTAAAAACAAACACTATTTTCGGGCGTAACTGACCAAAGTCCACTCTTTTCTTTCAGTGTTGGTCTTAGTCACGGCCTGCACTGAATACTCCCTATTGGGATCATACACTGTCCCCTTTATAATGATAAGAAATTCAAATTACGTTAGTTTATTGTTTTATCTGTGCTTTGTTGGCAAACGTCCTTTGTCCTTGTAATTCTAGATATATTATGCTGTTCAATAAATAATTATTATGATAATTATTGTGAAAAATATTGTCATTCTACGAGTAATATTGACGAGGTCCTTGTTTATCTATCGCTTCCTGAATGATCATACAGGATACTGTGTTATAGATATTAGCTATTTTTGATAATTAATACTGTACTTGTAAAAATATATATACTTAGTATTTAAAGATAAACATCCATCACATTTTTTTGTCTATTTTTTATTTAAAAAGTCTTATAACTTTGTAAAAAGACGAATATACGTAAATATAACAACAAAACATTACTCCTGTAATCCCTGAAGGATTAGGCAGAGGAAATATTACACCTTTCGCCAATTTTGATTAAGTCCCATAGAATAAGACACAAATCCAGACTTCGTAGCTGCTACTGAGAAATTCATAATTGAAAAACCCAATAACACTTTGCTTGAACTGGAAATCGAACCCGGAACCGCATGCTCTGCAGTTGCACTTGCGACCACTGGACCAATGAAGCAAGAGATTTATATAAGTCTGAAATTAAGGTTTATAAAATGTATAGCATTTTAAGAATTAGTCTAATTATAATAAATAATACTTAACTATACTGATCAAACATCTGGACCTAAGTAAAGTCTGCCTCGCTAGGGTTTGATCTAGTTGTGGTAAGCGCTATTAACAGATTAGGCAAAGTGTAGGTATATAGGTGTACCCATCAGGATTTTTTCAGAAGTAGCCCCAATTCTACATTTGATTTTCATCAAATGAGTCTCCATGTGTGAAGGACTGTCAGACTCGTACTAATTGAAATCCACGGCCCGTTAGAATTAGAATATCGTTTAGTGAACATCAAAATTACAAACAGCGACCCTACACATTTTGTCTGGCAGAGGCTTTTACATTAAACTTAACAAACATAGCCAGTTCTACGGGGTTTATTATGTAATATGGTATTCGTCCTTTTGTTCTAATGAGTTTCAGCAGACAGTGAACTGTGCCAATCTCGTAACCATTATAACCAGTCAAATTCCTCAGTTTTAATAATCCAAATCTAAGAGATTATATAAAGACTGCTTACGTAGATTCGTTAAAAACTGAAAAGAATTTAAATCGAAGCACTTAATAAGAAAAAAAAAAATTGATTTAAACATTCCAAGTATTTTTTCGTACAATTTAAGGCAATAGAACACTGAAATTATTTTCATTGAAATATTTTAAAATATGCTCATGAATAAATTAAAGATCGCTTTCTGTTATTCCAACAGATACCGTACGTTATTTACGATGCTTGATGATTAAAATAATCCTTTACAAAAAGATATACACTACGAATAACTTTTCGGTTTTGCGAATAAATCATTTTCTTTTATAATATCGGCAGCCGAAGATTTAATAGATCCCATGTGCTGAAGCTTTTCATACCCGGCACAAATCATACCTTAACCCATTTAACAATGTCCGCGGGCATGCGGGCGGCGAGTAAAGGGCAACTCGCTGCCCGACCATGGATCATGCCCGGGTCAACGACGGCGCGTTGTGTTCCACGCGCGACTCAAAGAGCGTCAGCATAATGACTTTGACCCCTCTAGAGGGCCAAAGCCTGACGGGGTCGCGGGACTTATTATATCACCATGACCGCGGAACATAAAGGGCTATTGAAGGACACCGTGGATACGTAACCGTGAGTACGAGTCTGACAGTCCCTCCCGCCCTGCCCGGGTGGGAGAGGACTTCTTTGATGATTTTACCACGCTAAAAAAACCCATTTAAACAATGTTGTTGAGAACAACCCTGCGATAGTCGCCCGTTCATCGATTACCCCATCAGTCATAGTTATGAATAATGCACAATTACGCAATTTTGAATTATTCCCGATGAATCCCACTTTTGGATCCCATTTTTTAGGTGTTCCCGATGGATCCCATTTTTATTCCCGTTGAATCCCACTTTTTGACAACATGAGTACATATCAGAAGAAAACTTTAGCGTTATTTTACTGATGTATTCTGAGTAACTAATTTATGATTTTTTTCTAAAAAAAAGTTACACAAGATCCAGCCACCATAGGCTTTCCATAGACCGGTCACCAGTGTGTGTAGAAAGATGGCAGAGACACATTCTGAGAATTTGTTTCAGTCTTTACTTAAAAACTGATAGAATGTCACTAACCAGCAAAAGTACTAGGCTAGTATAATATCAAGGTATAAGATCAAGGTATGTTTTGCAGTCTGGTGCCACGTGATACGCAGCGCGGGGGTAAGGCAACTCTAAATGGCCTGCCAAAGTACTAGGCTAGCATAAGCTCAAGGTGGTACGTTTTTCAACGGGGTCAGCGAAGTTCATCTACATTCTGAGAATTTGTTTGTCTTTACTTAAAAACTGATAGAATGTCACTAACCAGCAAAAGTACTAGGCTAGTATAAGATCAAGGTATGTTTTGCAGTCTGGTGCTACGTGACACGCAGCGCGGGGGTAAGGCAACTCTAAATGGCCTGCCAAAGTACTAGGCTAGCATAAGCTCAAGGTGGTACGTTTTTCAACGGGGTCAGCGAAGTTCATTTGAAAAGCGCTGTGATGCCACGTGACAGGGGGGGGGAAATCACTCTAAATGCCTGCTGCGCTCTAAGATATGAGCCCCTTAAAACACTCCGTGGTCCGAGTCATTTTCCAGCCGCTTCTGGACGGGGAGTCCGGGACCCGTCCGACCAAGGACAGGCCCGAGTCATGGCGCGTCGTGTTTCACGCTTTCCTCAAGAGAACTGTACCCCTAGCACGAATATTTGTAGTTTTCGTGTCGCCACCGTATCGTGCCGTCGATACAATAACGGCATTCAACGAAATGGAGACTGGACCATAGGGCCATACGCCTAACAAGACGCGGGCGAAACCGCAAGCAGAAGCTAGTTTTATGATAGCAATTTTGTGATTGAAAGTACTCGCATTCAGATTTTTTAACGCATGTGGGATCCAACGGGAATAGTTTTTGGGATTCAACGGGAATAAAACGTTTTTCTTTTGTTGTGGGATTCAACGGGAATACATTTTAATTTTTTGTGGGATCCAACGGGAAAAATATTCAAGTGGGATTCAAAAGTGGGATCCAACGGGAATAATTCACCCCCAAAACTCACTTGTTATTGCATGAAAATCTGCGAAGGAAGCACCGCACGCCTGATTTATTCGTACTCTTTATCGTTTGCTACCCGCTTTAGTTAGAGTTTCAGATCATATTTTACATTATTATTGTAATCCACGCTCAGACTTGAGCGTACGATGTTTTTGTAAGTCCCTTTGCGCGAATATTTTGTGTTGTCGACAAATTGTTTGCCGCAAAAGTGGGCGAGCGTTTTAGGGTTACTCGTATTCGGCTTTAGGTGAAAAATGTCAGTTAGTTGAACTGGATGAATTTGGATAATAATTTTATGTTTTTGAGTTATTATTGGACGATTTTCGTCGGCTTTCATATAGTGAGAAAAGTGAACATAAACTGATTAGGTATGTTATTTATTATTGATAAAGATGAAGTAAACTAAGTATCCCGACCAGATGGACCGATGACCTGAAGAAGGTGGCTGGCAGGGGCTGGATGAAAAAGCAGGAGATCATGCGCTGTGGCGCTCTTTTGGAGAGGCCTCCCTATATATCCTCACTATGGACTGCAATGATGAAACTAAGTAGGTATAACCAGTTTTTTTACAAGATTTAGGTTACAAGCTAATAATATCGTGTTCCTCGTAGCAAAGTCTTACAAACTTAATATAGCTGTGGTTGTTCCTACTTGCCAACAGGCATTTATTTTCTTTGCCTTCTAGAAAGCAAAGATTTTTCAATTTAACGGAGGTTTTTGATATGTTTCGACAAGACTGATAAAAACGAAAATTGTACTAGAGGATTTTTTTTAAATTTTCGTTGTATCAAAATCAGTGTAATTTACCCTCATAAGTATTCCAAGAAGTTACCTATTAAAATACTTGTCAAATATGTAGTCTGAAACTGTCTAGACATACAACTCGACTGTCAACAAATCCAGAGCGAAATTATTACAATACGTACAAACATAATTAAAGCCTCTAATAAACATTTTCTGGTTACTAAAATAGATGAATAAAAACATTGAGCCATGACTATTTTTGGCTAACATGCTTTTCGCACAAATTAATAATTGTAATAATCGTACCCATTATAATTTGTTCAATTCAAATATGCGTTTCTAATGCATCATTTAAGTAGAACAATTGCTAAATATTTGAAACTCAGTAAAGTTACGAAAACAGTAACGTTACAAAAAGCAGCAAGCAGGCGTTTTTGTTTGTAATGTATGGAATTATTTAAAGCCAGTCACATCGACTATCGGATCGCTTTCGCTTTTCTATGTGATTGGATTCAAACAGTTCCATACATTACAAATAAAAACGCTTCGGATCGCATTCGCTTCGCCTGTCTGTTTGACAATAGCTACAGACTATCGTCGGCAATAATAGTAGGTAAGCGACTTTATACTTTTAGAACCCATTGGATTAAAACTACATTTTTAATGTCTTCAGTCTACACTGTCCCACGGAGAAAGAGAAGGGTTGGACGTCCGGCGGCGAGATGGGCAGACGACATTGTTGTCATTGCGGGAGTGTCCTGGATGAGGCTGCCGCAAGATCGTGGAGCTTGGCACAAACAGAGAGAGGCCTATACCCAGTGCAGTGGGTGAAGACAGGCTGTGGATGATGATGATGACACTGTCCCACTGCTGGGCAAAAAAGCCTCCCCCAAGTTCTTCCATGTGTTCTTGTCATGTGCCACTTCGAACCAGCCCTCACGATACAAGTCCAATTCTACTACTCTTTCTGAGCCGGCCTCGGCGGAAAAGAAAACTCCACATAGGCATCCCCCTAATGTGGTAACCGAAACCCTTATAGTGGGTAACAAGAAATATAGGCAATGATAAACTGAAATTCTAGCGTGAGATCACCGCCGTCCCTGACAAATACCGAAATAATCCTTAACCCGCTTACATCCTACACGAAATGGTTTAACCGAGCGCTTTAAGCTTTTTGTTCTAAATTCAGCTAACTGGATAAATCATGGATCCAAATATTCAACTTCCTCGTACATTCAGTTTTTGGGAGATTTTGGGATAATGTTCCTCATTATTTTTCGAGCAGCTTGTGGCTTAATAACCACAGCCGCACAGGCCGATCTTCTGAGTTAAGCCGCGCTTGCCGAGGTTGGTCTGTGGATGGGTGACCATCTGTCATAGCGAGCTTCCTCCGTGCCTCGGAAAGCACGTAAAGCCGTTAGTCCCGGCTGTCATTTTGTCGATCTTTGACAGTCGTTACTGTTAGTCAGAAGCTCTAAAGTCCGACAACCAGTCTTACCATGGGGTATCGTATTACCCAGTTACTGGGTTGTGGAGGTCCGACAGGCAGTCGCTCCACGTAAAATAATGATATCCAGCTGAATCTGGTTTGACTGGTAGCCGACCCCAACATACATAGTTGGGAAAAGGCTAGGCAGATGAGATGATGCTCATTCTCCTCCTGCTCCTCATTATTTTCAAACTGTTAGTACCTTATCATTTTGGGGTTGACTTCTAGTCTTATTAGAAAAAGCTGAATGACTTATACCTACAACGTGTAACGCCAAAACCGCAAAAACTCTCGTGGGGTAACACAGCCAAAAAAAAAATTGGTTTTTCATACAGATGTGCCTGACCAATTTATTTTGCATGAAAAACCATTTTCTTTTTGCGAATTTCCAAAAGTCTTAGAACAAAAATTGTTCAGTAACATGGGCTGAGTTGAGTTGTGCACGAGAGGTTTTGCAAATTGGCGTTACACTTGCTTGTATATATAATATTATCTTTAACACTACTTTTAGAATTCGGCTTCGCTCGCATGGTTTGCGGAAGACGAACCGTAGACAGTGATAAATTATATTTAAACGCATGTTCTCCCTAGGGATCGCGCCGTCACCGGCAAATACCGACGTAATAATGTTACCAGATTATAACGAAACAGTTATTAAGTGGCCTCCTTAATATTTTTGTTTCTATATTCAGAAAACTTCACAAACTATCAAACGACACGACTGAGCCATTTTTCTCCCGTGTAGGTAATAAATACTTTTCAATCGACAAAGAAAAAAATAATTAAATAGACTTATTAACTGTGAAAGTACCGCAGATACCATGGTCGATCTCTATGAAGAAGAATGGGTAAGAAACTCCATGGCCACACTTTTTCAAGCGGGTAATTTCATTACAAATCTTTTATTATCATTCGTGTTGAGATCTAGACACGCGACAGCGTGTTAGAGCCATTACACATTAGCAAAGTATAAAGCAAGCGTCCATAGCAAAAATAGACAAATCAGGAATATTAAATAATAAATTAATTTAAATAAACCGTCGCAGATAAGAGATAACCAGTCCCAACTGACAGAACTATTATTCTGTTTATGGGGATTACGTGGACTCTACATTTTTGTGCTCAAGAAGGAAAAACAAGAAATCCGGCTCCCTTTAAACAAATACAGCTTCGTCGAAACAAATTGCTGTATCAACGTAAAACATTCTCTTTACCAACCTTTTTATTCAACGCGGTTTTAGTAAACGAAAATAATATTTTGTATTTTTTGTTTGTGTTCCCGCTCACGTACTAGGAAACAAATAAGGGTGATGAATACCGTTTCCCTATGTAGATTTCTACAGATTGAACTATTCGGGTGCAGATTGATATGGGCCTAGACCATATAAACGAGGTATCTGAAAGATTTTGACAAGAGGATATCTATCAGTGTCGTTTTGTGTAGTGGGGTCAGGTTTCCCTACATGCTCTTATAAGGAATACAGTTTTCTTTAACCAAGAAATAGGTCAGCACTCTGGTCACGCAAAGAGTCGCCTAAGCAATATGCGCAGTCTTTAGAAACTTTGGGTTGCGTTCGATAGCTCAGGGGAAGTACCTAATTAAAACACATGACTGCTAATAAGTGTACAGGGTAAATTTTTCAACTGGGCTTGGATGGCCATCTCCGAAACTATAAGAAATATCAAAAAACGTTGAAAGGAGTCCCGAGGCCGATTTTGACGAAAACTAAAACTGCATCATTGTAATTTAATAATACTCGTAATAAAAAAACTATAATCCTGGCCAGGAATCGAAACCGCTGATTTTGGAAAAAAAAACACGCCCTATAGTATTATTATTTATTACACCATTCAATAGTGTTACTAATAAGGATCAAATTCTGAGAAGAATAAAAATCTATTTCCTTAAGTTTGTCTTATAAGATTAAGACAAGACAAAAATCTTCAAATTGAACTAGCGACACTGCGTAAATCGGTCTCCGCGACGGGGACCGTGGCATACCCACGGAAACCAGCCGCGTATCCACGCGCGTGTCCCCGCGCGGCGCCACGCGCGGGTTCACGGACGGGGCCGTTAAGTTTGTCTTATAAGATTAAGACAAACTTAAGGAAATTGATTTTTATGAAATTGAATTGTAAATCCTACTTCCTTCCTACTTCCTACAAATCCTACTAATATTATAAATTCTAAAGTTTGTGAGGATATATATATGTGTATGTGTATGTAGCTATGTTGTTACTCTTTCACGCAAAAAACACTGCATGGATTTGAATGAAATTTGGTACACACAAATAGTTTTAACCTGGATTAACATATAGTATAGTTTTTTATCCCGATTGTATTCTCCCATGGGATATAATTTTTGAGTTGTAGCGTGTCAAGCCGCTGGCAACAGTTAGTAGGTATTATTAAATGGAAAACTGAATCATTACTGAATATACATATTTATAATCATTACTGAATATACACTTGCAACTTGAATTTGCCGGTATTGCCAAATCACACCGCGCTGACAGACGTCATCCTGACTTCTCTCTGCCCGCTCCTCTAGGGATGTAACACGCTGCGTAGGGTTGGGATTCCAGTTACGGATTTTCGTTTATCAGTATACATAATTATATTACAATAAGACAGACTAGAACATAAATAAATAATGAAAATAAAAAAAATATTTAACGAAAAACAAAAAACCCGACTGCGTTAAAAAAACTAAAAAGAAAGAAACAAGCCCAGTAGATAAGAATTCACTCATTCACACTCACACTCGGGGCCCATTCAAATTATACCAATCAAATCTTCCCAACGGGCCCCGACTGTGAGTGTGAATGAGTGAATTCTTATCTACTGGGCTTGTTTCTTTCTTTTTAGTTTTTTTAACGCAGTCGGGTTTTTTGTTTTTCGTTAAATATTTTTTTTATTTCATACTTTTTAGTTACTGTTCAGAGAAGTTTTTTTTGCTAAACAACTTTAAATCGTTATATATTCTAAACTATTATTTAAATTGAAAAATGATAAAGGGAACCTAAAGATGATTTTAAAATACCTATTCAACGATACCCCACATGACATAGTTCATCGACATTTTTTTTTTTCATTTTGACAATATGGCGTCTGGTTGTCGCTGTGGTAAATTTTGATTACTTTCATGTCTTTAGTGACACTCGCAAGGTTAAGACGAATCGATTGACGTAAAAATTATCAAAATCGGCCTACGCATTTGTTCTCTAGAACGCCACATAGAAACAAACATACATACATACATACATACATACATACATACATAGACTGATAAACACATTACCCTCCTTTGCGTCGCGCAGTCGGGTAACAAGCAAGGTGTCGAGATCGTGTTAAGAGCTTGCTCTATTTACATTTTCATTTAAAGTTTTCATCTTGTCTGTTGGACATTATTCCCAAACCACCGCTACATTTTAATGGTTCCTTACCCAAAGGGTATAAAGGGTATTACTAAGTAAGACACCGTTCGTCTGTCTGTATGTCCGTCTCTTATCAGGCAACAACAAAATCTACAAAGAAGCATAAAATAAATATTTAAGGGTACCCTAAAACAGACATGATTTTTTGCCGTTTTTACCGAATTCAAAAAAGGAGGTTTTATATAGGTAATATATTATTGTACATAGAATGCACGATGATAGACTTGCGAAGCGTATCTTCTATTCGGAACTCCAAGAAGGGAAACGGAAACACGGTAGTCAGTTGCTGCGTTTCAAGGTTGTTCTGAATAGACACTTTAAGAAGTGCAAAATTGACCCTTCAACATTGGAGAACCAGGCACAAAATCGGCCCGAGTGGAGACGCTATGAACAGACGCAGGTTTACACCTTTGAAGAGACAAGAAGGTTACAATTGGACAAGAAGCGTGATGACATGAAAGCTAGACCACCGGCAAATATAAATTACAATGTCATCAATGGTGTTCTTACATGTCCACTTTGTGCTCGGAGTTTTATGGCAAAAGTTGGATATGCGAGTCATTGGAGAGCACATGAAAGGGCACATCAAAGCTCTCAATCACTCTAAAAGCCATCGGTGGCAGTCGCTGTGAAATCGGCTAGATGGCATCATCATCATTATTATAGGTACTCGTTTATTGACAGAAAACCTTCGTGCATGAATCCGACTCGCGCTTTGCTGATTTTATTTTATAACATTTTAGTCAATACTCAATGCTCAGTTCTATGTATCTTGCTGATACGTACTTTGAAGTGTTATTAAAATAGCTTCAGTTATTTCCAAAACCACGGTCTTGAAAGTTTGTATTAAAAACCCTTCGGCATACACCCTCTTAAGCTATCTTTCTCTTTTTCATGACAGGTAGACTATCAAAATTTTTCAGTACTTCAGCGTTAGCGTCAAATAGCTAACTTCTTTATTTTATTTAATCATTCTAAAAATATAATCTGCTAAACTTTTCTTATTTCCTGCTCAAATATCCGTCGTTATAGACCAAAATAACTAAACTTAACTTCTTCTACTACTTAACTTGTGTTGCTTAGCTACCGATCAAATATCACCTGTCCTTGTCATTTCTATTTCAATGAATAGAGATGACAAGTGACTTAAGAGCTATTTAAGTGTAACTTCTAATCAATATAAGTAAGTAAAAGAGTTCGCGACGTAGGTGTTTGTTGTTTTTAATATAAATAACTTATACCCAATATGAGTGTAAATTATTTACGAGGGGTGATCAAAAAGTAATGATAATGAATATAAAACACGGTCATTAAAGTCAAAATAATAATTTATTATTCTACATAGTCTCTTAACAAATCAATCCATTTAGTCCGTCTTTTTTCTAAACCCAAGATTCCCTTTGAAAAAAATTCTTTGTCTTGACCCTCCCAAAACTCCTTAACAGCGGCCATCACTTCACTATCGTCTTCAAATTTCTTGCCTCGGAGGCGTTCCTTAAGCAGAAGAAAGTGGTAGAAGTTGCTAGGAGCTAGATCTAACGAATAGGGAGGGTTTTCGAGCAGTTCCAATTCCGTTTCTTGAATGGCAGCCCTCACAACTGCGGCTCAACTCGTTTTTTCTTTTGCTCGTCAGTTAACATTCTCGGTACCGATAGCGCAGGGACCTTTTTCATATGAAATTTGTTTGCAAGGATTTTATCAACACTGCCATATGAGATCCCTGTGACCTCAGCTACATGCCTAATGGTCACTCTTCGATCTGTCAACACAAATTCTTCGACATTTTTCACGTTGTTTTCAGTGAGGGACGTGAATGGGCGTCATTCGCGATGTTCATCTTCAGTGGATGTTCTGCCCAGTTTAAACTCCTTGGTATAGCGTGCAACTGTAGTATACGGAGGAGCAGAGTCCCCCAATGTTTCCACAAGTCACTGTGTATGTCTTTTATAGACATTTTTATCAAACAGAGGTACTTGATGACAGCTCTAATTTCATTTTTCTCCATGTGGATGTTATTTCTTCGACATGTTCGTACTCAAATGAATGTATCTCCCGGAAATCGTGATCTATTCATATGTTTTTTTTTCAATCGAAACCTGGGCAGTATTGCAGTCCCTCCAACGATGTCATATCGACTATAGGTATATCGAAGTGTTGAAGTGTTTGTATAGAAACGCCACCATGTCCATCCGACTTCAGGAAGAGAGCACGAAACCAATCCAATTGCAGAAAGGCGTGAGACAGGGAGACGTTATTTCTCCGAAACTGTTCACGAACGCGTTGGAGGACGTTTTCAAACTCTTAGAATGGAACGGATTCGGCATCAACATCAATGGCGAATACATCACTCACCTTCGTTTTGCCGATGATATAGTCATCATGGCAGAATCGTTGCAGCACCTCAATGCTATGCTCAGCGACCTCAGTATCGTTTCCCAACGGGTCGGCCTTAAAATGAACATGGACAAGACGAAAGTCATGTCGAATGTCCATGTGGCACCCGTACCGGTTGTTGTTGGGAGCGATACTCTCGAAGTTGTAGACCATTATACTTACCTTGGACAGATTGTTCAGTTAGGTAGGTCCAACTTCGAGAAAGAGGTCGCCCGAAGAATCCAACTCGGATGGGCAGCGTTTGGGAAGCTACGTGATATCTTCTCATCGAGAATCCCACAGTGTCTCAAGACAAGGGTGTTTGACCAGTGTGTGTTGCCAGTGATGATATATGGCTCCGAAACGTGGTCCTTGACTGCTGGCCTCTTAGAGAGACTAAGAGTCACTCAACGAGCAATGGAGAGAGCTATGCTCGGAGTTTCTTTGCGGGATAAAATCCGGAACATGGATATTCGGCGAAGAACCAAAGTCACCGACATAGCTCATAAAATTTGCAAGTTGAAGTGGCAATGGGCAGGCCACATCGCTCGTAGAACTGACAACCGATGGGGAAGAAAAGTTCTCGAGTGGCGACCACGGACCGGAAAACGCAGCGTAGGCAGGCCTCCCACTAGGTGGACCGACGACATCGTGAGGGTCGCGGGCAGCCGATGGATGCAAGTGGCGAATTGTCGTTCGGCGTGGCGGTCTAAGGGGGAGGCCTATGTTCAGCAGTGGACTTCCTCCGGCTGTTGATGATGAGTGAGTATATAAGCAAGCAAAAAACATATTTTTTGGATTTTTATGCGGACCTGAAGTAACCGATTATCATTACTTTTTGATCACCCCTCGTACTTATATTCAAATAACCACTTACTATAATAGATGTTGTTACCTGTTTCCGCCCCAGAAAACAACTATTTATAGTATAAACTAGCTGTGCCTGCGACTTCGTTCGCGTGGATGTCGATATTTAACAATGTTTTCTTAGTGCGAAACGCTTAATTTTCGCCTTGTTTTTTTATAAATCATAATCGTTTTCGTATAAACCCTATTATTATTAGAATTTATTTAGATTTTTCAAGAATATTTGAGCTGTTTGTGATAAACGCCCTGTGTTGTTCAAAGCCCACCTAGCAGCGTTCAAAGCACCCATTGCATCCCGCTCCATCTCGCTCGATCCCGCTCCATCCCACTCCATCCCACTTTATCCCACTACATCCCACTCCATACCACTCCACCCCACTCCATCTCACTTCATTCCACTCCATCCCACTTTATCCCACTACATCCCACTCCATCCCACTTTATCCCACTCCATCCCAATCTTTCCCACTCCATCCCACTTCATCCCACTACCTCCCACTCCATACCACTCCATCCCACTCCATCCTACTCCATCCCACTTTATCCCACTCCATAACACTCCATCCCACTTTATCCCACTACATCCCTCTCCATACCACTCCATCCCACTTTATCCCACTACATCCCACTCCATACCACTCCATCCCACTCCATCTCACTCCATCCCACTCCATACTACTCCATCCCACTCCATCCCACTCGACCCCAATCCATCCCACTCCATCCCGCTCCATCCCACTCCATCCCACTCTATCCCACTTCATACCACTCCATCCCACTTTATCCCACTACATCCCACTCCATCCCACTCAGTCCCACTCCATCCCGCTCCATCCCACTTTATCCCACTCCATCCCAATATATCCCACAACATTCCACTCCAAACCACTCCACTCCAGTCCACACCATATTTGAATATGTAGTTTTTCTATTCCAAGCTAGATCACGCTACTGAACTGCGCGTTCGGTGTAAACTGACCGTAATTTTACTTCTGGTACACTTTGAATTCAAATATCTTTTGATAGACTGATCCGATTTCAATGAAACAAAAACTAAATGTTACTTCAAGTTACGGTCAGTCGTTGTGTATTAAAGTTATCTACGTAACTTTCGTACATTTTACGTGATGCCCGAACAAATAAACATACAAACAGACATACAGACAAACAGACAAAAATTCTAAAAATGCTAGAAATGGGTCCTATTGGTTGTCCTTTATAACCCTGGCTATATTTTTTGAGTTTTTTTTTAATGTACAAAAATTACTTTTCTACAGTTTTATTATATGTATAGATGTAAATAAATTGAAAATGATAAATATAGATGTCCTCCTAAACTACTCGTATCAAAGTAATTTCATAACAGATAACAACTTATCACAATATACATATAAAGCTTCATAAATGGGTCAATCAGAAAGCTTTCCCAACTAGCACAAACTACACAAATATTATTATATTCCCTTTCAAATGATGTCGGACATCTTATTTGACTTTCTGTTTAGATTTTTATTTCTTTTCAACAATTTAACTTAAAAACCCCAATCGCTTTTATGTTTTTAGTGGCTGAGCGATCAACTGCTGTGCAGTGTGTTGCAGGTTCGATCCCCGTACGGAACAAATATTTGAATGATCTGCAAGTAGTAGTTCCGGGTCTGTGTGTTTGTGTATGTGAGTGTATGTTTGTAAACGCACCCACGATATAGGAGAAATTCCTAGAGCGAGATATTATTTAAAAAAAAAAAAAACTTTCAAAAGACTTTTTATGAGAGGCGAGGTATTATTCTAACCTTTGAACTATCACGTCTCATCAGCCAATCCGTTTAAATAAGGTGCTTTATCTTCAGAAGTGTCATTGAAATCTTCACACAACATTAAAATTTTAAACTTCCGTAATTTTGCCACCGAAATAGGCACTTACACAATAATAATAATTTGGCAAAGTTATCAACCAACAAGACATCTGTTACAATAATAACTGAAAATCTTTTACCATCACACCCACAGTGTTTACCAGGAATAATTAAAACTTGAACAATATGATTTGGGAACTTAATGATATTAAGGCAAAGTTAAAGTGCTGCCCACGGCTATGTCAAGCATGTTTGTGACCTTTGCCTGGTTCGAAAATAATATAACGTGTAACGCCAAAAGCGCCAAACCTCTCGTGAGATAACTCAGCCCATGTTACTGCTGAACAATTTTTGTTCTAAGATTTTTGGAAATTCGCAAAAAAAAATTGGTTTTTCCAGCAAAATGAGAAATTGGTCAGGCACATCTGTATGAAATACCAATTTTTTTTTTTTGCGTAATTTGTCCTGTCAGTGCAGAGCGGGAGGGACTGAACTGACTAAAATCCACGGTGTCCCTCTGTAGCCCTTTACGTTCCAAGGTCCGCAACCCCGGTAGGCTTTGGCCCGTCATTATGCTGACACTCTCTTATCCCCTTAACATTTTTTTATACCCAAAAACACCCTATCATACGCAATACTAAAATAATTTATGAACACCACAATTTTACTTCACATCACTGACTTTAATAATTTTATTTATTTCTGGGAAAAGTTAAACTTCTAATAAAGTGAGCGTTACAGAGAAAAACAATCGTTTTCATTAACATTTCACACAAATCTAAAATAATATTAGGCATAATTTTCCTGAAATTCAGTAAAAGTTTCATACTCGTGGTGACCTTTGAAAATTGTGTTATTGAAAAGCTAAAGAAAAGGTTATGTAATTTGAAAGGAAAGTGTTGCCAAAAATAGGCCCTAACACGAATTTTCCAGTTTGTGGAATTTAAAATATAGTTCTTCGTTCGTTTACTAGAGGCGCTGTTTCATTTTTTCACACTAAAAACGTAACAAATATTTCAAAAGTTAGAAGTCAAGTTCTAAGCTTAGCGTGATACAAAATATAAAACTGATTTAAAATTCAGTTTTCCATCTTCATCACGAAAACAAAGTCGTTTGAAAACTGCACCAAATTACATTTACGAGTATTTCTCTACTAGAATTTTGCATGCGAAAGTTTCCGGAAAATCCAACGGGTACCGGGCAGATTGTTTGAACGCGTGCGAAGTCGGGGCGGGTTTTAAGTTTATTTTAAACGAGATGTTTTCAGACACAGTATTTTTTGTATACCATGATAAAATCAACAAATTAGTCCTTCCACTCAGAGAGGGACGGGAGGTACTGTCAAACTCGTACTGACTAAAATCCACGGTTTCCTTCAATAGTCCGTTTCAGGGACCTACCATGAACTCTTAATGCGATCCAATTTAGGCTGTGGGAAAGAGAGGGTGCTAGACGACTTGTATAGCTCTGTCTCTTTCCCACAACCTAAACTGGATCTCGTTAAGAACCCGTGATTAGGCTCAAGATGAGACAGCCCCGCAATAACATACAGTCTTTACTCAATATAAGAGTAACGTTATTTATTTATATAAACTCCAATATTATTTTTGAACACATAATATGACTCGAACGTTACTGTGAATTTCACTCAATGTAAATACTCGTATTTACGTTGAGTGAAAATATAAATTCCTTGAAGGCTATTATAAGTCTTGTCTAGACTTTCATAAACGATTTGTATTATTAACTATTCTAGAAATCCAGGTCACTTGAGAAAACCTTATGAAAACTCAAAGAAAATATTATTTTTGTGAAAAGAAAATAGATTCACTGACATCGTTTTTAGAATTGTTTGTAAATAAACCTTCCCAAGGCAATAAAAACACAATAATATATTATTGTTTTTGTTCTACTGATGAAACGAGATCGAACATTATTTGTCATTTTTATTTTTTTCTATAAAACTACTCAAAAAGATCTTGGGCTCATTTCTGCCCAATAACGTACAAGTGGATAACAGTCTACAAAACATTTTAGAAGACGTAGCAAAAAAAAGATCTATGACATGACAAAATATAGTCAAGCGCAAGGCAGCATAATGCCAGCCGTACTTATTACATGATCCACTTTGCACGCTAGAAGCACGGTAATAATAAAAGCTTGAAAAAAGTATGGATACTTATTAGTGAGCATGACTAGTTCTGATAGCCACACACCATCAAGTTTAACGCACGCTACCTCCATCACGTTGTAAACTTGATTTTAAATTTGATCGTTTACGGCTGGCATTTAGTATCCTAGTCTATAATAACCAGTGTTGTAACTAGCCTTTTATACACGCAGTGCTGGCTTCTTTAACTTCGCCCAGGGGGGGTATTACAACGTCTTAAAACCAGGCTTGTTCCGGTGAGTAAACGAGATGGCGCTAGACGACTTGTATAGCTCTGTCACTTTCACTCGCCGGAACAAGCCAGCCCCCCGAGACAAGTCGCAAACGATAATCGTTAACGCTCGGTTCTCCCCAATAGATTCTCAACCTTATTCCTTCGAGCCTTTAGTTGAAAATCTATTGAAGATTTCATGGCGTTGTCGTTCGTTCCAGTCGCTAACGCTTAGAAATCCTAAATAGATTTTCAACTAAAGACTCGAAGGAATAAGGTTGAAAATCTATTGGGGCGAACCGAGCGTTAACGATTATCGTTTGCGACTTGTCTAGGGGGGCAGGTCGCCTATCATAACGATTTTAAAGCGAAAGTAAATTCAGTGTGGGAGCGAGGTCGCGTTAGGTGACTTTTATACCTATTTCTCTTTCCCACACTGGTATAACTCTCGCTTAAGGACGTCATAGCAGGCCTCCTTATCTAGCCAATTGGGGTTCTGGAGCCTTACCACGAGCTCTTAACGCGATCCAATTTAGGCTGTGGGAAAGAGATAGAGCTGTTCAAGTCGTGTAGCGCCATCTCTTTCCCACAGCCTAAACTGGATCGTTAAAAGTTCATGGTAGACCACCTAGTCTGGCCATTTCTACGCCCCTAAAGGATCAGTATATTTTCGGCACTGCTTACAACTTGATATACTAGTCCTTGTAGCTTGTGAAGTAAACGAAGTTATATGTGGGCCGGATATATAAAATTGTCAATAAGGAAGCTATGGGTCGTTCGTTCCACAAGTGTATAGGCGTAGGCGTAGAGAATTAGGCTACCTGAACGTGTGTAACAACCCTAAAGATGTCTTGTGACGAATCTTACTACCACGTTCCTTACGCCTTAAGATCTAAGGAATAAGGTTGAGATTAGAGGTGATATCTATTAAAGTATTCCATGTTGAAGTAGAGAAACATTATTTACTTTGGAAGTCATGTTGTTTTGAAAATAGTCAAATAATTTTCTTAACTTGTAAATACAGTTAATTTGTTTGGAAGCAGTAATGTTATGTAAACTTTTTTATCTAAATGTATTGTAAATATTTTGTTGGAGACAACATTTAAGTTTTTTTTTCGTAATACGAGTACTTTGATTGTAAGTAATAAGAGATATATATAAATAATGTTTACTTGTGTATGTAATCATCATCATCATCTCAGCCTTAGGACGTCCTCTGCTGAACATAGGCCTCCCCTTTTGATTTCCACTTTTACCGGTTTGAAGCGACCTTTATAAGGTCGTCTGTCCACCTTGCTGGTGGACGTCCTACGCTGCGCTTGCTAGTCCGTGGTCTCGACTCTAGTACTTTTCGACCCCATCGGCCATCTCGACGGTCCCTACGTACAAACGGACATGTCGAAAATGTATTTTTTTTTTATTGCACAGTTCGCTTTAGATTTTTTAGACGCACATATCTGTATATTTATTTTTTTCTTATGTTACGTATTTAACGAGATTTACCAATCGTATATGAGGACAAGTATTATATTTACAACGAATAAGTAACGTAGATGCGGACATCTACACATAACGCTTTGTACGGTGTTTTAAATTGCGCGCAAACGCGGTCATGTCTGACATAACGTCATTTACGGCGGGGGTTTCTCAATAGGGCGTGTACATGTCCTTATTGTATGTTTAGATGCTAAGAAGATTGTTAATTAACAATAAAAAATTTCGCTTCGGTGACCTATTTGGGAATTTGTCTTTGCAATTGTACGATGTTATGACGAATAACTACCGAAAATAAACGTTTGACATAATATGTCATGCATGCCACCGTCCGAGAAAATCGATCCGACACAGTCATTATCTCGAGGTGTTCTTGTCTGACTAATTCAAATTCAATTTCATTTATTTCAATCAATTTCAGATCACACACCAATATCAAAATTCAATTAATGGAGAATATTTGCATAGACGCAACCTCGTTTCCAGGATTATCCACCAGCAACTTGCTTTCAAGTACAACCTTGAGATATCAGAAGTGCCGTAATATAAGTATGCGCCTGACCCTGTCGGTCGCGGCACTAACGAGCTACCGTGACCCCGGAACGCAAAAGGCTTTTGAAGGACACCGTGGATTTTAGTCAGTACAAGTCTGACAGTTCCTTCTGCCCTGCCCTGGGTGGGAGGACTCGTTTGATCTACTATGTTAAAAAAATGTATGCACCTGACTCAGTTCGCGAAGATGGCAATTTCGTTGTATTGGGATCGACCTGTCATCACTGACAGAACTATTGTTGCCAAAAAGCATGACATTGTGGTGATAGATCGATCGGAACGTCTGTTACGCAATGTTTTGTTGTTTATATATCGTATCCGTGTGACTAGAACCTCGTGAAGGCAGAAAAAGATAAATATTCAAGTATCTTGATCTGGCTCGCGAGGTTGTTGGCATATGGAAAGTGAACAGCAGTCATTGTGCCGATAGTCGTGTCGGCTAATGGCTTAATTGCCTAGAGCCTTGACCAACATCTAAGGAGGCCCTCGCTTGGCCAAGCGTCTGATTCAGAAGGCAGTACTTCTGGACACAGCGCGCATCTTTAGGAAGTTCGTCTCTCAAGAGCCCTGACCACCGGTAGCCCGAACCTTATTCCCGGTGCTTGAAGACGCGCCACGGCGGCAGCGTCCGCCTGACGCCTGACGCCTTGTGCGGAACGCCCGGAGAACACGGTCGAGCATACGGTGGATCTGCCCCGCTTAGGCAGAGACCGCCGTATCTTCACGAAGCTGATAGGTGGCGGCAACCTCTCGTACTCGGCATCCAACCTGACAATCCCAGCCGCCGCGGGAGACGCCCATGGCAACAGTTATCACAAGGCGATTTCCGGCCACCGTAGACACGGGCGGATGGCGAGTAATGGGTGACTCGTCGTTCGATGATGGGCCATGCCTGGATCGACGGAGCGTCGTATTCCATGCGCGCCTCAAAGAGCTATCAGTAATCTGACGGGGCCCCCATAGAGGACCATAGCCTGCCGGGGTCGTGGGACTATTTTATGAGGTAACCATGACCCTGAGACGTTAAGGGTCATTGAAAGAACACCGTGGATTTTACTCAGTATAAGTCTGTCAATCCCTTTCGCTCCACCCAGTGGGTGGGAGGACCCATTTGAAGAATATACCGAGTTTAAAAAATTGACATGTCTTTATTTACATTGCAAGAACTATAGACAATTCGAATGAATGAAACCGCGTATAAAGCGATATGTCTTCTTCGATGTATATTTTATAACCAACGGTGGTGATTTTAAGATGTTTAACTTATCCGTTTGAAAACTATAACATTGTTCGACGTTTTCATAAAACGTCTTATTTAAATTCTATGTTATAAACTGATTTCTTCTTTCCTACGTATAAAAAATTATCTAAGACATGTCCGACATTCTTTTATTTTAATATCAGCGTAGAAACAGTCATCTATCAGTTTTTCTAATAAAATGAAAAAAAAGAAAACATGTATAAATACCATTATAAAGTTCCTAAAGCTAATAAAACATTATAGAAAAAATAAATTCAAAATTGTACATAGAATTATTTCTAGAGCGATTTGAACATTAAAATCGCTCTCCTGAAAACCTCGGTTTTTGACATGTCCGTTTGTACGTAGGGACCGTCGATCTGCTCTGTGAGCTATGGCCTGCCAATTGCCACTTCAGCTTGCTAGTCCGGTGGGTTATATCGGTGACTTTAGTTCGTCTACGGATCTCCTCATTTCGGATTCGATCACGTAGAGAAACACTGAGCATATAGCCCTCACCATAGCTCGTTGATCGACTTTGAGCTTTGAGATGAGGCCAATAGTGAAAGACCACGTTTCGGTGCCGTAACACATTGGTTGAAGACTTTCGTTTTGAGGCACTGAGGTATGTCGGACGTAAAGACATAGTGTATGTAATGATATAATGGTAATTTAATTAAAGTTTACTAGGTTTTGCCTGCCGCTGCGCTTGCGTCAATTTTGACGACACGCACGGAAAAAATATTTGTATGACCTGCAAGTAGTTGTTCCGGGTCCGGGTGTTTGTTTATGTGAGTTTCTATGTTTGTAAACGCACCCGAGATACAGGTAGAAATTCCTAGAGCGGGGGCATTGTTTAAAAAGAAAAATTACAATCGCTACGACACGTAGCGCCATATCATAAGAACATTATTATGATTAGCTTCGGGAACAGCATTTTTTTTCGTGAGAAGAAAAGGTACCCCAAAGAACTTACTTTCCCATCCATCATAGAACATTAATTAGAAGGGATTAGGCAGTTACAAATAGGATAGACTAATTATTATATATTTAACATGTCTGTTTTCAGTAACTATTCAGATTATTATTTACAGAGCTTTATCCAACCTAACTCTTACATAAAACCATGAATAGGACATCTGAATAAACATAAAGGACAAACTATAATCACATAATCCCTCTAGGAGGACCTTCCACAAGCTTGAATAGAACAGTCCTCTACGAGCGAAATGAACAAACATTTAATATACCTACATGATATAATATTCCCGGCGTCGTATAGAATTTTCCTTCACAATACGTTTACGTAAGTAACCTACACGAAAATGTAAGTACTAAAGCTACACTATTAGGGTCAATTTACACCAGCGCAGAGGCGAAACGTGTGGAAGCATAAAATTCTTCGCTATAAAAGCTCAAAGTTTTCACAGGCTACCTGTAGACAAGGTTCGCGGGACTAGCGAATACCGTGACCTAGAAATGGAAAGGGCCATTGAAGGACACCGTGGATCCGTGGATTGTAGTGAATACAAATCTAAAGGCGCGTTTCCATTATGCAAGTGCTTGCATACAAGTATGACGTCAGACATGTAAGCAATTGGAAACACGATTTTGTTCAACTTGCAGCTTGCATACAAGTTGTTGTTTCCACTATACAATTTGCATGCAACTTGCAACTTGTATGCAAGTCACTTGCATAATGGAAACGCGCCTTTACAGTCCCTCTTGCCCTGCCCTGGGTGGGAGGACTCATTTGATGATTTTGTGGTTGAATTTGCTACGTTAAGTTTTAGATTGACGCTTTGTTGCGCTTCGAGTCTGCGCTTATATGTATTGACCCTTATTGTCCTTGTTAAGTACGTACTTATACTTAAGCCAGTTTAGCCCAGTATGAATGATACAAGTAGACAGTTACTGTGATGAGAAAGGAAAACATTATGAGGGTATCTTTGTGTGGGAGTTAATGTTTACAAAACTATTTTTGGGAACGCTGGAGGCTAGTTTCATGTTTACGCAAAACTTAGAACTGTACTTAGCTGTTGTTGGGATTACGAAAACTTGAAATGTTTTATTTTGTGTTATCTTTACTTAACTTATACTTATACAACATGTAACGTCAAAAGCGCAAAACCTCTCGAGGACTCAGCCTGCATTCGCAAACAAAAATGGTTTTCATGGAAAATGAGAAATTGGTCGGGCAAATCTGTAAACTATCTCTAAAACTTTTTTTTTGCGAATTTCCAAATGTCTTAGAACAAAAATTGTTCAGTAACATGGGCTAAGTTACCCCACGAGAGGTTAATGCGCTCTTGGCGTTACACGTTGTTTATACCTTTCAACACATAGTTACTTACAAAAAATGTTGTTTTTTTTTTGTAGGAACGTTTGAGAGAAGGGGGTAACTTGGTCCGTCCCGAAATGTATTAAAACATTTAATTAAACTGAAAGCATCGGTACTATCTTTCCCTGATTATTTACGTCATTATAGCAGCAAATCAATAGCAACATGGCATTAGCAACCTTGTTTTAACGAGAATAAAGATCATTTTTGACGGCCAGTTGCATTCATTTTATTGCACAGGTAAAGTTACCAGTAAAATGAATGAACTTAATTAAAAGTAACCGCAGACGACCTCGATTCTGACGCATAAATAAATGCTGTTTTATTTATGTAAATAAAAAGATGCTGATTTTTTCTACTATGTAAAAATTGCATACCTTTATTGACAATATAAAATGAATAAAATCAATTAAATTGGTCTTGTAATCTTCATAAATAAAATTCACGTTGGTATTTTAAAAAACGATACCCAGTTTTATTTTATTTCAGTATACAATTTAAAAACCGGATTGGAATTGCATCGATTCATGAAAAGGCACGTCGTGTTTCATTAAATGAAATTATGGCTTTTATTCAAAAACTCGTCAAAGTTGAAATATTCATAGGTATCATTTTACAGTGTTCAATACGCTGCACGTTTTCGCAATCAACATGAGTTTTTTATTTGTTTATTTCAGTTGGCTCTTCAACAACTTTTAATCTACGACATACTACAGATGCTAGCAGGTCAACCTACCCGAATATGTCAAATTCCACTATTGCGATAAGGTTGAAATTCTAATAAATTTTCGTGTCCGTCAGCCCAGCAAGAAAATGTCTTTTACAAGGAATTGAATTTTGCCATTAGTTAGAGCGTAATAAGCTGTGAATGTGCGTCACATTAAAAAAATTGTGCGTGCCATGTTTTAGGAATAAATTCGAAAAAACGATTCCTGCTGGGATAACGTTTTTCCAGCAAGAAAATTTTGAACGAGTGACCGGAGCCAAAAAAAAAGTATATCGGCATGTAGCTTAAATTAGTGCATAAAAGTGCGCTGAAAATAAAATTTGTGCGGCTTAAGGCTTCGTAGATATTTCATTTCCTGCTGGGCTGACGTTTTGCAAAATCTGGTTTTTTAGGAAATAATGATTGTGCGCCCGTAGAAAAAACGCAAGTTCGTAGATCGTAATTTGTGCGTTATTTGTGAAATAATACATTTTCAAAAACATCTACCGTTTCTGAGTAATTATAAATTTATGAAAAACCGAAAAATGATCTTATCGCTTAAATGAACAAACAAATAAACGTACTGTTAACGGAACTCGGTTTTTCATGCTGTTTTTATCACCCACCAAAAGTTTAAAGGCAAAGAGCACACACGTTTTTGAATAATACCCCTTTAAGTTAAACTGAAAATGCTTTGAGCTTTGACGCGAAACTGCAAGAAATAGAACCAACTCAAGATAATTATTTATGGACCAAAAATTAGAGCGTTTAATTAAGTATACATTCCGTAAATTTCAGCTTCAAGCATCTCTTATTTTAGCAGATATAAATCATGAACCAAAACTATTTCTACATTACTGGTTATCCGACCAAATGCGAATGACAGCAAAAAGGCGACGGTTTCATACATACCGATGATCTTCTATAAATTACAGTATTATGTGAAGCTATTGTGTGTACAGTCGCGTCCATCACGTTATTGGCAGTAGTTTTTTTTATTCTTGTTTGTCGTGTTAATGATTCCTTTTAATTAAACGAGCTTTGATCAAGTTAAGTTAGGTACTTGAATATCATAAGTAGGTCATATTATTCTCAAATGAAAAAACAATAAAATAGGTTTAATGAGTGGACTTTTGTAATTTCTAAAAGCACAGGTCTATCCTGAAGTAATACGAAGAGTACGTCTCTATATTTACAAATAACATTTTTCAACTGTTCTTTTGGTATTGCACTCCTTCGACCCGCCATTTTATTGCTAAATGTGATTTCTATACATTTATCTATATATTGAGATACTTGCATAAAATGGTAAAATCTGCCATCCCGCGCTACGCGACAAGACGCGGTGCAGTGGGTGGAGCGCCATAGGATTTTTTATTCAGTATTTTTCAATATTTCTCATAGTTTCGGATTTGATCATCGACACCCAGTTTGAAAATTCAACCTGTATATTTATGAATTACATAATTTATGTTGTCCTGTTAAAAAAAATATTTTAAAATACATCCTCAGGCACTGGGTGGAGCGGAAGAAAATTGATTTATTCAAAAAACAACCTGGGGGGGGGGGGATTACAGCGTCTTAAAACCAGGCTTGTTCCTGTGAGTGAACGAGATGAAGATAGACGACTTGTATAGCTCTGTCACTTTCACTCGCCGGAATAAGCCTGGTTTTTAGACGTTGTAATACCTCCCCTGTTTTCTCAGTTGCACTTTGCATTCCAGGGCCATACTGACTTTTAAAGGTAACATTAGTAAGTGGTTTGCGAATTCAGGAAAACAAGTATCACATGTCAAGTTTCAAACGCGTGACAGAATAAAAATTGTTCCCAAATAAAAGTCTTTAATTAATTAGAACTTATTTATATACCTACATAGTATATCTTAATAAAATAGAAAATGAACTAAACGTGTTGATTGATTGTCGTTGAGCTATAAAATATCCGCAGTAGCGCACCTCTTTTTTAATATGTTTATAAAACAAAATAAAAAAATACTATATCCCTAAAACTTTTATCTATTACCCTAACACTTTTATTCCTAAGTGTACTCGGGCATAAAATGTATGTAAGAAAATTTAAGAAGGTCATCGGTATGTATGAAACCGTCGCCTTTTTGCTGTCATTCGCATTTGGTCGGATAACCAGTAATGTAGAAATAGTTTTGGTTCTTGATTTATATCTACTAAAATAAGAGATGCTTGAAGCTGAAATTTACGGAATGTATACTTAATTAAACGCTCTAATTTTTGGTCCATAAATAATTATCTTGAGTTGGTTCTATTTCTTGCAGTTTCGCGTCAAAGCTCAAAGCATTTTCAGTTTAACTTAAAGGGGTATTATTCAAAAACGTGTGTGCTCTTTGCCTTTAAACTTTTGGTGGGTGTTAAAAACAGCATGAAAAACCGAATTCCGTTAACAGTACGTTTATTTGTTTGTTCATTTAAGCGATAAGATCATTTTTCGGTTTTTCATAAATTTATAATTACTCAGAAACGGTAGATGTTTTTGAAAATGTATTATTTCACAAATAACGCACAAATTACGATCTACGAACTTGTGTTTTTTCTACGGGCGCACAATCATTATTTTCTAAAAAACCAAGATTTTGCAAAACGTCAGCCCAGCAGGAAATGAAATATCTACGAAGCCTTAAGCCGCACAAATTTTATTTTCAGCGCACTTTTATGCACTAATTTAAGCTACATGCCGATATACTTTTTTTTGGCTCCGGTCACTCGTTCAAAATTTTCTTGCTGGCAAAACGTTATCCCAGCAGGAATCTTTTTTTCGAATTTATTCCTAAAACATGGCATGCACAATTTTTTTAATGTGACGCACATTCACAGCTTATTACGCTCTAATTAATGGCAAAACTCAATTCCTTGTAAAAGACATTTTCTTGCTGGGCTGACGGACACTAAATTTTCACAGATTGAAGTAGGTCGATGTGCTGGCGTCTGTACCTACATGGTTACAATTTAAACTTGTCTAAGTGCCCCAACAAATGATCATATAAAAATAAGTTATCATGAACAAACAAAAAAGAAAATTACTGTTAAACAAACGAAAAGATTCGTAATAAAAAAATATGGCATAATGAAAGAAAGATAAAATAATCAGATTGGATCTTTTTGATCACGCCATATAAGACTGCGAGGAGACCCATTTCACATCAAAAATATCCGAAATGAATATAAAGATAGGAAAATGATGGTTGTTATGTTGAATAAACAAGCAAACTCAATTATATTATATTAATCAAACTTAATTATTATATTACTAGTGTTTGCCCGCGGCTTCGCTTCCGTTTTTTAGAATTTGAGAAACAATACGGATCGTGTGGCGCCATCTGGAATATGAACGTAATTGTTTTCTCGGAAACAGCTCTCTTCTGTTATTCGGGATGTAAGATACCTTATATCCGTGTCTATACTCCTGACAACGTATATGCTAAATTTTGGGACGATCGATTCAGTAAGTAGTAATGCGTGAAAAGGTAAAAAACACGTACTTGGATTTTTATTATTAGTTTAGATCAATAATGTTATATCTAGGTACATAGTTTGCATAGGTAACGTCCTTATTTGAGCGTCATTAATTTCAAAGAACCGTGTTTATTTAAACATTAGACTATCATTTTTGGGTCGATTTACAGTATCGCTGCAAATTGAACGTACGATAGCATTGCTCTTCTCCCTTTAGCATACCGCGTGATACCTAAAAAATAACTAATTATCTGACTCGATGAGTACAACTTGTCGTCGTTTAAAACAGAATCTATGCACTGGTTTGAGCACCAATTCAAAACATAAATAAACACAAATTATAGAAACCCTGATTTTTTTCTAATCTTTAAAATTCCACACTTCAAAACAATTACAATTAAAAAAAATATCCAACTTACTACCTACAATTTGTAGATTTATATCCTAGAGAAGTATTGAAAAAAAATTAGTAATTATTTAAAATCGCGAATAATATTGAAACAAAAGTATGCACATTTTTTTTTAATTATTTAAAACTCTCAGGACAAATAAAAAAAAACTCAAAAAGAGAAAAAAAAACTGCGAGATTTGATCCAGAGACCCCTTGCACGAAAGTCAAGCAGGTTACCGACCGGACTGGCTAGTACGTTGACAGTGATTTTCAAATAGCGGTTCTTGTACAAATGTCAACAATGACTGAAAATCAACATATTATAAAATTGCTAATCCCCCAAGGGGAATAGCGTAATTATACATAATTATCCTATTAATAGAACAGCAGTTTAAGGAATATTTGAGGAAAAATTGACTAAATAATATCCAGTGGTTTAGCTTCCAACTATCAACAAACATCTAAAAACAACAAAATTCAAAATTGCTTATCTCCCAGGAAAAATAGCGTAATAATACATAGCATATTAACAGAAGCATATTATAAGGAATATTTGAGGAAAATTTGATCGACAACTTTACAGTAGTTTCGGAGATAGATCAAATCAAAAAAACATAAAAAATTTCGAAAAAAAATAAAAGTTGATCTGGCATCAGAATCGATCCCTTATCTCGAAAAAAATACAAAAAGAAAAAAATATTCAATGTACAGGAATGACATCTCTACGATTTTATTATATGTAAAGAAGATAAAGATATGCCAGTCAGCTAGTCTTTATTTCTATTTGGCAGTGAGTGGACTAGCGTCGATAAAATCAGTATTTTTCCATGTGTATAATCCTAATAATAAGATTTGCTTGCTATAGTATGGTAGGTAATACAGATAATAATGAGTACGATTATTAGGCAGTTGGATCAAAGGCGTGATTCAGAAAGCGCATTCTGGCATCTGAAGGTTTCTCTGGAGTCCTGAACGCCACCGCTTAGTAGGCACCGCTGTTGGTAGCTTGAACCCTGTTTCAAGCTCCCAGTAGGTGAGCTACTATTATTTGTCTGTGTGTTTTAAACTACACAGAATTATATCATAATAAATAAGTGAATAAGTTAGAAATATTAGTATCTACTCAACGTGAAATGAATGAATTTTGAAAATAACAAAAAAAAAACAATCATTTGCCACAGCAAAATGTTTGTTCAAATGTCATGCTTGTAAATCCGGTGGTCTGTCATAATATGCCCATTGAAAAAACAAGTTAAATTAATGAAAACCAAAACACGTTTCGGCAGTATCTGATCTTAAATTATAGCTGAGGTCTAAACCTTACCTATAATAAGCTTTTAATTGTCCTTCATAATGCTCACAGCAAAAGAGTGTAACGCACTACTTGCAGCTTTGTTCCCGAACGCATACAATCAGAGTGAAACAGGGTTCATCTAGGAGGCTCGCTCTCTCGCTCGGAAGCTATGTCTAAGTCACCTTTGAACTAGCGACAAAAGGAATATCTATCAGAAAAAAAACTTCCCCACAAATCCCCTCTCAAAGACAGAGAGGGGGGACTGTGTCCCAGCAGTAGGAATATTAATAGGCTGACAACGAAGATGATTGCCACAAACGAATCATCAATAACACAATTATATCCGACCAAATTCCTACCCAGGACGAACCTGAAAATACCCGCGTATACCCCTAAACTGTACCACTGTAATACCTATTTACGTACTACAACGATAAAGGTAATGACGAGGATGTTCATAATACCCCCAATAATAAAGGGCAAAAAGCGATCAAGGCGGGTGCTGAAAATTAACAACCTGTGGGTCTTAAACGGCCACTTTAAGCAATACTTCTGAAAGTAATTCAATTTGCTATTTCATTGTAAAGTTGTTGTAATTCTTCTAATATTTATAAAATGGTTACACGCACAAATAGATTTGCATTCCATATGTATACAATTTACATAGACTTATAACATCTGTATACATAAAATGAGAGAAAAACCATTGTAGGACCATCTATCCCTTTTCTTTACTCTACCAACGAAATTATATTCTTTATGACTACGTTTAGGTATTTTGTGGACCAATAAAAGATTCTTACTAAACTTTCAAAAAGATAAATTGTATAATATTTTAAGAAATAGGTACGAGTAATATGAACACAAGAAGTCCAATTTAGTGACAATTTTATTATTTGTATCTATGATTCAAATTATGATATTGCTAAAGTCGCCTTTTAAGACCCACTGTAGTTCTACAACTTAATTTGTTTGTGTAAACAAACATGAACAAGAACATCCCTATATTTGTATTTACAAAAGCCTTGATGAAGTCGAGGCAGTAAGTAAACAACGCTGTATACAGATGCAATTATTTTTAATTGCAGTAGTGGTAATTATTTGTTTGTTTTATGCTGAAAATCGTGAGGAAACGTTAACTACGGACCTCATTAAAGATACCGAATCAAAGAAAGTGAACTCATTTTTATTCTGTTTCATAAAAAAATTATGCAAGTAGCTTAAGTTTAGCTGAGTACGAAAAAAATGGTTGGATCTTACATTGAAAACATTTTGATACATTGTAAATTTGTTATTTAGGCTATTCTCACATTGCCCCGCATGATGCAGCGTAGCGCGTGGATGCGTGTTCTTCCGTTGCTTGTAAGTATCTTCGTTTGTATAGAAAACACGCACAGTCTAACACACAGAAAATGCATCCACGCGCGTTCATGCGGATCACGCGCATACACGCGGAGAAACATGCACCCCCGCGCGTAGGTGCGGGGCGAGACGCAAGGTATGGTACACCGAATCCCTCAGTGCCGCGCGTGATTTTGAATGCTCAGTACTGCACGACCACCACAGAGAACGGCGAATAAATAAATGAGAGCCGCCGTGCGTGAATTTACAAAACGCACATACGCGCGTGAGTGCGCAAAAAACCCGCACGATGATGCAGGTCTGCACTCCCGCAGGAACGCGCGTAGGTGCGTCGACACGCAATATGCAGCATGATGCAGTGTGAGAATCGGCTTAAAGTTCTTAGTTACCTCGCAAGATGGATCCTCGCGTTTTTAAACGACATCTTCTCTCAAAAATAGTCATTAATAATTTTTATTTAAGCATAAACATTAAGATAAATTATGGAATCAGGCGTTACTTTGCGGTTAACATTTAACATAAACATTAAGGTTGCATTAAGCATTACAAAGGTTAGTACCTTTGTAATGCTTTTCTCCAACAATTCTTTTGGAAATGTAGAACAAGGATGTGGTAATGGGTACAAATCACAATAGGTCCAATTTTAGATCGAGGAATTTAGGTTTATAAATAAATCGGAAATCCGGACTGGGAAGCCTTCCCTGTGCCAGTTTTTTACGGTCCAAGGAAATATAAAAGGTTTCCGGTATAAGAATTGTTTATTTGACATAGAAAACCAGTTCAAATAAAAATTAATTAGGGCTGGTTTTTCAATAACAGTCCCCGCCAATTAAGTCTGGAATAAAGGTCATTGATCCTAATAATGCATCGTTTGAATTTCAGAATAAAATATAAGGCCAAGATCGCCTCTTACCACGAAACGTTGCTCTTGTTCGTTCTACGACATTTTTTCTTTCCATTTTTTCGAATGGTTTTTTAAATATTGCAATGCATTGGTACACGGGGGTCAACGTATACTACAGAGGAATAAAAATGGCGGTTTGACATATCATCATCATCATCTCAGCCGTAGGACATCCACTGCTGAACATAAGCCTCCCCTTTTGATTTCCACATATATACCGGTTGGAAACGACCTGCATCCAGCGTCTTCTGGCGACCTTTATAAGGTCGGCTGTCCACCTGTTTGACATAGTTTTCTATAAATAAGCTGTCAAGCAGCCATTTTTATCCCGATTGTATGTTCCCGTGGGATAATTTTCGAGTTGTAACGGGTGAAGCCGCTAGAAAAAGCTACTCATTTTATTTTTATTGTAACAAAAGAAACAAACGAAACACTGTCTTTCATACTTTATTTTCATGAAACATACGAAATAAAATCTGTATTTGTTTCAAGAATATTATTAGTCTAGTGTTTCATTTTTGTAATAAATCGATCTATTGTTTTCAGAAGAGATCTTTAGGGCGACTATTACAGCATAATGACGGGGCCCCAGAGGGCCAAAGCCTGCCGGGGTCGCGGGATTATTTCCTTACCGTGACCCCGGAACAGAAAGGGCTATTGAAGGACACCGTGGATTTTAGTCAGTAGAAGTCTGACAGGCCCTCCCGCCCTGCCCGGGGTTGGAGGACTCATTTGATGATTACCACGCTAAAAAAAATTTAAAAAAATAAAGGCGACTTTTACCAACGGTTAAACATGTTTAAAATTTGATTTAAGCACAAAATTGTATTGAATTTTGTCCTTAAATAAAAGTTAAACATGTTTAAAATTAAACATGTTTAAAATTTTATTTAATGTCGAAATTCTATTGAATTTTGTGCTTAAATAAAATATTAAACATGTTTAACCGTTGGTGAAAGTCGCCCTTAGTGTTCGAAAGGAGTATACAAAGCATCTCTACTTGACTGAAAAGTAAATTTTTCTTCGGTGATTTTCCTCACCTTACAGTAACCTAATTCAAGTAAATTCCTTTCATTATAAGGCCTGTCTACACGCAAATACCTAAATATATAATTTATGAAAATTCCTTTGATATAGGTCTGTTACCAAACTCAATGAATATTCTAACTCGAAATATGCCATGATTAAATAATATAGGTCCAAGTTATTCATACCTGACTTAGGTAAGCTTGACTTATGTAATATTAATTTGCTTAGCGATTAGATATTATTTTCTATAGATAAGGTGTCAAACTGCCATTTTTATTCCTCAGATAAAAGTTATCAGACTATTCAAAAATCAGTCCTTATAAAAATAAAAAACAAAATGTTATTACATATTGAATTAATTACACCAATGTGAGTGGGCAGGTCTTAATAAGCCTGTCTCATTTCTTTTTCGATATCAACACTCGGAGCGGAATATGATTAGACTGTTATTATTAGAAGTATGAGTTAGGTCTAAGAAAAAACAAAGTAGTAATTGGGTAATGTGAGTTGTACATGTAAAACCTATGTTATTGCGTGGTTACGAAAATTGTTGTGGCAATAAAATTACTGTAGGCTGTACACCACGTTTGTCTTCCAAGATTGTAGCACTGCAGAACCCACCTACGTCTTACACACATACTTTGTTGCTTATTATTAAACCCCATTTAAAAAAAAATAACATGAAAAAATTCGATTGAAAATGCGATAGGAAAACATTGTGTATTATGTAAATGAGTATAATTTTTTGTCTTTTTTTCAATTCTTTTTTTATAATCAATGTTGACCTTCACTAGAAATTTCTCTTACGTCGTTTGTTTTGGTGAAATTAAGTCATACCTATACACAAGATTATTCGGATACAGAAAGAAAGAAAAGATAAATAAAAACATATTTTTGTGCCACAAAACGTAATCAAATATAAGAGAAAAGATACTCAATATTGTACTAATTCAATCTCCAGAAAAAGAAACAGACCAAAACAAATAGTGTTACATGAACACAATCACTTTTCAATGTTAACATTGTTATTGTTATATTTCAGGGTTGTAGAGGGCATTAACCCCAATGTATGGGCGTAGAAAATCCCTGTTTCAGGCGCCAAACGGACGAGCTCAGCGGGTGTTAAGATAGACTGGACGTGACTGTACACTGCGTGAAGTTCACACCATGTACTATTGTACATGTGGGTGGAAAAGTGATACATGATTGTCACTCTTTTCCTTAATGTATTATTTGGTATTATTAGATTGATCGAGAAAACTTTGGGCCGGTGGTTTGCCTACTGCATATGTCGCAAGATAATTTATTTTAACCACTTCCCTGTCCGATGAATCACATGTGATCCACGACTATTGTTTAAGTATTGTGTCTGCTGCGCGGACAGTGAAAGTGTTAATATAAATTAAAAACTAGGAATTTTGCAACGGATTATTAGAAAATGTCTTTCATATTTCTCAATGTTACTAGAATTTTTGCAAAATCGTCATGCTTTAGTAAGGTTTTAGGGAAACTCCGAAGTTAGTTAAGTCTCTTTTAAATCCTGAAAACATAAATTAAAACCGGCTTCGTCAACCCTGCTTAGCTCGTAATTTTATGACTGACGACTAAAATCAACATTCAGTTTTATCAATCACCAGTCATAAAAAAAAAAAAAGGTTGCACTCCAGGAGTGCCGGTAGAAGTGAAAACTTTTTTGTTACTATGTTTTATTTTTAATTTGAATGACGTCTTACTCATTTTCGATCAGGGTCACGTGACCCTGACGCGAGTTTTAAATTTTTTACCCATTACAGAAAAAGTGTACAACGCCGCTAAAGAAGTTTTCACTTCAAAAAACTTTAGTCGATTTTATTAAACATTAATCTCATTTTCCACAAAGTGACCGCAATTTAATTTCCTCAATATCATACCTGCCTTTAAAAGTAATCATAGCGTTATAATTTGACCCTGAGATTATTCTACCGTAGGTAGTCCACAGTTTTAATTAAATAAGAGGCCAGCTTACACTGGTTTTGTAACCGCTAAAATATGATCTACCATTTAGTTGCAAAGTCATTTAATTAACCAACTTTTAACTAAATGAACCAACTTTAAACAATCAGTGGCCGTAACACTGAAAATAAACTCCTAATTTTCATTTACATTAAAGTTAACTATTTGATTTCCTCTCCGATGCAATGAAAACCTTACATTAACCTAGTTAGTAATTCCCTCTCGAATGGCTAAACATACAGTGGCTAAAAGGCAAAGCACATAATGGCTAAATTGTTAAATCAATGAATAAAACTTTACTGAAGCTGAAGCTAAAGTTATTTTATCCGCGTTTAAAGGAATTTCAACCTAACGGTTGAAGCGGAAATGTACTGCTGTTTTATTCCCTGTTAAGTGAATTTTAATAAAATAAGTAGTGTTGTTATGCTCGCGATAACGTTAGTAGTTTAGCAAAAACGGTTGGTTTTACTTACATGAATAATCTAATGAATAAATTATTTTACAATTCTTTAATTAATTTTAGGTTTTTCTTACCGAAACTTTGCTCTAGAGGTAACTATAACACTATATTAAGCATGGGACTCCGGTTTCGATTCCCAGATCGGACGTAGTGTTATTAGATTTGTAGGTAAATAAAATCTTTGCACTAGGAACCTGGACTTGTATCTGGTTGATTATTTTAATACACTGATAATAAACAGGAGACCCTGATTACATCAGAATTTAGAAGAAGGGTCACAGTCCATACAAAATATGCAAGTGAAATGTGTTTCAGATTTTTCGTGATTTTATGAACATCGCATGACAGATATCCCTTCATCACTCTTCCCAAATACTGATGGTGTACTTCAAGGTGCACTTTTGCCTGAAGCTTCTTAGATCATTGGAGTACGAGTGATGTTATATTTATGCTTTATAACTTCAGTGATATTAATCCTATTCTCCGTGTCCTTCAATAGCCCTTTATGTTTCGGGGTCGCGGTAATGGAAAGAGTCCCGCGACCCCGTCAGGCTTTGGCCCTCTAGAGGGAGGCCCTGTCATCATGCTGACGCTCATTGAGGCGCGCGTGGAACACAACGCGCCGCCGACCTGGGTATGGTCCATGGTCGGGCAGCGAGTTGCCCTTTACTCGCCGCCCGCATGCCCAGATAGCTTCCGCATAACAAACAAACAAATACATTCCTTTTTTCTACCGTCGTAAATTCGTCAAATGAGTCATAAAGTCAGACTTGCACTGACATAAATCCATGGTGATCATTCTGATGAGACAGCCCTGCTACCCCGGCAGGCTTTGGCCCTCTAAGTCCCCTATCAGATAGTTGACAGGTCTTAGAGTATGGGACACGACGCGCCATCGACCCGGGCATGGTCCATGATCCGTTACTTGCCATCCGCATGCCCGCGCCTACGAAGGCCAGAAATCGTCTGCCAACGTCCGACGCCGCGGGCGTCTACCACTGCGGTTGGGGCGGAGGGAGAACGCTGTCCTCTCCCTCTCGCGGCCCGCCTCCTTCTTCACGAGCATAACTGCTTCGTCGAAGAAGGCGACCGCTTCCCACTCCGTTTCGCCCCGCAGCATGGCCGCAACCAATGCCGGGCGCGAGAGGTCGGAAAGTTACCGTGAGCGTGTCGGCTGAGTCGTGAGGTAGAGACTGTCCTCACCCTCACGCGTTGCTCCTCCTCCTGAATACATTCATTACACTTAAAAACACGTCATCATTCGACAACACGACACTCCGTAAAACACTCAAATCAGTTCGATGTAAATTCACCAACAAATCTTCAACTACCCTCCTAAAAGATCCCATTAATCCTAGTTTACTGGCACCACTCCAAGCGACACAATAGGAAACTACATGCGTGGACACGAATACATGTATCCTAGATTTATATTGCTTTAAGCTACAGAATTGTTCAGAAGATTGGCTTCGTACAACGAGCGAATGTTTCAGTTTTTTACGATTTTACTAGCTTTTGCCCGCGGCTTCGCTCGCGTTATGAAGTGTTTATTAATTAAGTTATAGTTTTTGCGGTTTTACTTTTGTTTAGCGTGTGCAATAAATTAGGGCTTACAAAACTTCTTTGTACACAATATTCATAACTAATCTGTCATTAGGCGCTAAAACTATCAAGCTATTGGGTGAACTTACTCGTGAGCAAGCAACATAAAACTGTCCATGAGAGAAGCAATGTTCTCTCAAGTCAATACCCGCAAATTTAAGAGTTTGCCCCTGAGACTTGTTTATTGTCATGGCAAAGCAGACTTTTAGGGGAACTGTAATAGTTTAAATTCGAACGGGATATCATTAGGTAATTGATCTCAAATAAAAAGCACCATCTATCGACAATCAATGAACTATTTTATTGCAATGTTATGATTTTATTGGTGTGCGGTTTAACATTCGTCTGAATTGATTCGTTCCATTAGGTACTGATAGGTTCTAACTAATACATTTACATTCTCCATTATCCCTTATTATATCGCTATGGGGGTTGAAATTATCAAAATCCTATTTAAGCGGACGTCTTCCAATCTTTGATTTCAGGTCAATCAGTCGAAAATCAGAGAAGACTTACAAACTTTTATTCCCTTAGGGGTGGAATTTATCAAAATCCTTTCGTAAGGGGTGTCTACGTCATAGTAGCTTTATGCATGCAAAGGTTCAGCTCGATCGGTTTAAAATTGACGAAGTTTTATATAAACTTTCATCCCCTATTTCATCCCCTTAGGGGTGGAATTTATCAAAAATCCTTTCTTAAGGGATGCCTACGTCATAGTAGCTTTATGCATGCAAAGTTTCAGCCCGATCGGTTTAAAATTGACGAAGTTTGATACAAACTTTCTTCCCCTATTTTATCCCGTTAGGAGTAGAATTGATCAAAATCCTTTCTTAGCGGATGCCTACGTCATAACATCTACCCAGATGCCAAATTTCAGCCTGATCCGTCCAGTAGTTTGGGCTGTGCGTTGATAGATCACTATGTCAGTCAGTCACCTTTGAGTTTTATATATTTAGATTTTTAAAGATTAGTAAATATCCTCAGAAGGGGAGCTCGTGGATAAATAATAACAGCCGCACAGGCCGATCTTCCGGCTTATACCACGCTTGCCGAGGTTGGTCTGTGAATGAGTGACCATCTGTCATAGCGAGTTTCCTCCGTGCCTCGGAAAGCACTTAAAGCAGTTGGTCCCGACTGTCATCTGTAGATCTTTGACAGTCGTTTCTGTAAGCTCGTAATTCTGACAACCATTCTTACCATGGAGTATTTGTATTATCTATGTTAAGGGCGCTATGACATACTGAAAGAACACAATTCCTGTCAATTTGACATCGTGATGGCCCCCGCATAAAAACAAAACACTAACGAAACAGCTATGCCTCGTATACCAGAAAGCAAACAATAATGAGCTTTTGCCACTTTTGTTTCGAATAAACAAAGATCCCGGTCTTCTAGACACTACTTATTTTCATAAACGAATGGATAATATGATAAATATATACCTATCAAAATAAAATAAGTGCCACTCAATAAATAACACTTTAAACCGCACATTGTGTCACGAATTGGATATGTTTGTAATTTACAAAGTGTGCATTATAGAGATTATTCAATTTCATTCTTAACAAGATAATTTACTCGTATTATACGAGTAAATTATCTTGTTATGACATCTTTCAGGTGTTGATTTTGTTTCTAGTGACTAATTGGAATTCATAACTTTTTAATTAGATTTTTGAAATTATTTAGAATTTACGATTTGGTGTTTAAAATTTTTCAAACTTTTTCTTTGACTTTTACATCAAACAGTCATTTATGCCATCTAGAGACATAATTATGGACGCAAAACCAGCCATTGGGGTGATTAAGGTGACATAGATAAGGAGATATAACCAGAAATGGTCGGTTTAATGCTCGAATATTTCCAACCAGTGGTTCAAAATATTTGAAACTAGTGTCAATTAAGAGACGGGTAATATCACCAAACGCCGTGATCCAGGAAGAAAGTGAGCAAGGCCAGAGAAGACGTTAAACCGCGCAAAGAGAACGATAATCTACTACGCAGATCATACAAAGTCCATTGCGACCAGCAACAAGCTCCCATAGAATTGACAAGACAATTTCGAATCGACACTATGAAGATTAAAAATATTCGAGAAGATTCTTGGTTCCCCTGCAGTTAACTGTGAGCGGACGGTGCAACTCGTTAAACATTTACAAAGGAGAATATTTATTGAACTGTTTTGACTGGGCTTCAGTGCTTCTTATACTGGGTTACAGCTGGGTTATTTTTTTAATAAGGACACATCTATTAGAGTGTAGAGAAGATCTAAACAACAGGGTTTCAGATCATTTAACTCTTGAAACAGAATGTTTCGGTGAGCTCTAAATTATAATCTCTATCTCGCAAAACTGAGCTTTTACTTCCTAACGAAGTTACGTAACTGCTCAAAATTGCGTAGAAAAGGTGGTTCAACTCCACATTATTCCATTCGCACAGCAAGTAGTACCTGAGTTCATCTTCGATCAATCGCGACTACCAGTGCATAGATTCGTTTATGCTCGAATTACGATGCTACAATTGGTCACTCAGGCTTTTTACCTAATTTCTATTGAAACGGTATAGAACATGTTCGTTATTTAATAGATAACATTTCACCTTTAGTAAAATAACACAGGGTTTAAGAGAAAAAAGAACATTATTTTTTCGATTTCATTATTTTATATGAAACTTGACACATTCCTGTAATTTCTCACTTTTCATTCAATTTCGCTTATTTTTACGATTTATTGGAATGCTAACTTATTTTTTTGTATGTTCTATTCTGAGTAGTATCTCATCATCATCATCATCATTAGCCGGAGGACGTCCACTGCTGAACATAGGCCTCCCCCGTATACCGCCACGCCGAACGACAATTCGCCACTTGCATCCATCGGCTGCCCTCGACCCTCAATATGTCGTCGGTCCACCTGGTGGGAGGCCTGCCTACGCTGCGTTTTCCGGTCCGTGGTCGCCACTCGAGAACTTTTCTTCCCCATCGGTTGTCAGTTCTACGAGCGCTGTGGCCTGCCCATTACCAGTTCAACTTGCAAATTTTATGAGCTATGTCGGTGACTCTGGTTCTTTGCCGAATATCCATGTTCCGGATTTTATCCCGCAAAGATACTCCGAGCATAGCTCTTTCCATTGCTCGTTGAGTGACTCTTAGTCTCTCTAAAAGGCCAGCAGTCAATGACCACGTTTCGGAGCCATATATCATCACTGGCAACATACACTGGTCAAACACCCTTGTCTTGAGACACTGTGGGATTCTCGATGAGAAAATATCACGTAGCTTCCCAAACGCTGCCCATCCGAGTTGGATTCTTCGGGCGACCTCTTTCTCGAAGTTGGACCTACCTAACTGAACAATCTGTCCAAGGTAAGTATAATGGTCTACAACTTCGAGAGTATCGCTCCCAACAACAACCGGTAAGGGTGCCACATGGACATTCGACATGACTTTCGTCCTGTCCATGTTCATTTTAAGGCCATCCCGTTGGGAAACGATACTGAGGTCGCTGAGCATAGCATTGAGGTGCTCCAACGATTCTGCCATGATGACTATATCATCGGCAAAATGAAGGTGAGTGATGTATTCACCATTGATGTTGATGCCGAATCCGTTCCATTCCAAGAGCTTGAAAATGTCCTCCAACGCGTTCGTGAACAGTTTCGGAGAAATAACGTCTCCCTGTCTCACGCCTTTTATTGGATTGGTTTCGTGCTCTCTTCCTGCACGCGTAGCATGGCGTTATTTCATCGTTATTTCTACACAAATCGACTGTTTTTTTTGCACAAATGTGACACCATTTGAACACTATTGAAGAAAAGGACGTTTATTTTCTATATTTTTCACATTACCATGCTTAAAACGATAAAAATATTTCTACGTTCTGTTATTTTGTCTATTCTTCCGTCGACAAAACCCCTTTCTACGGCGCCATGCTACGCCTGCTGAAATCGGATGGACATGGTGGCGTTTCTATACAAACACTTCGACACTTCGATATACCTATAGTCGTGACATCGTTGGAGGGACTGCAATACTGCCCAGGTTTCGATTGAATCGAAGGCTTTTTCATAGTCCACAAACGCTAAACACAATGGCCGATTATAGTCCTCTGTCTTCTGTATAATCTGGCAGAGCGTGTGTATGTGGTTTATAGTACTAAAACCTTTTCGGAAACCGGCTTGTTCGGGAGGCTGGAAGTCATCAAACCTGCGTTCGAGACGGTTCGTAATGACTCTTCAGAACAGCTTGTATACATGGCTCAGAAGTGAGATTGGCTGTAGTTCTTCAACAAGGTGTTGTCACCTTTTTTGAAGAAAAGAACAACCACACTCCTGTGCCATGCTTCTGGCGTAGAACCTTTGAGTATGACGGAATTAAATAACTTCTGGAGGACTAGAGTAGTACCGGTTTTCCACCCGCTCTCAGAAGTTCTGTTGAGATTCCGTCCTCACCCGGCGACTTGTTATTCTTGAGCTGTTGAGCCATTCTAATCTCGTACAGGCTGGTGTCTGGGATATCCTCAGTGTAGTGTCAAGTCAGTTTAGCTCTTGCGTCTCAAGATGTACCGACACTGGGTTGTCGTATTGATGTATATAACTGTCCGTAAAACCTCTCAAGCTCCCTTAGGTTCTCTGGTTTAGTCGAAATGATGCTGCCGTCGTTAATCTTCAGCTTTGTCATTTGGCTCTGCCCAATAGACGAATTCTTTGCGAACACTTTTGAGCCCCGGTTCCGCTCGATTGCCTCTTTGATCCATGCCGCACTAAAGGAGCGCAGGTCACGTTGCATTCATTTAGAGATTCGTCTATTGAGTTTGCCATATTCCGACATATCAGCTGAAGATTGCAGCCTCATCTCGGTCCGGTCCTGCATCAACCGGATTTTTCCGTTCGAGAGCTTTTGAGGCTTATTGCGGCGCGGGGTCTTAAAAAACTTGGACCCCACAGCTTGGACAGTTTCCACCAACCCATTATTAATCTCGTCCACAGTTTCGCATTCGGTTAGGCACTGGAAGCGATTGTGCAGTTCAAGTTGAAAGTCTTCGGGGTTCCTGAGTAGTATCTGTTTTTTGTGAATTTTATTCATGAATAAAATTCACAAAATAATATCAGGCAAAAGAGCCATGGCCGGTTGAGTGCTTGAGCTTCAATGCTGCTAAGACGTGAATTTTTCCGCAAAAAGGAGCCAATCCGACTCGGTTCTATCTTTCTGAGGTGTAACCGTAAAAATGACAGGCTATCTTGACCTTTTTGGGGTGCCGTTGACATCGACCCACAATATTAGTCCTCTTATTGAGTTGGCTGCAAAAAAGTTAGGTACATGAAGTGGTACAGGTTTGCCAAATCCCAACTCGATGCACTTGAGTCAATTTAATAGCACCCGGCATTGATCGAGGCCACGATCTGCGGGGCAAGACGGAATAGGAAGTAGTCACCTCGAATCCTTATGCAAAGCAGTCATGCTAGCGAAGTAGGAGGTGGAACACGTGAGGGAGAACAGCCGCGTGACGTACGACGCCGAGAAGCGATTTCTATTTGAGAGTAGGAGCATGCCTTGGTCACTGGACTGTCTTATCAGGTAACGGTGGCCCTGGAACGTAAAGGGCTATTTAAGGATCACCATGGATATTAGTCAGTACTAGAGTCTGGTAATAAATCCCGTCCCGCTCGGGAGGACACATTTGATGATTTTACCAAAAAAAAAAAATACAATGCAGCTGCCAAAACGGAATACCGCAATTGACTGGATGCCGAACCTGATACAAGACTTCAACTCTCTTCGATCAAACCTAATAAAAATACATTGATGAAAAAAAAAAAGGTTGCACTTTAGAAGTGAAAACTTTTTTGTTACTAAAATTTGAATGACGTCTTACTCATTTTCGATCAGGGTCACGTGACCCTGACGCGAGTTTTAAATTTTTTACCCATTACAGAAAAAGTGTACAACGCCGCTAAAGAAGTTTTCACTTCAAAAACTTTTTGAAAAAAGTACCGACATCAAAAACGAATACAAAAAGTTTAAAACAAAACTTTTCTCTGGTAAACCGCTACCTCAAAACGATCAGATCAATTTTTCACGGATTTTCGAGGCGCACGTTAGAGAGCCAAATCCTGCCGGGCGTCGCGGAATTGTCTTATCGGGTATCCATAGCCTCGGATCGCAATGGGTTATTGAAGGACACCGTAGATTTTAGTCATTACAAGTTTGTATGTCCCTCCTGTCCTTCCCTGGGTGGAAGGGCTGATCTGATGATTTTACCACGTAATAAAAAGCCATACCACCAGGGGCATGACCGGTGGTATGTTGGGTCCCGCAGCGAGCTATATTATCCAAACGAACTGGAATGTTTGGGAAGTTAGCAAGTCTGAAATTACATATAATTACCAATTCAGAAAAAAAGGTATCAGAATTATTTAAATTGTTTTTTTTTTTTTTGTATTATTTACATTATTTTTTTTTACAATTATATCCACATTCGAATATAGTCGGAAAATTCAATCAAATTAATTCAAAATATTAGCTTGTATCAAGAAAGGTAGGTTAAACTGTATTCTTGGCGACTGGGAAAATTACTGGCCACCACTCATGACCTGCGGAAAATTCGAGGTACTACATTTTTCACATGGAATTTGATGTCATGACAAAGACACTGGCGCCGCGTGTAAAGGTCATGAATGGTGGCGTGTATTTTAAATTTTAATAATTACGCAACTAATGTCAAAATGGTTGCGAGCGATACGTCCTCCCTCAGAAGGCGCCCCGCGCCGTCTAAATCAAAGAAGAAACCGTTCTTGGTTTTATATTGAATTTTGTCATTGCATATTATAATTGTTTAATACTATTATTTTACTTTTAAATGAGCTAATTATTTTTTTAATGCAAGCTAACATAGTAACCTTAGTTATTCAATACTTTTTGATTGAATATTCAGTAAATCTTGATAGATAAAAAATATAATTTCGGACGAAAAAATGTCAAATTCTTCCTGTTTTGAAAAATTATTTTTGGTTTATTTCTGAATGAAAAATAAAAAAGTGATTAATGCAGTCCAATTATAATCTTTCAGATGTACCAAGGACATTTTCAAATATTATTTTACTACTATACCTTCTATGTAATTCGGTACCAAAGTATGACAAAAAGTAGAATTTTATGAAACATCCTTTACAGAGACAAGGTTTTTACATATGTATGTAAACAAATCTAAAAATGTGTTTAAAGCACTCCACGCAGAAAGAATCAAACTTTCTCGAGTATATGTACTTTTTTTATTTGTGGCAATGTCATACCCAGAATCAGGTTCCAAAAGTCGCACAAAATCAACGAACCGTGTGAAAGCCCTCTTAAAAATCCTCAATATCATGCATACATAGCAAATATGTTATCTCAGAGACAACTTTTGCCTGAGGCTTTGCTCGCTCTCACTTCCCTCTCTGTAGCTTATAATCATCTCCAGACCCCATCTATCTGTGTTCAAAAATACATGCAAAATCGGTGCAGTAGTTGGGGCGTCAAAGCGTACCAAACAATCAAATATAGCCGTGCATTCAGCGTTCACAAACAAATGACAATCGCGAGTGCTAAGTCCTGCACTGTATACGTAAAGCCTTCTGAATATACGTGTCTATTTACTGTCCAGGGAGAAGCGAAGGAAATGGTAAAAGCTCTTGTATATAAATATATAGTTTCAAGGCACTCGGGTACGTGTATTTGCATTTTAGACCAGGTCTTACGTAAGGATGTGACCTAACGGTGCTGAAGAGGATGCTACTTCTACGAGAATTTCCGAGACTTCGGAATTGCAAATTTAGCAAAGTTAAGTGGTGAAAAGCTCCAAAAAGTGGTTCGTAAAATTAAAGCTACATATTCATGAACGTCTGAAAGTGGGTGCCTAAAGACGAGTGTCATCACCGAGGCAGGCCTAAGAATTGCTGGCGTGACGATTAAGAATCGTTCAATAAAATAAGTAAGGAGTGAGAGGCAGCACTGTGATGGAATTGCCTAATAAAATAATAGTAAGAAGTAGTTTAAACATACTCGTACTTTATTTTTTTATATGTATAAGTTTGTTCTTGATTCTAGTGTAGGTCAAACGAGGTAATTATCACTCCATCACATAAATCGAAAATCGAAACGTCGACGTCGGAGTGAGCACACCCAGAAGCAGTGTGTTTTAACTTATTTAAAAGGGATTCGGTTACGCGTATTGTATTGCTGAAATAAAATAGATAACCAGCAGTTTTAGTACAAAATATAATTTCTGTAATAAAGATTAAAACGAATGAAAAAATCCACAAAAACGAAAACAAATGAAAATAAAATATTTGGAGAAAGACTTAAACAGCAAGTAACTGGAAAAACAACGTAAAATAGACAATTTTCCTTCTTCCCCTCAGTGGCCACAAATCCGCAATAATACTCAGATAATAAACTTCCTTCGCAAATATTAACTCCCGTAGAGGTACAAACTAATATGCTATAAAAATATTATCCGTCCAAAAATCGCCTCTATTGCGCGCGAAATATCATAAAACCTCATACGATGTTCCATAAACTAGATGTTTACTTTCAACAGGGACTCCAAGAAAGATATCTGTTACTAGTATCTGTTATTTGTATAAATATCTGTTATTTGTATAAATAAATCACAATCCGTCTTTCAGATCATAATTGAAATCTAAACCACAGTCATATCTGCTATGATTGTGGAACTTGGTGAAAAGTTTTAGTTGAAATCTGGAGCATTTTCTTCGAATAAATGTTTTGTGGACGTGAGCCGCTGATAGTGGGGCGATGATGAATTGGTTCCGTCCTCGGTTCGTGTCTTGAGAGTTGATCAGATTACGTACGTTTGTGGCCAGCTTTACTTGACCCATTTTCCGTTATTCTGCTGTATGAGATGGGTCATGTAATGATGGGCACTGGCGTACCATGCAATGTATAGCATATAGTCTCAATGTGTTTGTGAGTGCGTGCATATTATGTAAGGCTGTTGTACAATTTGAATGAGTTGTAGTTTTGTGTTGTTCCATAGCACCCTATGTACAAGAACCTCAGTTATTTTGATAGGCTTTTGTGTTAGTTACTGTTTGAAATCAAAATTGAAATCTTTCAATTGAATCAACATTAATTTTAACTACACCTCGAGAAACTTATGCTTCATTACGCCACTCACTTCGGAAACAAACCTAGCTTCTAATAACCAAAAAGCACTGTCATTTTAAGCCTCACCATTGCCAGAAATTGAGTCTTCTGACGCAAACGACTTCAGTTCTCACTTAGATGACGTTGAGAATGGCCCAGAATTACAATTGCAAATGATGTCACCTATTCACAGTGATGTTTGAGTTAATCTGGGCTGCAGAACGAAGTGAACCCTCCACCCACTTCTGCACATAAACCTAGAATCAGTTAATAGGACAAACGTCACGACTGCGACCTATTGAGATCGGCAGTACTGTTATACACCCCCGTTTCCTTGATTGTGTGATTGTTTCTGTTTTTTCTCCAACGTAATTACAACTCAAGGGGTTGGATAGAAAACAGTGTTGGGGATGTTTCGAAATAAAACATTTTGCGTATTCCTTAATTTATTTGCACTGACTGGATACTGGACAGGTCCACTAAAATCTGTGTGGTTCATTCTTCCAAAGACCATCTCAAACACTAACTTTCATGTAGGGTAAAGGGAGGTTATTTTGTGTGACAGGCAACTCAGAGATAGAGTCTGAAAAGTCTCTCAAAACGTTACCTATGCATGCAGTAATGCGAAATGATGCGTTACTACGTCTTGTCCATTTTAGTGGTGAACTAGTTGCATCATTTCGCATTACTGCATGCATCGTCTTCGTATGACTTGACAAATAATATGATGTTGACTTTAAAAGAGACAGTGTCCTAAGTTTGTTTTTGCTGTTTCTTCAGTACCTAGTCAGATACGAAACACATAGTTTGTAAAAAGTGTTTTTACGAGGAATAACCTACTTGCAAAGCTCATTCCGTTATTATCGCGTATCCTTCCTCTGTGAGTAAAAACAAAACTGTAATTAGGTACAAGACTAATTGAGTGCCAATCATATCCCACCGCAAGAGATGCTTGCGTGCGAGTTTCTATGTTCGTGATATCAACAATTACTTATGTTTGCTACAATTGTAATCAGCTAGTGTTTTTTCTTCATTCAAACAGTTTCTCAAAATGACGAGGGAAAACATTTGTGTGAAAACTGGCAAGGCCTCGAAATTAGCAGTCATAGACGTTTGAAATTCATCAACCCACAATGGTTCAGTGTATGCCAGTGCAGACGTTATGGCTAATTATTTATTTTGGATATAGTAACTATAATGCATAATCAAACTGTGCATTATTACTGAATTTGCCTGAAACATTTCACTGAAACGGGGAACTTTGGTACCGGAACTTGCTGAACTATCAAACACAGCGCTGCATGCATGCATACTCAAAGCAAATAACAGACGTTGGACAGTTCATAGACTATGAACTTTATCGTAACTGGGTGTCGAGTCTGCTAATTATTAGTCAGAATGGCGCCACAATGGCGTTTCAATTATAGTGCTTATTCGAACCATTTTTTACTGCTGAGTAAAAAATGGTTCGAAAATTGAAACGCCATTGTGGCGCCATTCTGACTAATAATTAGCAGACTCGACACCCTGTACGAATAAATAATAATAATAATAATATTCCACAACTATCACACAACGCCATCTAGTCCCAAGCTAAGCAGAGCTTGTGTTATGGGTACTAGACAACTGATAAACATACTTATATATTTCTAAATACATACATATTATAGATAAATTACACCCAGACACAGAACAAATGATCGTGCTCATCACACAAACATTTGTCCTGGGTGGGAATCGAACCCACGACCTACGGCATAGCAGTCAGGGTCACTAACCACTAGACCAACAGGCCAGTCGAATGCATAATAGTAGAGTTATAGAGCTAAATGTATGCACTAGGGGTACGTGGGATACTTATCTGGCATAGGGGATACCGTGATCAAGAAGGGGGAACCACCCAGGGCGAGGCCTTTCGATTGCACTGGCGGTAAGGTTAACTCGGATGCGTAATTTTTGGTAGTGGGTACTGAGTACGCACCGTCCCCTCCACATATCCCGGGTTGATGGCATGTCATGTTCCACATGCGCCTCATAAAGATATATCTTCAATATTACAGGGCCAAAGCCTGCCGGGGTCGAGGGACTATAGAGTAACCGTGGTCCCGGAACGTTAAGGGCTATTGAAGGACACCGTGGATTTTAGTCAGTACAAGTCTGACAGTCCCTCGCGTCCTGCCGGTGGCACGACTCATTTGATGATTTTACCACGAAAATAAAAACACCTTTATTGAATAAAACTCTCACTCTAAGTCTAGGTTAATCTAAAGGTGCTTGTACACGGGGCATGTGACCCGCGCAACTCGCAAGTGCCTCAACATGCTCAAGCTACATGCGCCGTGTACAAGCACCCCGCGAGTAGCTTGATCAAGTAGGTTGCGCATGTTAATCGCGCGGATAACCAGCACGTTGACTTGCGTGGGTTACATGCGCCGTGTATAAGCACCCTAACTGAATTAAGTCTGTGAATGTAGACTTTTCTTTGAAAATATTGTCTATGGCTTTTAACTGAAAGGCAAGGCCGATTATCCAGCGAGAGAAGCCGGGATTTTATCGACTTCCCTTCGCAGATTTTATTATCACAATACGTGATTTATGAAAAGGGCTTGTTATTAAAATTCAGGCACGCAACCGACACTACCCAGCCTTCCGTTTTCTGTCTTCGACATAAAATGTAGGGTTCATGTATAAATAGGAGGAAAAGGACGAGGTTCTCAATTCGCTCGGTTATTTCTTTAGTTCATGAATTTATATAAAAATCGGCATCAGGAACAGGGGTTTTAATCAGTACCCTTAGCACAAATTTTCACTCTTTTACTTTACAGTATTTACAGCGTTTTTGATTTGAAAAAATGGAACAGCGCCTCACTGGTGTGCGAAGAAGGAACTAATATAAAACAGATTCGACCCCATGACACTCAACCGAGGAGGACTCCTTGGATGATTTTCCACCAAAAAAAAACCTTATCTCTAGTTTAAGTTCAAATAATACTAACCCGATTCACTAAAGTACAAAAGCGTCTATTATCAGCGCCTCTTTTCTTATTTAACCACTTTCTGCGGGTCACGAGCTAAGAGCAGCTTTCTTAGCACTTCCACTCGATTCGTTTGCTGCAACGATTATCGATTCCACAATGAATGTGCATTCAACTGAACTGGATAACTGTTTGAAGAGAATCGCTTTAAGAGTGGGTATTATGCCAGGAAAAAATCAGATTTCACCCTCGCGTCTCACATGCCTCTGCTCTAGTACCAATAACAACCACGGGCGCTGTGACGACGCGCTCTGCAAAACTTCTTTGAAAAAACAAAACAACTACAGTGCCACAGTCTAACATTATGACAGTAGGTACGACTCGGCTTCACAGGCGGGGTACACACGGACGCGGTAGGGCTGCCTGCTTACAGTATTTTAATTTAGTGGAAATTATTTCTAGTTAATTTAACTGACTTCAAAACAGAAGTAGGTTATCAATTCGACGGTATGTTTTTTTTTTTGTGTTTGTTACGCGATTACTCCGCCAATATTGTGGACCGATTTTCAAAATTCTTTTTTTGTTCGAAAGGAGATACTTCTGAAGTAGTCCCATTGTCACCATGTCAGGATATGATGATTGGATACTGGAGAAATCGAGGGCAACCCTCAAATTTTGTAGGCCTACACATCGTTTTTCGCAAATTTTATGAAGTAATTTAGGTATTTGCGTATGGTGATCATCATCTCATGTAGCTGAGCTGATGATGGAAGGTACAACTCCTCTAGTAAGGACTTGGCATCGACTGATTTAGTAAATTATGTTTGTGTTCGCATATCTCCGGAACTACAAGTCCGATTTAAGTAATCCTTTTTAGTTTTACTTGGTATCGTTCAACTTAGGGAATACTTCAAGTTTCAACAAAATCGGTTCAGTAGTTTTCGAGATAGGGAATGAATGAAAGAGATGTTAACGATGTTATTACCGGTGTTACGGATTACAAAATTCTAGTGCACAAAAATGATATACATATTTTACAAGAATTGTAGTTGAATATTTAAACTAAAAAAATAAAAACTTTTTCAAAAAAAATGTAACCGTCTTCAAAAACAATCACAAAAATAGGGTAAAATATCCTACAAAACTTTTCTTTCGGAAGTCGGTGGCAAAAAAGACTATGAAATTAATAAAAAAAAGTCACCGACTTCCGAAAGAAAAGTTTTGTAGGTTATTTTACCCTTTTTTGTGGTTGTTTTTGTATTGTAAATATGTATTACATTATTTTCAATTTCTAGTTGCGAATGGTGTAGAAGTGTTCAATAAATATGTACGAGTTCAATGTATCACGTTCATGGAACATTTTGCTTAGATTGTTTATGATCGTTTAGAATTACATCAGAAAGACGTATACATAGCTGAACAAAAGTCTCCCCACTATACCGCGACGCTGAAAGACAACCGCCACTTGGATGCATTTGTTGCCCGCAACTCTCACGATGTTGTCGGGCAACCTAATGGAAACCCCGCTTTTAGTTGTATCGCTATTTTGAGAGAATTTGCTATTTTGAGAATTAGGCTTATACGAGAATCTACCAACATAAGAACTTGCCACGTTGCCACTATATTTGCGCGGCCTTGTTGCCATTTTATGGGAATTGAGCATTCTGGTCTTTGACTGCTGGCCTTTAAGAGAGACTAAAGCCTGATTTACATTACGAAACTAGTTGCATGAAAGTACTTTCATGACACTACTTTCACCAGTAATTTCACGTGTAAACGTTCAGTTTTACAATGCATGCATTACTTTCATGACACTGAATTACTTTCGTGCTATGCGCATATTTTTTGTGAAACTAGTTTCATGCAACTACTTTCATCATGTAAATACGACGCGAAAGTAGTGTCGCGACAGCACCTGCGCTGAGAGGACGTGTGGTATTTGAAATTAAAATGATTTTTACCCATACGAAAGTAATTTGCATAGCTTTTAGGATCATCTGCTAATTCAGATATTAACTGTGTTGCACCCGGATGCTTTTTATCAAGTTTTTGCCTCGAGTAATTCCATAATGGGACTAGGCAAGGGAACTAAAGACGTTGGTGGATTTATCAACGTCTTTTTTCCGAGACAGATTTTATATTTATTTTATATTTTATCATTTCTACAGCGACGCTTTGCATCATAAATGAAATACAGCTTTGATCTTGACAGGGCCAGTATCTCCGCGATACTGGTAATTTCACGACACTAAAATTTAAACGAAAGTACTTTCACATGTGCTGAAACAAGTTTCACGAAACTAGTTTTATCATGCATGACACTACTTTTGTAATGTAAATCCGGCTTAAGAGTCACTCAACGAGCAATGGAAAGAGCTTTGCTTGGAGTTTCTTTGCGGAATAAAATCTGAAACATGGATATTCGGCGAAGAACCAGAGTCACCGACGTAGCTCATAAAATTTGCAAATTGAAGTGACAATGGGCAGGCCACATTGCTCATAGAACTGATAACCGATGGGGAAGAAAAGGTCTCGAGTAGCGACCACGGACCGGAAGACGCAGCGTAGGCAGGCCTCCCACTAGGTGAAACGACGACATCGTGAGGGTCGCGGGCAGCCGATGAATGCAAGTGGCGAATTGTCGTTGGGCGTGGCGGTCTAAGGGGGAGGCCTATGTTCAGCAGTGGACATCTTCCGGCTGATGATAAGCATTCTGCTCCTAAACCATAATAATATTATAACGTTAAAATATTTGTGTCGTACTATTACTTAGCATGGCGATGTTTGAAATAAATGTGTTTGTATTTATAAGTATGTAACATGAATAAATCTATACAAAAACAAATCATCATTTATTTTAAGTCGACCTCATTATACAGTAATAAAAAATACTCGACCAGCAGAACAATTGACATACTGCTTATTTAGCGCGCATGTGGCAGAAGAAATTTCAAAAAAATGGTCTTCGGCTATTTGAAATTATTTCAGTCTTAAAATATTTTAGCTCTCGTATTTTTGTTGTATTATGTGTTGTTTCTCTGATTATATCAACAAAAATATTATTATTTTAATAGCCGCCGGGCGCGGTGCAAACTGTCATAGTCCTCCCGTCTCAATAGAGCGGCGCCGACTGGCAGGTGAAACAAAATGATGCCTGAAGCTAGAACCCGCGCCGCGACAAAAGTCGTTTTTTAAGACTCTGCGCTAGTGTCTATGTCATTACATCAAATTGTATTAAAAAATGTAGTACCACGAAATTTTCCGCAGACCTTCACTCGTGACGCAGATTCTAGTGTGCCGCGAAATGGAAAATAGCATTCTACACGGTTTAAAAACGTCGTAAGCGCCGAATGCTAAGAACAATGATAACTTTTATTATAAACAATATTTCAAAAAAGTGCCAGACACTGCCCTCGGCTACGTAATTGTGTTCATATTGATCTAATTTATATTTCTATAGGACGAACCAAAATAGAATGAAATCAAAAAAACGTGAAAATCAGAGGCAACTTTGTGATCATTTTCTATCGAGAAAAAATTGTCTTTTTATGTTTTCTGTTTGACTCTGCCCTCGCAAATATAATGAAGTTTCCCAACATATACTTTTGTTCCGAATTAAACACGATTTAGTACTCTAAAAATCCAATCCAAAATTGAAGATTTCGCTTGTAGCGCAGCCTTAAGCGCGTTTCTTTAAGATAGCAATAGGAACTTTCAACTCCTTTTTTTCCCGCAGATGTCAAAATCAATGCATGAATTCTACGTAGGTAAATACGTAGAATTCATGCCAGGGCATGCATGCTATTTAGAGGGCCAAAGCCTGCCGGGGTCGCGGGACTTATCTTATCACCGTGACCCTGGAACATAAAGGGCTATTAAAGGACACCGTGGATTTTAGTCAGTACAAGTCTAAGTCCCTCCCGCCCTGCTCGGGGTGGGAGGACTCATTTGATGATTTTACCACGTTAAAAAAAGGGCATGCTATTTGAAGTAAATAGTAAAGCGCCTCTAGTTTACGAAAGAGGACCTTATTTGATCCATCAAATTAATCTCAAAGTCTCCGTTTACTTTAAATCTGAAAAACGTGAAAAAAAAAATGTAGGATTTTGGCCACCGAGCACGTTCCATCGTTTCCAAGTTTTAAAAGTTGTACACTTAATAAATCAGTCAGTAAAATGTCTTCTTTATTTTCACTTGAATATCTCCTTAGCGCTACACTTGATAAATAAGTCACGGAACGTCTCTCCACCAACGGCTTTTTCTCAGTTTTAGTTCCGACATTATTAAGTACTGGCACACAAACTTTTTCCCATAGGTACTCGTATTCCTTTCGATTCTCCTTAATTCGCCAACTTCCCGGAGCATTTGCATGCGTCGGATTTAACGTATAAATTACTTTCCCACAGCATGTGGCATAATAATGTCGTTGATAAGTTAGCATATTATCATAGGAGCTTGGGTTTTCAGCCGTTATAAAGTGGAATTTATTTAAGTGGTAATGGGAAATGAACGTTTTTCTTGTCTTATTGAAGGGATAGAGATAAGAGAGGGAGAAAATTCTTTGCGTTTGGATACAGCGGTAATTTCTTTAGACATACTCGTGACTCAGTTTGCTGACAGCTCGTAAAGGCAAGCATAGAACATGACGCACCTTGTCCTGTCTGGTCCTCGTCTTGTCTTACCAGATGTACTTGCCTGACCTTCATAAACCTACGTAACTACTGGCTTCTAATTTTCTACCCGTCAATCAAACCACTCTACTCAGCCAATCGCTGTCCTCTGCTGGACAAAGGCCTCTCCTAGGCCTCGCCACATCACCCTGTCTTCTGCCTTTCGCATCTTCTTATGATCGTCGGTCAATCTAGGTGGGGGCGTCCCACACTTACGCTTGCCGATTCGCGGTCTCCACAACAGGATTTGTCTTCTCCAGCGGCCATCGGTCTTTCGGCAAACATGGCCAGCCCACTGGCTCTTCTTTTTGCTTATTCAACCATCTATGGCGGTTTCTTTTCTACCTATGGCAACTATCAAAGATATTCGATACTATTTAAAGCTTTGTTTCCGGAGTGGACCGAGTATTTTATGAAATATCACCAATTTATATCGAACCAACAATAATTAACTGCAGTTAAAACATCAATATTTAGTTGCAGTGCTTCCTGCCTTTTCCTTTGCAGGTAAATCATAGGTTTAACCTCATTTTACCTCAGTGGGAAGGTAAACCCAGAATAAACCGGGTCTTGTTTACACCAAATCCATTAATTCCCACGCTCATTTAACCAGCTATGCAATATAAAGAAAGAAAGAAAGAAAGAAAGAAAGAAAGAAAGAAAGAAAGAAAGAAAGAAAGAAAGATTTATTGACACGTACACAGGACAGAACAACAGTAATTAAACATAGATACAATAAAGACGTGGAAAAAAGAAACATAGAAAGAACAAAAAAAAAAAAACACAAAGCATAAACTAAAAAACACAAAGCATAAACTAAATTTAACCCAAAAAAAATAAACTAAACGAAAAGAAAAACAGAACAAAAATAACATGAGAATATGTCCTGTGCAAGGCCAAAAGGCTCCTATCTCAGCATGTGCTGCGACATTTATTAAAATGTCACAGCGCTGGTTTTCTGATAGGGCCCAAAGTGATGTCACGGTCAGATACGATAAGTTAAATATTATAAGATAGACTAAATAAATTTAATAAGATACATAGTAGAACTAATCGCACCCGCGACGACGATGCTTGTCTATGCCACATGTGTCTGAGGTTGGCAGCACTGTCTTGTCAACGACAAGCAGAGACGCGCCGCGGGCGCAGACACAAACAAAATGTCATCCGTATACTCTCTACTTATTCCGTGTGTCATCCCAAGATACAGTGTCTATGTAGTCTGTGCAAGATACAAACGATAAAAACTATAATAATGTTTGTAATTAAAAGTGTGAGGTTAACTGAAATTTTCTACTGCGGACTTAAAATATTAATGATTAGCAAGCTGGGCGTGTATAGCACGTACCTAAGAGAAGAAGAAATTACCTACATACAAGTGACAAATGCATCCAGGAGTGAGGACTCAGTAACTGTCGCTGAACTGACGCTAAGTTAATCCACAGCACATCGTATTGCCTATTTATATCGTGCCAGTCGCTCCAATCAACAATCTCGCCATAGCGAGCTGGGTGCGGAATATGGTGAGTTAAATATTAGTATTTTTTTGCTGATGAAGTAAATACTGTTTGAATTTAATTCTAAAAGTATTGACGGATTTTAGAGCACGAATTGGCGGTGGGAGGTCGTTCCAACAGCGACTGGCAGCGAATTTGAAACTTCCACGAAAAGCAGCAGTTTTGTGGGAAGAGGCCAATAACAGGTACGATGATGCTCTGGTCTTAATTTGGTTTACATCACGCGACCAAGAAAGCTTTTTATAAAGATAATCAGGTTTTTTACTAAGTATAATACCAAAAAGCAGGGTAGCCAGGTGAAGCTTTCGCCTTGCTGACATTTTCATCAAATTACCCTTATTTAAGGGGGATGCTCCAACCAGCCCGCGAAATTCAAATTTTTTTACGTTTTTTGCAATTTGCAGGCCAGTGACATGTTGTAACTTTATAAATATTTGTGTTGCGCAAATAACAAGTATAATTTTAAATATAAAAAATATCAAAAAACTCGCTCCATCAGCTCTCACATAGAAAAGGTGCATCATGTTAAAATCTCCGAAATCTAACTACGATGCACCTTTTCTATGTGAGAGCTGATGGAGCGAGTTTTTTGATATTTTTTATATTTAAAAGTATACTTGTTATTTGCGCAACACAAATATTTATAAAGTTACAACATGTCACTGGCCTGCAAATTGCAAAAAACCTAAAAAAAAATGAATTTCGCGGGCTACATCGAAGCAATCACCTTAAGAAAGGAGTGATGTGAGCTCTGGGTGGCACAATGTAACAGAACCTTGCACAAGCATTCTGTACCCGCTGGATTAGCTTCTGACTTCTACCGAGAATACACGCCCCATACACAGTGTCAGCGTAGTTCAGCTTGGATAGAATAAGTGATTCACATAGCATGACTCGCATATCCACACTTATGTATGGACGGACACGATATAAAAGCTTGAGTCGGTAGAAGCAGTTACGCACTGCTTCCATAATATGGGTTTCGAAGTTCAGTTGTCCATCAAAAACCACGCCAAGGTTACGAGCTTCCTCAACCCTCTCCACACCACAACCATCAATCCTGAGGTCCAAGTTGCAAGAACGCATTTTGCTAATAAATTCCCTGGTTCCCATCACAACATACTTGGACTTAATAGGATTTAAAACCAGGGAGTTCCTCCTGGACCAGTCAGTGATCCTTTCCAGATCCTCATTTATTTGTTTCACTGTTTCAGCAGTATCTGGTGCATAGAAAGAGCGGTAAATCTGCAGATCGTCAGCATACAAATGAAACCTGGAGTTGACCAGACATTTGGTTATATCAGCACTGTACAATATGAAGAGCAATGGGCCAAGGATCGATCCCTGCGGGACGCCCCTGCACACAAGCTGTGGATTGGAGAATAGTGTATCACCATTTTCACTTGACACCTGGACAAATTGAGATCGATTGGTGAGGTAACTTTCAAACCATTTTACGGTTTTGAGGTCACAACCATAATATGACAACTTTGCAAGAAGAAGTGAGGTATTAATTGAATCAAAAGCACGGGAAAAATCTAGAAGGACAAGCAAAGTTCCCATACCTTTGTCTCTAGACTCAAGAATGTTCCCTACCACATCCAGCAAAGCTGTTGTCGTGCTATGACCCCTGCGAAATCCAGACTGTGCCGTTGGTAAAATAGCATGATGCTCGAGATATGATCGAAACTGGTCTGAGATAACCCTTTCCAACACTTTGGAAAGACAGGGGAGCAAACTGATCGGACGCAGATCCCTCTCGCTGGTGGGATTAGGAACTTTAGGAAGTGGTCTAACGATTGCCATTTTCCACGAAACTGGGAAGGTAGAAGTGACGATTGATCTGTTGATGATAGCGGTAATGACAGAAAGAGTACGAGGAAGAGTCAACATTAGCATCTCCAAAGAGATCCGGTCAGAGCCCTGCGCGTTAGATCTGAGACTGCGCAGAACTCTCAGCACTGTTATCTCCTGAACGGGCTCAAGCTGGAAAGTACTGTCACTGTACCGATGCTGTAGAAAATGAGTTAAATATACCTACTATACGACTATTATAAGGGTGAAGCTGTCATGGCGCCATAATTATTATTGTACGTTATGCATGCTTGTCTAACACTGGCACACACTTAATAAATTATAATTATTCACAAAATACTAACAGTTCTAAATATTAATGCAAATTAATTCGCATATTTTTTGCTAAACATCATTTTCATGTGTGTGGTTGCATTATAACAGTTCCAGTTAGTAAACAATTTCATTTTAAGCCCTTCGCTAAGACAATCATGACGTGAGGAACTCGTGGCTAAATAATCACAGCCGCACAGGTCGATCTTCCGGGTTAACCCGTGCTTGCCGAGGTTGGTCTGTGGATGCCTGACCATCTGTCATAGCGAGTTTCCTCCTTGCCTCGGAATAATCATAAAGCCGTTGCTTCCAGCTGTCATTAATAGATCTTTCACAGTCGTTACTGTTAGTCAGAAGCAGTAAAGTCTGACAACCAGTCCTACCATGGGGTATCGCATTGTCCAGTTACTGGGTTGTGGAGGTCCGACAGGCAGTCGCTCCATGTAAAATACTGATATCCAGCTGCATCTGGTTCGATTGAAAGCCGACCCCAACTTTATTGGGGTCGGCTTTCAATCGAACTATTTAGGTTAGGCAGATGATGCTAAGACATGACGTATTTGATTTTAACTAAGAAGGGCTTCACACACAGCAGCTATAATGAAAAGAAGTACCTACATTATAGCACGATACATCTCATTACATCTTTCCATAGAAATCGTCAGGAGACCACACACTGCAGCTATAATGTATATTTTTACATCTTCGAATTTCTATGGAAGATGTAATGAGATGTATCGTGCTAAAATGCACATCTTTACGTTATAGCTGCTGTGTATGAAGCCCTTTATTGGTTGCTAATCAAACAACTAGCCCTAACTACGCAAACAAATCAAAAACAACAATTTACAAGCCCACGCAACAGAATTTCCTTTGCGCACTTCCCTAACAGAACAACAAAACGTAGTTACATAAATCAGGACAACTCACACAATGTATGCAAGTAGGTAGAAATAAAATAGGTACAATGACGTCACAGGACAACTGGACTCATCTTTTACAGCCTAACAACAGCATTGGTATGGTAAACAATAATAATTCATTAACACTGCTAGCTCTCGACCTAAAAACCGGAATCAGGTCGTTGGACATCCCTAAGTGCAGGCCCCGAAATTAGCGTGATTTATAGGGCCGGAGCATAGGCCGTGACGCGGGTGCTTATATGTAAAAATTGTGGTGTAATGTTATGGGTTTAATGGCCTGGATTTGGGACAGTGTTACTGCTATTACGTTGGCATGAGTTAAGTAGTGATTTTAGCCCGCTGGGAATCATTTAAGCAGCTGCATTAAAGTGTTACTTACTCCTTTGTTGGTAGAGACAGACTTAAGAGGCAATAGGCTAGGCTCGTGAGGCATTTGCCGTTCGAGGAAACTGCCTCGCGAGGCTGCTTGTTCTGTGTTGACTCGCCTATTGTTTCTCGATCGAGGCATGAAACAATATACGCAAGCAAAACAAAAAGCCGACACTGGATGGCTCGGCCGCTCGATTGCTCGCCCGCGGCAGCGCGTGCGCTTGCCTGGACCGAAACGGGTCCATATTGGCTCACCTAAAGTTGTTTACCCGAAATTGTGCTTCCTAACGATTTGTAATCCGAATGATCACTCTTCCTAAAATCTTTAATCCTAAAGTTTTTATTCATGATTTTTGTAGTGCTACCGGCGATGTTCATAACACTCATGCTTCCGAAAATTGTTATCAATAATAATCGTTATTGTAAATATATTTAAACTCTTACTGTTTTTTATTAAAACGTTTTTATCCCTAAACATTAATACGATAATATTTTGTTGTCAGAAAAATCGACAGAGCACCGCTTCGCGGTGCTCCTACTACTGCGGGTTCTTTCAGAACCCGCCATCTGGCACTAAACTACTTCCTTCTTATTGAGCTTCCTATTTCTTATATCTCTTAATACCTTCTGTGTTGTCTGGGCGCAGGAATTCTAGTATCTTCTGACTAAGCTCGCCATATTATTTTCTTATCAATTCTCTCACTCATAGATTGAAGTCAAGAGCAAATTCATTGTAAATAAAAAAATCATTTATCACCAAGTACTGATTTCGATTCCCTTGTTTACCGCTTAATGGGTGGACCTTGTACGCAAAAGCCATTAAAGCAAACAAGTTTAGAATCGATTTTTAGAAGCATAGAAGTTTTCATTTTAAGTACACGTGTAAGGCGGCACGTGCTTCTTTTTCTTATAGGAAAACTAACGCAAGTTGCATAATGGCTTTTCTTGCATATTACATAACTTTCAAAAGTCTTCAGAAGTTTCATAATATTAGTTGAAAGTTACCTGACCCACAAGCATATTGGACTGGAAACGCCTTGAAAACTATTTAAACATTAAACAATTCATTAATACGCAATACTAACACCTACATAAAACTATTTAGGGTACAGACTCGTGCAATACGTTTCAATGTTACTTGTACCTACAGTAAAGTAAAGATTAACCCCAACCTCTAACACCCAGTATAAATTGAAATGCGGCGAAATGCAGAACTAACTTCTAAAATGTACTGAATCTGACATATGATTGACAGTTGCCTTCACCACTAGCGCCACTTCGAAATGTCAAGTTATAACGGCCATGTTACAACATTAACCTACTCTTAATAATAAAATAAGACCTTATTACAGCAGCTTACGACTTAATTTCTGTTTATAGCCTGTTTACCTACTTAAGGACAGCTTCTAAGTAGGTAATTAGGAATTTAACAAGGTATTTAAACTTATTTCAGTTGTTAGCTGGTTGTTAAGGAATTAAGGACGGTGTAGAATTCGATCAACGAACTTTGTAGCAACAAAAGCTTAACGCTTGGTAAAATTATAAAACTAATCTATACATATAATAAAATAGTAGGAAAGTCAAAACTGTACATTGAATATTTTTTAGAAAGAATACTTGGGGTGTGATCTACAATCGATACCGAAGCCAAAAATATAGTTTTAAGAATTTTTGTCTGTTTATCTGTTTGTCTGTATGTATGTCCGGGGTAAACTCAAAAAGTACTGGACGGATTTGAATGATTTCTTTTTTGTTGTATAGGTATTAAGTCTGGCCAACACATAGGCTATAATTTATCTTGGAAACTTGAACACCTGGTGCTGAACCGCAACGGACCAGCTAAACTATAAGAGATACAAAAATGGTGCGATAGCAAAAATTGTTCCACGTTATGAGCATTTTCTGCTGAGAGAATAAATTTTAAGATCTGGAACACCTGATGTGGAACTGCAAGAGCCCAGCTGCACTATAACATATACAGGAATGACGTCTCAACAAAGTTGTTCACCCAGATGAGCACTTTCTGTTGACATATAAAAATTGAAGATCTGGAACACCTGATGTGGAACACCAAGAGCCTAGCTACACTATAACATATACAGTCTGATGAGGATTTCCTGTTGACTTACAAAAATGAAAGATCTGGAACGTCTGGAATCGTCAGGCGCGTCCCGTTGGTTTCCCGTCCCCAGGCTCTAAGAATTTCACAACAGACGTTTTAGATCTTCGATTTTGTCGACCCCGTTGTCGCTGGTATAAGCAACAGGGTCCGCGTACGAAGTCGCGGGCAGAAGCTAGTAAATAATAATCTTATGTTTCATTACGTTTCACCATTTTATTTTAGTACTTAAAAAAACTTATCTAAACTTATTAAACCGCGGCTTTCAGTAGGTTACTAACCCGATTATATTTTTCCCTAAAAGTTTTGCTAGAGTTGTACAGACGCCATCTTACGAACCTGTTACTCTGTTTTTCTTTAATAGATTTAAAACTTTATCACAAGAACAGAAGGTTCATATTCTTTTGTGAGACAGATTGGGGTAGATTAATGTCGTGGCTTCTTACCAAATAGTACACCCACAAGCTCAACTAAAAAGAGGGTATTGATAAATTCTAACAATAATTACACCATTTAATTACTGTAAAACAAAAACAAAATACTTTGCATTAAACAGCAAAGCTTTAAATTGAAAAAGCTATAAAAATGTTATATCTAAACGAAAATCCACTCGTGTCGTACTGCACTAAGCTTTACTCATTCAGCAACATTTCGTATCTTCTCGATCGTCCTAACAATCCAATCATTTACAATCTCCTTAAACCCAGCGCCATAAACTGAAGCTCAACCCCGCTTGTTTCGTGGCCATAAAATTTATCAAGACGATGTATACTAATATTGTTAATGTGAATGTGAGTCTGTCTGTCTGTCTTATATTAAAAGAGTAAAAGTAAAGGGCTATTGAAGAACACCATGGATTTTAGTCAGTACAAGTCTGACTGTCCCGCCTCCCTGTCTTGCACGCGTAGCATGGCGATTCCACGAGTATCTCTATTCTACCAAGAAAAGACAAAAATCGTTATTCATAAACAAATTGACTATTTTTTTGCACAAATATGACACGATTCGTACACCATTAAAGAATAGAAACATACCTCTTCTATATTTTAAACATTACTATGCTAAAACCGATAAAAATCTTTTACGTTTTGTCATTTTGTCTATTCTCGCGTCGACAAAACCCGTTTCTACGGCGCCATGCTACGCGTGCTGGGCGGGAGGACCCTATTGATGATTTTACCACGATAAAAAAAGCCCTTGAGAACGTATCCATAGTATTATGCTCAATTCTCTGTGTGATAGTAGAAAGATATAAACCAGTATATACAATAAAACAGTAACAATGTCAACGGACATACAGGCTCTAGTTAGCGCACCCCACGCAATTTCTCCCCGTGCCTAATTGAAAACGGCTGTCCCCGAATGTCTTTGCTCTGTTTTTCTCCTAATTTAACCTAACATTTACTGCTACTTATAATGATGGAGACAGATCGGTGTTTACGTAGATGCAATCTAGTTTATGAGCTTTACTTAAGGCCAGGTATCTCGGAATTGACCTATTTTTGATTCAACCGTAAACAATCAAATTTACCTTTTTTCGGTCTGTTATAGTTCAATAAACTGTCTATGTTATTTTCTGGTTGAAAACGCGATATTTATAACTTGACTCGATCAAAAAAAAACGCGAAAATGGAGATTTTTTTAACGTTTTTTGAGTGGTACCTGAAGTAGATCAAACTTTTGGTCCTGAAGAGTATATCAATAAATAGGTAATGATGTTTGTCAGAACTTTATCTGGTTACTTTTTCATTTAATAACAATTTTAATTTATAAAAAGACGCCAATGTGTTTGGGCACATACGCCGTTTCATTCTAAGCACACATTCACTATCGTCCTCTCATCTTTTGCCTTTCAAAAGTAGTGTCATCACTGTCGTTCGTTGACGAATCAGTCAGCCAGCGTGGCTCTTACAGACTAGACATATGACACTTTTTTTCTGATCGGGGCTGTCAAATTTTCGTAATAGGAAAAATGGAAATTGAGAAAAAGACCGAGAAAATAAAAACGAATGATGCGTAGGCTTATAGATTATTCAAAATATGTTTAGGCATATATACGCTGTGTTTAATGGGACCTGATTAAACGTACATGGCTGTAAAAAACACATATAAACTTTCTATTTTCAATAACATATTATTTTCATTAATCAATAAGAAAAAGAAACCGAACTTACTGAATTTCATCGCAGGAAATTCCTGACGATCCCTACAGAGCAAATAATGGATTTGAGAGAATAAGAATTTTAGAATACGTATATTCCATTACGAATTGTTTCTATCAATATAGTTAGTAATTATACTCACAGATACCTAGATCAATGTTATCGTGATATCGTGATACGGTTCTTGTTCATCGTTCTGCAATATTTTGCATCCATCGTCCAATACTTTTGGATCTTTATAACATTTCATTGAACTAATGATAATAGCACTGAATTTCAGTCAACAATAATTTGTGGCACTAAATGTAAATGAAAACAACCACTAATCGTATCGAATTGCAATATATGAAAAGAAGCACTTCACTTTTATTATTATTTATTTCATTTCGTCACAGATTTATAACAATTTCGAAAAAACAGAATTAAATTAAATTAAATGAAAACTGCTTGTCAATTTTGAATACTTCAAAATTACATGTCACCTACAAAGAAGGCGTAGCACCCACCATGCGAAAAGGTTGAAAATCATTTCTTAAACTAAACATACAATACAGTTTTTTTTAGACGTACTTGTCTAGTATTATTATATAAACACTAAATAAAAAAAAATAGTTCTTGATCGTTATTCCAAGTTTTGTGGCGCGTCCACAATCTGTTTTACTAGGAATTAGCATCGCTTAAACGAAACTATAATAGTTTGATAGCTAAATCACTATTTTTAATTAGGGTTCCGTAGTCAACAAGGAACCCTCATAGTTTCGCCATGTCCGTCCGTCCGTCCGTCCGTCCGTCCGTCCGTCCGTCCGTCCGTCCGTCCGTCTGTCCGCAGTTTAGCTCAGAGACGCACAGTACTAGAGAGCTGTAATTTGGTGTAAATATACGGATTTGTTGTGCCGAAAAAGTGGTAAAATAAAATCTCGTAAAATATTTTTTTTTAGGGTACCTCCTGTACTTACACGTAAAGTGAGTTTTTTTTTTTTCTCGCGTACCCCTTAGTGTGGGGTATCATTAAATAGGCCTTTAAAAAATAATGATAGTTTCCATTAACAATTTTTTGATAAAAAAATTCGTTTGTGAAATAATAAGCTTTAAAGTGCTAAATTTTGCTCGATTCGAGTGTCCCCCCCCTCTACCAGCTAAACTGTTATGTTTGGGGGTGTGAAAAAATTCACAATAGTAGTATATATAACGAAGTTTAAAAGAAAATTATCATGACTAAGTAGGCTTTACAACTTTACGAGTAATAGTCGACCAACTTATAAAATGTACTTGGATACCATATTTTCTTAAACAAAATGTATCGCAGACAACTGCAAATGTAAGTTTGTCAACTTTATTTTTACAGCTTTTAAAGGTATGATTTTTGGGGATAGGTAGGTTTTTATCGTCAACTATTTTTAACTAAATTCAAAAAAAGGAGGAGGTTCTAAATTCGTCGTAATCTTTTTTCTTATGTATTTTCCCCGATTTCTCAAAGACTCCTGGACCGATATTGAAAATTCTTCTTTTTAAAATTAAATTCAGCGAATCAGTTTAGTTAGTTCGCATTAGTATTTTGATGGGCAACTACGGAACCCTACACTGTGCGTGGCCCGACATGCACTTGGCCGGTTTTTAGGGTTCCGTAGTCAACAAGGAACCCTTATAGTTTCGCCATGTCCGTCCGTCCGTCCGTCTGTCCGCAGTTTAGCTCAGAGACGCACAGTACTAGAGATCTGTAATTTGGTGTAAATATACGGATTTATTGTGCCGAAAAAGTGGTAAAATAAAATCTCGTAAAATATTTTTTTTTAGGGTACCTCCAGTACTTACACGTAAAGTGAGGATTTTTTTTTTCTCGCGTACCCCTTAGTGTGGGGTATCATTAAATAGGCCTTTAAAAAATAATGATAGTTTCCATTAACAATTTTTTGATAAAAAAATTCGTTTGTGAAATATTAAGGTTTAAAGTGCTAAATTTTGCTCGATTCGAGTGTCCCCCCCCTCTGCCAGCTAAACGGTTATGTTTGGGGGTGTGAAAAAATTCACAATAGTGGTATATATAACGAAGTTTAAAAGAAAATTATCATGACTAAGTAGGCTTTACAACTTTACGAGTAATAGTCGACCAACTTATAAAATGTACTTGAATATCATATTTTCTTAAACAAAATGTATCGGAGACAACTGCAAATGTAAGTTTGTCAACTTTATTTTTACAGCTTTTATAGGTATGTTTTTTGGGGATAGGTAGGTTTTTATCGTCAACTATTTTTAACTAAATTCAAAAAAAGGAGGAGGTTCTAAATTCGTTGTAATCTTTTTTCTTATGTATTTTCCCTGATTTCTCAGACTCCTGGACCGATTTTGGATTTAGTTAGTTCGCATAAGTATTTTGATGGGCAACTACGGAACCCTACACTGTGCGTGGCCCGACACGCACTTGGCCGGTTTTTGTATTTAGTAATACTTTTTCTAAACAATGACAATTTTATTTTTACATTTAGTGTGATATTTATTCCTAGAAAAGATGGGAAAGGCGCATTCGCGGGAAATTTATAATTTTGGTTGCTCTTATAGAACGAACAGAGGAGGATGGCACTACCATCGTTCACTTCATTTAGCCAGCTGCTAAAGTGTAGCAGCAACAGAAGTTCCCAATCTTGTTCTGATTTCCCACCAGAAACGTCAGGAAGTCTTTATAAGGCGATGTGACAAAAAATCTGCAATTTTGGTGTTTATATTTCAAAAAAACAAAAAGGATAAATTGGTAGTGTAATTTAAATGCTTATTATAATTTAGAATGTTTTCAAAATTATGCAGATATAAATTCCATATTCTTTGTAGTTATTTTTTAATAAACATGTATGTATCTATTAATGTGTTTTCCATGCATCAGTGAAAGAATTGTACTTAAATTATACGCAAAACATCGTATGATCATTGATGGTGATGAATTTATGATAAAAGAGATGAAAAATATGTTTTCAAATTCAAATCAGCAAATGTTTTATTATTATTTATTAGCATTTTTTATTTATTATTTACTACTACTGATGTCCCTTTAACACGGTGCTAGTGTCCGTCATTTATATCAAAATGTATCAAACACACCACCAGATGTTGAAGGGCGACCCGCTTTGTATACGCATGGTAATAAAACGCTCGTGTGCTTGGGGCTTAATAGATAATTGGGCATTGTCATTTTGGCACGGTATGCCAATGTTAATGAATTTTCTACAAATTAGTAGTTTTTTTTTGTTAACTGGGGACATCAAAATCTGTGTCAAAATGTTATAAAATATATTTAGGTCTCTGAATGGAAAAAAATATTTGTAAAATATTTGTCTGCATCAATAGGTATTTATATCTATTTTTATTCGTAAATATATTGACATCCTTTTGATGAAATATTCTACTAGAGTAATAAATATATTTTGCGTAAAGAGAACACTGTAAGAAATATTGAAGTTGAAGAAATGAAATACATAAAACTTAGGTTTCCGCGATAGTGGCGCTGATTGCGGCGAACGTCGTCAAACTTTCACCGCTCATTGAACGACGATTTTTCATAATAAGGGTGCCTTAACTGGATAATGTTTTGTTTATTTTTATTTAGGTTAGTTATATTGAGGTTAGATTAATCTAGAGTACCAACTTACCGCTGGAACAGGACTTTTGTCTAAGCTATGTACGGTAGGTCTAGTGGTAGAGTATAGTGTACTTTGAAAAATCGGCGTGCGTTTTCGCTATGGGCTTCTACTAGTGGTGTGCTTCAAACATCTTACCGCTCGTCGCCCCCCCTCGATAAATCCTTCCACTAAGCCGTAAGGTCGTGTCTAAGCACTCCACGTTTTTTAAACGCGCGACTTTAAACAAGAAAATCTTAATCAAGAACTTGGCAAATACAATTGTTTTCTTATGGAGAAAGAAACTTTTGCCCTAAAATGGGAAAAGATAAATTTTCTCATACATATTTTGTGAGTTTAAAAAAATGCCTTTTAGCAGTAGTAAGTAAGTACCTATATGTCACTACTGTCTTGTTAACTTGGTACAGCACTTGCCAGAAGTGATTCTTTGTATTGAATGAATCAATGCCTGGCCACTTTTTATTCAGTAGCCTTATATTTATGAAAAGAAAAAATTTAAGAAAAGTAGCATATTGTAGAGAAGTATAAAAATATTGCTCACAGTCACAGTGGTCCATATTTATAGGAATTTAAAATAAGAACACAACAAAAAAGAACATGTAACGCTACCAGAGCAAAGTACTGCAATGGTACCGGTAGATTCCATCATCATTTTCCTTAACACCATTCAATTTTGCTCTATTCTTCTCAGAATCTGTGTATAACAGTAAATTCATAGCACACAAAACACAATATGAATATCCATTCATGCTGACATGCAAAGTTCTTTCAGAAATAACTGGTATTGACTTGAACTTTGAACTTAAAGGTAAATATAATTACTTATAACTAATTATTCTAGATGTAGCCGTAAATACAAAGTACTGCGCCATATCAAGTCATAATAATACGATTAAGAGGAAAACTGGGATGCTGACGCAATCACGTAACTAAGGTTAGTGTTCGTTAAGGAGAGCATATAATAATATTATAATATTATAAACAAAGGTTTATTGAGTTTTATAGCAAGATGTCTTGATAATAATGTTCTAGTTAGTAATAAAAGCTTCGTAAACCTAAGTTTACGAAGCTCTTATTACGGCCATTCTCCAGATAGGTGTTATTTGCCTAATTACCGTGCCCTTTTTTAATTTCACTGATAAGACGTTAAACACATTAGAATATGAAACATATAAAAGATAGGAATTCAATAGTTATTTTGGCATTTTGTTATTCCTGGTGGTTTTCTAGATAATGAGATTTTTAAAAAAAATGGGTACGGTAATTAGTCAAGTTGAATATTTGATGCTACGGTAATTAGAAAATATTTTGTATCTAAATACTTGTATCATTATTTTCTTTCAATTGTTCAATATTGCTCAATAATGACAAAGTAATAGTAGAAGAAGATGAGAGAGCACTAGTTGGACGCAGAGTTGATATTATTAAGGTAGGTATGGAAGTGTTGGCATCACCTCCGAACTCCTAAAAACTGCAGGCCAACCTGTGCTCGGCGAGCTTAAGAGGCTGTTCAACTTCGTCATAGCCAGTGGGATTACCCCAGAGGAGGCGTGGAGCAGGGGCGCGGTGACATTGTTTTTCAAGAAAGGAGACAAAAATTCTCCTCAAAAACTACAGACCAATCCCGTTCCTGTGTTACATCTACAAGCTGTTTTCGAGTGTCGGTCGTCACGAATCGGCTTTCCGCTAGTTTTGACGTTTTCCAGCCACCGGAGCAGGCTGGGTTTCGTAAAGGCTAATTATATAGCACCTTAGACCACATACACACAGTGCGGCAGGTTATACAGAAGACAGAGAAGTATAACCGGCCTTTCTGGACTAAGTACAAAAAAGCCTTCGGTTCCGTCGAAACCTGGGCTGCTTTGGAATCCTTGCAGCGATGCCAAGTCAATTGGCGGTACATAGAGGTGCTGGCGACATCAACGCCATGCTATAATGTAGGTTTACATTATAGCATGGCGTCGATGTCGGTCCAAGTACAAAACACCATCCAGCTGCTAAGAGGTGTGAGACAGGGAGTTGTAATATCCCCTAACTAAACTGTTTACCAACCCGCTGGAGGATTTGTTCAAGAAGCTGGACTGGAACGGACTGGGCATCAATGTCAACGATGAATACCTAATGCACCTTCGTTTTGCTGATGACATAGTTATTATGGCGAAATCGCTGCAAGACCTGCAAAAAATGCTGAACAGTCTCAATGCTGCCTCGAGACGTGTGGGTCTTGGGATGAACCTGGACAAGACCAAGGTCATGGTCAATGACCATGTCGTCCCAGAACCATTTTCCGTCGATGGTTTATCACTCGAAGTTGTCCAAGAATACATCTACCTCGGATAGGTATTACAGCTGAGTAGAGATAAATTTGAGCGGGACATTTCGAGAAGAGTGCAGCTTGGCATTTGGGAAAATGCGTCATATTGTCACGTCACCACTGCCACAGTGTCTGAAAAGCCGGGTGTTCAATTAGTGCGTCCTTCCAGTCCTAACCTACGAAGCTTAAACGTAGAACATATCAGTCAAGCTGGCCCACTGACTTCATGTCACACAGCGTGCTAAGGAAAGGTCTATGCTTGGGTTTTCACTAAGGGTTAAAATCCGGAATGAGGTACGGCATAAGACCAAAGTTACAGATATTTTCCAAATCTATAGCAAGCTGAAGTGGCAGTAGGTTGGTCATGTCTGCCGCAGAACCGACGATAGGTGGAGTGGGATGGTTTTTGAATGGAGACCGCGTGTCGGTAAGCGTAGGGAGGTACGCCCCCTGGCAAGATGGACCGATGACCTGAAGAAGGTGACTGGCAGTGACTGGATGAAAAAAGCAGGAGATCGTGCGCTGGGGCGCTCCCCGGGAGATGCCTATGTCCAGCAGTGGACTGCGAAAGGTTGCAAGAGGATCTGATAATGCTGTTATCAAGCTCCTCAAGTATCCTCGATTGTTCCCAAGTTTCCCTTTTCCTTTTGTCTTTTATTACTCTCTACTCTGATTTTTTCTGTATAAGTTTTACATACAACGGTAATTATTAAGACATGGTAATTATGTATACGGTAATTAGAAAACGATAGACTTTCTTCAAAATTTCGAAAACCAACACAGTCTGCAAATACTGGCTTATCATAACATACGTAAGCCAAAGTACTGTTTCATTTATATTATCAACTAGGGTCTAACTTAAAAAAATGAGTATTTAAATAAGTATAACGGTAATTAGAAAAGTTTTGAACCAAGGGCTACGGAAATTATATACTCAAGTGTTTCGTTGGCGCTACAGTAGAGTTTGAGACGTACGACTGCTAATGGGCTGTAGCACAGCCTGAGGACATTCGACGCGTGCGGTACTGATGTGCCAAATACCGTTATTTAGGCATGTGCACCCGAGAACAGATCATGTTACGGCAATTATAACTTTCTATCGGACACGCAGTTATTTAATTATAATTATTTATAGACTGGTTCTATTGAGTCCATATTTTGGTAGGTGATACACGTTGCTTAGTATTGTTTAAAACTTTGAATGGATCAAAGTAAATCTGCAGGTTTGAGAAATTACAAGCAAGTTTTAACATTAAGTTGGGGTGCGGACAGGCCACGGTAATTAGAAAATAGTGCTTTTTCGAACAGAGATTCAATTAATTTAGGCCTACTAGTTAAAAATAGAACCCAATATTTTGTTTACAGCTAGATACGGTCGTAATCTAACATATAAAAAAAAACCACGCGTGAATATGATCATATTACAGATTTAGTAAGCCCGGACACATAAAAACTTGCAACCGGAGAATGGCCGATTACTAACCTATTCATGATTTTCATTATAAGATGGAACTTTAACAGAATCATAATTATTAAGAAAATATTATGACTGTGTTGTACGCAGTTCTATAATCTAAATCCAAATAAAAAGATTTGAGACCTATTTTTTCTTTTGTTAAACAAATCTAATCAAAATTGACAAAGAAGTGTCGTACACTTTAAAATTGCCAACACGTCAGGAGCAAGAACAGTTTTTAATTACTTCTGAGTTTTGATGCATTATATATTTGTAAATATGCATTGATTTCACATAAGAAAAAGCACCTGTCCATTATTTTTCAAAACTGTAGCTGACAGGTTAATTAAATATGTTATGTTTTTGCCAAAATAACCGTTAAGGCTTCTTGGCTTTATATGGTTGAAACACTGCTGAAAAGAGTTATTATTTCACACAAACACACTTTGATTTATAAACAAAAGAAATCATCAAGATAATTCTCCAAGAATAAAGAAACAACCGTTTCACAATTGTAGGGTAACCGCGAAACGCAAAATAAAGTCACAGACTACAAAATACACGCAATAAAACGCAATCACCAACACATTATGGCAAACATTCAGCTTTTGCTCCAAAAACATTTCCTTTTTTTCTAAAAACATGTTCATTGTGCTAGTAATCTGTGGTTGTTGTTTTCCCCCCTTACATTCCCCCTTGACATCATTTTACTTACGGGAAAGCAGTTATTGTCCCACCCATTTTTATTGCCTATAAAAAACAGAAGCTCTGAAAACATTATCTGTATGATGGAAAATCTGATAAGGAGACGTCGAATAGGCTATTAAATGTGCGTAGGTAGGTTATAACCTACTTAATCTTTCTCATAAATACATAAATTCTTGACTATTGCAGAAACACTACATATCGCACCTGCTATGGCAGTTTTTCTTTTTTGTGGAGAATTATAACACGAGTTCTCCTCCTCTAAGGCCGCTTTCACATTAGGACGTTAGCAGCGCGACAGTAGCGCGGCAGAAGCACATTCCTTTACATTTTATATGAACAGCCGCGCATAAGCAGCGTCTGTCGCGCGACTGTCGCCCAAATGTGAAAGCAGCGTTAAGGTAACCTTCCGAAATATTTTCGCGGCACACGGCAGTCATTTGGCCCAATAATAATTAGGGTCTCAACTGAATAGAACACAGCTTCTCGCGGGCTTCAAAGATGACGTGTACATCTGGCATAACAAGTTACGAAAATATTTGAAAAAAGAAAATTGCTTGAAACTATTTTAAACGAAGAACTGTCAGTTTATCCTTATCTACAACATTTTTTTTCTGCATAAGGGTCTCAGCACACATATGGGATCGGAAAGGGATCGTCACCGTATCGCCTCGAGCCGTTCAGAATGGTTTGTATTAAACTCCCTACTGCAACGCACACTAATCGGAATAATAACGTAATCGCCTCGCCTCGGAACAGGCTCCGAACTTGAATTCCCGCGCTTACGGCTCATGGTCCCCGCGCTTACGTTTCTCCGTCCCCGCGCTTACGTCTCTCCGTACCCGAGCTCACATCTCTTCGTCCACCCTTTCCCCTTTCCCCACCCGCGACTTGCCTGCTAAAGACGCCGCCATTCGCAAGGAGTATTTCATTCGTGTTGCGCGTATGTTGTTACGTCAGCGGTCAGCCAGGGGGCGGCGAGGCGTAAGCGCGGTGTCGCCTAGCCGTAGCCGAGTTGACGTACAGGCGCTGCTGATACACTTTCGTTACGTGCATACGGTAGGTTGACGCCTGGTTGACAGCGAGGCGAAAGGCGTTACGGTTACGATCCCTTTCCGATCTCATATGTGTGCTGAGACCTTAAGGCTGATTTTTGAATAGTCAGATAACTTTTATCTGAGGAATTAAAACAACGGTTTGACATATTTTCCATCCTGATAAGCTGTCAAACCGCCATTTTTATTCCTCGTATTAAAGTTATCCGACTATTGAAAAAGCAGAAAGGTAAAAAGTAATTCAATCTGCAATAACTGTGACAAGTTAAATTGTTACTTTATTGTCTATTAATCTTACTTCTATCATATTTATTTCTCAATTACGATAATATTACGTAATGTACTAAACCGATAATTAAGTTCAGTATTAAAAACTTCAGCAGCTGTTCCTTTCATTGGCCTCGCAAACTTAATGAGCAAACTTCATCAGATGTTTTCTAGGAAATTTAATTACATCATAGGCTTTTTTATTTGCCAATTAGTTTATTACTGATAAAACTGGGCAGACTTTTAACTACTGAAATTATGATTAATATTTCAGAGTATTCTTGATTTTCAACTTAGTGTTGATTTAGTTAAATATTACGTCTTGGCGGGCGCACTGCCGTGCCCGCAGATTTATTTTGTTCGCCATCGTAGAAAAATTCGGATACGCCGCAATCGCGGTGGTAAGAACCCTCTTTGAGGAGTGGCTGGATAGGCGTCATGGCGTCCTGACCTACCGCATGACGCATGACGCAGGTCGCGGGACTTATTTCCTTACCGTGACCCCGGAAGACAAATGGCTATTGAAGGATACTGTGGATTTTAGTCAGTACAAGTCTGACAGTCCCTCCCGCCCTGCCCGGGGTGGTGAGGACTGATTTGTTAATTTTACCACGCTAAGAAAAAAAATATACCAGAATCATTTCCTTATTAGCTTTAGGTGCTATTAAATTGAGCCAAAGAGGTAAAAACGCTTTTACAGTGCCTCCCCAAATCGTTTGGAATTAAAACAATCAAAACCAATAGACGCAACGCTCTTGTTCGGCAATTAAAACATTTTTTGTGAATCATTTCCGTCCCAAAGGGATTGAGTGTAATAACAATTAGACAAAGCTATTAACTGGGTAACACCATCTGGCTAACGTATCTGTTGGTGAAATAAAACGACTCATACTTAACCCAAAAATACCGAAAAAATAACCGTAACTTTTGTATCTAAATCCTTTTTTATATCATCATTTACTTTTTTCAACTTGTTCGGAGCAGCTTACCTGGTATAACGGAGTAAAAATCTCTTACATTGAGCGACTGCATGAGTTATACGATAACCTCTTTAGACTAGTTGGACTACTTTTGACTGGCCTGTTGGTCTAGTGGTTAATGTCCCTGACTGCTATGCCGGAGGTCGTGGGTTTGATTCCCACCAAGGACAAATGTTTGTGTGAAGAGCACGATTATTTGTTCCGTGTCTGGGTGTAATTTATCTAAAATATGTATGTATTTAGAAACATATAAGTATGTTTATCAGTTGTCTAGTACCCATAACACAAGCTCTCCTTAGCTTGGGACTAGATGGCGTTGTGTGATAGTTGTGGAATATTAGTATTAGTTGTCAGGCTTTCGGGATGCAACTGCAAGTAACGACTGTCAAAGAAATACAAATGATAGCCAGGTAATAGATGGTCCACGGATCTACGAATGAGTCAAAAGATAGACCCTTGTGGGTCATATAATAATTTACCTGCAAGCCCCTCTAAATCCCTTTTTATGTATACCAAAAATAATAAATTCATTTGTTCACAGTAATCTCAATAAACAAAAGGTTTTGCCCTAAACATTACATTATGATTCCTTAGAGTAACAAAATAAAATACAAGACTTTTTGTCTCATAAACGAAGATTTCATATCTAAAAGACCCTAATCTTTAAATTTATTTTGCGGAAATAAAACGGATCTAAAACAAAAGGTGTGATGACAGAATAACAAAGGTAAGAAAATTAATTTGGTCATTAATTAAAAACAGTTAGTTTATCTGACAAACTTTCTTTGTTGTGAGATGTATTTGATAATACGAAAACTTTTGATTTTAGCATAAGATGTTTTAACTGTTCTTGGAATTTCCTGACTTATTTTTCCGGTTTTAGGGTTGTTTTTTATTTCACGTGAACTCTCATGTTCTGGCGCATGTACTGAAGTAATTAATTATAGAATTACATGTTGTAGGATTACATGGATTGCCATCATAGTCGACCGCGTGGATGGTACACATCGCAAGAATGACAATAACCACATTCATTGCCGATACCAAAATGCAACACAAAAAGCTGCAGCGGCAAACACACACGTAACTTTAACTTTGGTCGTTAACGTATACGTGTGCAACAAGCCTTATTATTTAAAAAATTGAATGACTAGCCCATTCCAAACATCACAAATTAGTCATCATCATCAGCCTATAATGTTGCCCTGCTGGGACACAGGCCTCCTCTCTGTGAGAGGGACGAATTAGTACTTTATATTAAAAAGGAATAATTAATTTAAAGCGTTGTAAATATGACGGGCGGACATTTAGAGGGCCAAAGCCTGCCAGGGTCGCAGGGCTAAAGAATTACCGTGACCCTGGAACGTAAAGATCTATTGAAGGACACTGTGGATTTTAATCAGTAGCTTGGTAGAAGTCTGACAGTCCCTACCCTGTCCTGGGATGGGAGGACTCATTTGATGATTTTTCCATGATAAAAAAATGCCTTGTAAATGCGTCATAGATCCTATCAAACACTTCTTGCATTCAAAATTCCAAGAGTCTATTTTAAAAATGTCAGAAAAAAATATACAATTTACTTCAATAAATTAATTCAAAGCACCTCATAATTACCAAATAGTACGCCAAAAAATTACATCTACAAAAAAAACAAGCCTTTACAAAAACCTCCTCCACAGCCTTGAAGCAACTTCAAATTAGTCGGATTCAATTACAGCCATCTTAATCTAATCTCATCTCAATTACTCTATAACTAGAGGCTGCAAACACACTAGATCATGTTGAGATAGGGCTGACAACTTGAAAGCTTGTCGTAGGCAAATGTTTAAGTAAATTTTGTGGGTAGTGACAGCCATGTCAGCAAAATAACAGCATACTGTCTAAAACCCTTTTTGGGGACATGCAATTTACTATCTACATACAGACTGGACATCAACGTACCCCAATCTTTCAACCCAATCGAATAGGAACCTTCTGATATTGTATTAAATTGAAAATCTATCAAATTCTTCTGTACATTGTTTCAGTTGATTGTCTCATTAGACGTATAATTATGATGAAAGAAGGTGATACAGATTACAGAATGATGTACAACTTTGTTTTTCGAGATGGCAAAAATATGAAAATTACTTTTTAAAATTTATAGTAGATTTACAAGCGTTATTCAGTGCAACATACATACATATTATGAGGTTTGATTCCTCAGTTCAAACAGTCTTTTAATGTCTTTTATATCAAAATGATAAAGATGAAGCCCGTAGTGAAAACTATTTGCCAAGTTAATGGTAATAAGATCGCTTCCTATTACATAGATTAGGTGTTAAAATTCAATGATTGAATTTTGAAATTAAATTTTTCAATAATTTAAATTTCAACTGTGAGAATTTGTAAGTGCGTTATGTTATAATTACTCATCTTGTTTTTGATTTTATTACACCGTTATGCTTTCGAGGACTATGGGGATACATTTTGTTAAAAAATATTGTTAATTCATAGCGAAAGGATAGTAAAATTTAACTAACAATGAAATATATTGTTAGGTTTCCGACGAGAAAAACAGTCATAGGTTGTGGTGACCCACACACCTACTGGTCTTCCACGAAACTTTATAAAATTTCCTTTCAATATTATTATAAAATCAAAGAAGTTAGTCTCGTAGGGATTTTTGTCTTTGTTTAGTTGTACAAGACAATACATAAGCTCAAACTCTACAAGTGATTGTTCGTAATTCTATCAATGGAAGACACAGTAATTGACAGGAAAAGGTGAATAAATGAATCTATGGTTCTTAGAAACTCCTAGGTCACTGCGGTCTAACTAAATTAATTGTAACTTCTCTTCACAAAACTGTAGACGCGTAGCACAAGTTACTGACGTAAACGTGAAGTATATTAATTACTATAAGAATAAAGTCATCAACTCAATATTTACGATGTAGATTATCATTCTTTTCAGAATATTAGTTGTAGTTTTTTACTGATGTAACGACTGAATTTTTATTGACGTGATAACATCTTACAATTCGATGCCCGGCTGCACGCACGAAAAAAGATGACGTCATGCGGCGTTACCTGGATCTGTAGCGTTCCATAGCAACGGCGTGTCAATGTTTGTTTATAGCAACGTAAGTGCAGTATTTTCTTATGACGTTGTCACGTTCAACTGTCGTCAGTAAACCGACTTTACAGCCAACCGATTTTTTTTTTAAATTGCATAAATACTTCCTTGATGTTAACGTCTCCCCCTCGTGCTAGAACTCCTGAACTCATCATTCATAATTTTATTTCAGAAGACTTCTACTACTACATAAAGCATAATACTCGATCCTTCTTAATTTAATCGACTTAGAGCCCAGAAGGAATTTTCTGATTACATTGATTACGCGAGGTTTTATATAATTGTTAAAGTAGTTGGAACTACGTAACATGATAAATTGGGTTACCCTACATCAAATTGGGTTACACATCTTTGAAAATTTTATGTTAGCCCCACTTCCTTATCGCATTTACCTGAAGAAACCTTCCACACCGCTACATTGGTTCCTGAAATGTAATTTGTTGAATGCGGTTTTTTATTCTTTTCTACCTTTCCTCTCAAGAAAATAGGAAAAAGGAGGTCGGCTTTTTCAGTTTTAGTACATCAGAAATTCACCAAATAGGCCGTTGGAAAACATTGGAACAGGTATGGAAATGGCCTGTAACTGAGGCTATACAGTATGTTACGTTGAACGAGGGTCTTGTTTAAACTTACCTACACCTTGTATAATGCTGGTGGATGTCGATTGAGAATTAGCATAATACAATGGGGCGCGGCTGACGCAGTGACTGAGCAATTGACTTCTGCGCTGCATGTCGCAGGTTCCACGCCCACACGGTGCAATTACATAATTATTTGTATGATCTACAGGTAGTTTTTTTCGGGATATGATGTATGTATGAAGCAAGAGTTTTCATAGTGTGAGGCAAAGTTTACTTAAAAAAAACACCCAACACCTAAAATGCAAAAAGAATAAAATATTTTAAATCAAAAACAGCAGACATTTTTCTACAAAGAAATATGAATAAACTAAAACATAACAGAGACAGACAAGTCAGCATAAAAAGTTAACTGCAAAATGTGTGAAAATGTCTTTTCATTTTACGTTTCACTGCACTCTCAGATCTTTACCCAGAGTCGCCCTGTCGGTCGCCACATTACGGGCCAAACAGTGTAATGCACTACAAAATAAAAATCGGAACAGAATTCCATTAGATTTTACCACTACAGTGTACCAACATACATATTGTATATGTAGGAGATAACGTAATATGTTTGAGATGAAAGGAAAATAGTCGTCTGTTTCGCTTTTAGTTATTTACTAGAGATGTGCCTACTAGTTGATAAAGTCAGCGCTTTTGACCGAATAGCCGACTATTCGGCCAAAGCGCTGACTAGTCGCCTGGGGTAATTAATAACCTTTCCAGTCTTTTTTTACTCATAGTTAGTGATTGCCTTACAGTTTATTAAATAACAATCATACTAGTTGTTTCCCGCGGCTTCGTTCCCCCGTATAGCCTATGACTGCATCGAGGGACTCTTTTATCCCTTACCTACTTATTCATAAAAATGGCGTGCAAATGGAACTTACATAAAAATGTACATACTTTCGCATAGAATACTTATGAGCTGAATTAGTAGGATGAATCGACTTCTCCGTTAGTTATAGTTACTGATAAAAGAAGTATAATTTCTAGTCACAGATACCTACATTTTCAATTTCCATGTATACACAGCGGTTGTGATTGAGTGTACTTTATAATGAACTCAATGTACACGAGTTAGCTGTACATTAAACGACACTATCATTTTCGGTAGCTACTGTACTGAAACAACGAGAAAGATCGGATAACCGACTATTCGGCCAGTCGGCCAAAGTCACAGTTGGCCCAACTCTATTGTTTACTCTTAAAACAAACACATGGTACAAGATCTTGTTTAAATTTCCTATAAATAACTTGTTTCTAACTTTGGCAATATTGTAATGATTACTTTGAAGTATTTTGGGAACAGTTATGTTACTATTTTACTAAGTTTGCAACTTGTTCATCTATCTACCTAATATAAATGAAAATGAATTGTTGTTCGTTAGTCTGATTAAAACTCGAGAACGGCTGGGCCGATTGAGCTGATTTTGGTTTTGAATTATTTTGGAAAGTCCAGGGAAGGTTTAAAAGGTTTTTTGTTAATCCTTTCTCAGGCGGTACGGAGTTCGCCAAGGGGTACGCGAGAAAAAAAAAATTATTATTACGTGTAAGTACTGGAGGTACCCTAAAAAAAAATATTTTACGGGTCAGCTAGTTTAATATAATTTTAAATTAATAAGTATAATATTTAGCCTTTGTACTATTAATTTGGCCTTATATTTTGTATTGTGTGTACATAAATGATTGAATAAATAAATAAATAAATTTAGTTAATATTAACACTTGTAATTGCAAGCATATGTATTACGCAAAATTATTTGGACGTCAATTTAAAAGAATCTCCAATAATTCATATTTCATAAACGCTGCCCACCCTGCAACGAGGATGTGAAGAAAAGTAGGAAGAATGTTGTGTCGTCTTATAAAAGGAAAATATTTTCGATAAAATGGGATTGATATGAGTGATGGATGATTCAAACTAAATCTTTAAAATATTTCCGATATACCGTGGGTATAAAATACTGCAGTAGCAAAACATACTGTGAGGTAAAAGTTAAGTTAAAAAAAAGAAACATGAAATGATAAATATCTGCTAAGAATATCTAGTTAATATTAACCACGCAATCATTCTCAGATGGCATGCAATTCTATTCACTTAGGGTTATCAGATAGAAAATTTGTAAGTACGGAAAAAAAGCCTGATTTCCATTGACAAATCTCGAATTTTCTGAACTCTTCAGCAGTAATTTACAGATTTACACGACAAGTGGACCCATATATTTAATGTCTATTTTAGGAGTATTTGTGCAATGGTCATGAACGGAGACGATTTTTAAAAGAATTTTATTTATTTTCAGAGAAAAAAGATCTGAAATATATTTTTACGAAACTTCTAAAAATCTTGAGATGGAAACCTTAAATTCACCCTCTCTAACATTGAGGGTTTCCACAAGCCTCGATCAATTACTCACTGTCTGAAACCCGAGATCCAAATCTCGATCTAAGTACTAAAAGTGGACACTGATCGAGATCGATACATCTTCAGTAACTTTACGAGATTTCTTTAAAATATGGACGAATTTCAAAAGAGATTTCTGATGTCGTCTAAAGTATGCTCGACTCGTTTTGAAAACTCTTGAGGTTGAATCTTAATATTGTCGTGAGTATAATTTGATTTAGAGCAGTGGTGGCCCAGTGGTATCGACCCCGACTTACGAAATGTAGGTCGTGGGTTCGAATCTGGGCAGGCGCATTACTTTGTGTAATTTATTTCATCGCCACTGCTCTCAAAACGGTGAAGGAAAACATCGTGAGGAAACCGGCATGTCCTATAACCAAACATTCGAAGACATGTGACATCACAGATTTTTTTAGGACTTATAAGGTAGAAATCTCTTAAGAAAAAAAATACAACTGGTTATAAAAATAACCACTTATCGTCTATACTTCATGTAACTACAACAAATAATTTTCTGTTATGGGTTGACCTAAAATAAACGTTTTTTTTTTAATACTTAGATATAAAGTACCTATAGATTTATTTCGATTTTTATCCTCGCAATTTCTATTGCAACAAATAAATTGCGCATTTCATTTAAATAATTTCTGCTGTATTTTTTATTGTATTAGTGATAGGATCGTATTTGACCAGTATCTTGCATTTTAATAAACACAAGAATGACTTAGGTACAGAAGTCGTCCTCACCTAGAATTTCAAAACACGGGCTTTAATCGGTTTGTCAAAGTATCAAGTGTTACGGTCTGAAGCCAATTTTCAGCAGTTAGAATTCAGAGTTGGGTAAACGTTTACAAACTGTTCGGCCAAAGCCAATTGCAGGTTGAATGTAATAGTTCGCTTCGGATCCAATTGGTAGAATTACCAACTCAGAGTACACTTTAATTGGATAGCGTTCTTACGAGTACATGCTGATAGTGTGAGTCAATAGAATTGAGAGGAACAAAAACACATACAACAAAAATAAAGAAGAGTTTTGTGATAAAAACAAAAATTCGTTTCACAAATTATAAAATATTATCTCTAACGCGATAAGAACTAATGTAGACGCAATAAATACTGAAACCGACAATGGCCACAACGAGCCCCATAGTCTCACGGACACAGTCACCGACTCACAAAACAAACACACCATTATCTCACTTTCGTAACTCTCATAACTATATCTACATTGAATTAATAATAAACGAATATTCATTATCTGTTCAGATACGGCAGAGCACAGCGCGCGGCGATACGAGGCGATACGAGTGCTTCCTGAGCAGCTGTGAGTCTGTGACCCTATGACCTCGCATAACAAAATGCCTTATCACAACCACACTTCCAACTTACTGACCGACGCGAAGGATCGCTATCAGTCGCCAACGAAACCCGACAGTGTAAACATGGACGTGAAATGATGAGGTCTACTGAAGTGAATGATGTGTGAGTTGTTACGATGGGTGATCTGCTACCGAGTATACCGAGAAGTACGTACGCGAGTGAGCTAGAAGGGGGGAACTACAGCGTCGAAGGTGTGGGGGTGACGGAGTACGGCTCTGATGCGGAGCTGGCTGGTGTGGAGCTGTTCCGTGACTACCCGGAGGCTCTGCTGCGGTTTGCTTCTGTGTGCTGCGTGCTCTTCATGCTGGTGGGGATACCTGGCAATCTCATCACCATCGTTGCGCTGGCGAGGTGCAAGAAGGTCAGTAGTTTCAAGTTTATGTAGTAATCAATCTTATCTAAGTTTTAAACCTGAAATAATAAGGACATACAATGTGTAACGTTAAATGCGCAAAACCTCTCGTGGGGTAACCCATGTTACTGAACAATGTTTCTAGAAGGCTTTTTGGAAATTTGCAAAAAATAAAAATGATTTTTCATACCGATGGGCCCGATCAATTTCTCATTTTGTTAACAGTAACGTAAAATACATTTAGAAGATACTAGCGGCCCTGTACGTGCTTCGCTAATTTGACAGCAAAATCCCCATTAGCAAAATTATCCAATTTGTTACAAAAAATGTGATCTAAATAGTCCGAACAAAGCCTAAACATTTGCATTAATTGGAATTGAATTGATTGGAACGAAAAGACTAAGTGGCATTGATAGAAGATAGAAGATGAGATACGTACGTCGTACACATTCTAAATCCCGCTATAAGTTCCATGTTATAGTGATACATTTTTATATCATTAAGAATAAAATAATATTGTATTACGTATTGTCTAGACAAGACGAGTTTGTCTATTATAACAAAACTTAACGGTAGTAGACGGAAGGAAAAACAAATTATGTAAAAGATTGTGGCAAGTGAAAGGTCAAGAGAAACCTGATAAGATCTGTCTTGTAGAGTCCATTATAGTGTTCATTTACGTAGTTTTTGTAGGTAAGATTCATCAGCATTAAAAGATTGAACTGCAAATCTAATTAGCCAGTTAGTAAGAGGAACGTAATTTTAGTTTTTTTTTCAATGAATTTTTAAAAAGATAAAATACGCATCAGAACTCAGGTGTGGAGGTAACTGTCATCAAAATTATGAAAAAAAAAATACGTGCCTGGAAGTGAAGTATCGTGAACTTGAAAATCGTAGGCTCGTCGTCAATTTTGGTTTACATAGCAATAGTAAAAATACGAGTTTCATTTTTTTTGATAATCTAACTTGAAGACTAATCGTGGTTTTTCAGTCATCTTGCCTTTGTTTTAATGAACTGGTAGGACACTCAAAATATTAATTTTTTGTCGATACTGTATCTAGTGTTTTACGTTATACGGGCTGATATCAAATATAAAAATTAGGTCATAAAAACAACTGCATTTCGTGAAATATAAATCTTTATAACATAAGACAAATGTACCAAAAAAATATAAGTTTCCCCAACTAAAGTCCAATTTTTTTTTAAATCGTGGTAAAATCATCAAATGAGTCCTCCCAACCCGGGCAGGGCGGGAGGGACTGTCAGACTTGTACTGACTACAATCCACGGTGTCCTTCAAAGCCCTTTATGTTCCGGGGTCACGGTGAGGAAATAAATCCCGAGAGGAAGTCCAGAATATTGCAAGAAAAATAGCATAGCAATTTAAACATTATAGGAAACGGTACATCAAAACAATTGGTATATTTTTTTACAATTACAGTGGGTAATTAGCCAAAATTTTCTTCATATGGGTAGTATAGTAATTTCTATAAATTACTTCAATAATTTTGTTTAAAAATACTTGAACGCCAGTGAGCAATGACTAAGAATTTATAGAACTGTGCGTTCATTAATTCATTATATTTGAAACATTGTACTCGTTAACCAACTGAGCAAATAATTAACGGGTATACTCAAGTGTATGCTAATTGCACATTCTTAATAATAGATTCAATGAATCATCATCTGCCTGCCTTTCCCCAACTATATTGGGGTCGGCTTCCAATCGAACCAGACGCAGCTGGATATCAGTATTTTACATGGAGTAACTGTCTGTCGGACCTCCACAACCCCTAACTGGGTAATACAATACCCCCTGGCAACTGTTTATCAGACTTTTATAGCTTCTGACTAATTTATAGTAACGACTGCTAGGATCTACAAATGACAGCCGGGACCAACGGCTTTACATGCTTTCCGAGGCACGGAGGAAACTCGCTATGACAGATGGTCACCCATCCACAGACCAACCTCGGCAAGCGCGGCTTAACCCGGAAGATCGGCCTGTGCTGCTGTAATCATTTAGCCACGAGCTCCTCAATAATAGATTCAATGAATAAGGATAATGAAACATTCAAGACATAGATATACTAAGAAGTATTGAAGCCTTGTTTGAGTGGTAAAATCATCAAAAGAGTTCAGTACTAAGCTTTACCGAGGGTCCCAGTTAAAGCGGAAAGGTCTGTCAGTGATAGCGACTAAAAATCCACCCTCTTTTTTTTTGGGTTGCTCTTTGCGCTCTAAGGCCGCGACAGCCTGCCTAGACAGTCCTGCAGCCCTGTCGGGGCCTCATTAGTTTACTAACAGCTCCTTGAACACTACATCGTCGACACGGGCTTGCTCCTGTAGAACGTTTTATATCATAAAAATATACCAAGTCTACTCTTAAGAAACATTCCAAATGTCTTTTAAACACCTGAAACAGTTACAACATTGAATTCAGTGTTTTAATTTCATATCATTTTTCTATAACAGAGCCATAATTATTTCTTATTTCCATGCAGTAACATTGCCAAATTAATTAAAACTTGATATTTGACAGCTATTAGCGACGTTGCCAATTTTCTGGTTATGCGCCCTTAAAATATTTAAACCTTTTGCATTTCTAAACTATGCGTTCAACTCGAGTAATACAAACGCTAATTCTAGTTATGTAATTAGATAAGATTTAAGATTATAATGTATACTTGAATTATATAAACTAGTATGATGGTCAGTTACTGTCAAGAATATTTTCCGTAATAAGATAATGTAAAACCATTTACAAACGTAAGGACTTGCCTAAATATTTACACTCCTAAATTATACTCAAGATTACTCACAGATTTTACTACGACTTATTTTATGAACATTCTTGGAGTAAACTAGGTTTTTTCAGTTACCTCGAAGGTGGTTTGATAGTTGTAAGCGCTTTTACGCTTTTAGAGAACAGTGGTGGCCAATGATATCGGCCGCGACTTACGAGTTGTAGGTCGTGGGTTCGAACCTATAAATCACAGTTAATATGTAATTACAAATGTAACAAAAGACGTCAGAATTAAACCCACAAATATCTGCTTTGTTTCATTCTCATTCAAACTGAAAGCACTGAAGCGATTTTTCAGTCACCATCTCATAACTAACAATATCTGAATTCAGCCTCCAACGAAGCCTGAAGACCTTTCAGAAATTAATAAATGACTGGCTGATTAAATTCATGCACTCTCTCGAGCGTGTAGATACGTATTTCACAATTTAATTAATCGTCTAGGGACTTCAGAAGTTTCAATTTTCTGGTAAATTGATTCTTTCCAAACCAATATTATAAATATTTCTGACTGTTACACTCATATTCTAAGTCACATCTTGAGCCAGTCGAGTTTAGCTAGACTCAGTTGTCAAGGCAACGGTTCCAAACGCTCGCTTATCCGTATCGTGACCAATTTGCAGATTCTCTCTTTGTCATATTCGTGTCAATAGCAATGAATGTCAATACACTAGCAAAATTTATTTATCATCAACTGTGCCCGCGACTTCGTTCGCGTGGATGTAACATATTTCTTATCAAATTCACAAAGATTTATACAAACTGTCATCCCCTATTTTATCCCCTTGGGGGTAGAATTGTTCAAAAATCCTTTCTTAGCGGATGCCTACATCATAACATCTACCTACATGCCAAATTTCAGCCGGATTCGACCAGTGGTTTGGGCTGTGCGTTGAAAGATCACCATGTCAGTCAATCACCTTTGAGTTATGTATATTTAAATATAATGTGACTGGAGCTAATTTAAGGCTTCTCGAGCTTGATTTAAGCTGAGTCAGCAAAGAAGAATACTAGTATCAGATTCATTAACAGTTGAGCTAAGCTTCTGTGTTTTGGCACTCAAGTAGACTTCTGTAATGCCATAGGATGATACTCTTATCCCAATAGACCAATGTTACGGAATAATTAGCAGCCTTCACGCGGGTAAAACCGCAGTAAATTGATAATCGTAAACTTTAAGATACTCGATTTAGGTCTCTCAATAGTTCGTGACTCCACTCACGTAAACGTGTGTCCTTAGGGGAATATTATGTATGGCAAAGTAAATGCCTACAACATTCCATATCTTTACATAGCTACATGTAGTAGTAGCCGCATAACTTTGGAACAACTGAACCAAAGTGACTAAATCTTTTTTTTTTTCGTTCAGGAAAAAGTTTCGAATAACTAAATTATACCCGTGCGAAGCCGAGGCGGGCTGCTAGACTGCAATATAAAATTAATGCAAAATTGTCAGATAGTAGTTAGTATCAACTAACAACATTAAGTTAAACAAAACTTGTTGGTATCTTTGGTCTAAGTTTTCTAATGTCACCACTCATCTCTAATATACTTAAGTATTTATTATATCAATGTTTTAGTATGAGAATAGTATTGAATATTTCTCATAAGATAAATGATATTGACACTCAGAGATACGTTCACATCCATTGACTAATTGTCTTTGCTGTGTTAAATAAACAATGATATAACTTACAAATCGTGAATCATAATATTAGATCGTAAATGTCTCTGGATGGACATTGGCCTCTCTCTAATAGACCGAGGCCTATCGATGCAGATATTATTATATTTGTGACTAAAAGTAAACACGTTAGCTAACTGCTTCATAATGCTTTAAGATTAAGATAAAAAATAAAGACCGAATTGAATACCTCCTCTTTTTTGAAGTCGGTTAATAAATCAGACTTTATTGGACCGATATTTATGTGTGTACTGCTAAAATTAGCATTTAAAACGTAAAGGTGTCAAAAATTCATCCACTTCGCTGTAAACGCGAAAATTCGATGATTCCCGATGTCCACCCCTAGCTTGTCCCCCGCTGGGGACAGCGATACGATTTTTTAAGAATATTTACGTTGTCCCCCACGGGTGGACAGCGCTACGATTTTAAAAATGAGAATTCTCAGTGTCCAACAGTGTGTGTGACAGCGCAACTTTTTCTATAAAAAGTTCCGTTTGGACACCCCGGAGTGGACATAAGGAACATTTTTTAGAAAACGATGCGTTGTCCCCCAGCGGGGGACAACCTTGGGGTGGACATCGGGAATCATCTGGAAAATTGCCTAGAACACTGTACCATTGCCGCGTTGGGTGTTTTTTTTATTCTTTGGTCCAATAATGTTTCAGCCCTGTTTTCTTGCGAAGAGTCTATTAATCAATAAGTGATATCTTGAAGACTATGATGACGAAATATTATTGTATTGTAGTTTATAAATAAAAAACACAAAGAAGTCAGTGGAAGGTTACGAGGGAATCCTCTACCCAGTGACAAGTTTGCCAAGTGGCAACAACATGGGGTTTTAAAAAGGCTTAATAAATGATGTCAAAAGTCTACAGATTCAAAACTATACCTTCATAATAACCATGGTATACTTTAACATGAACCAAAATGGCAAAAAGGCGGCCTCACTGCCAACTTGTCCATTTTCTTGACACTATCTTTTATTCTACGTGACAGGTACACGTGTTCCCATATCGCGCAAAATCACGTTCCAAACAATATTAAACACACATTTTGTTTTTCCTCAATTTATCTGCCTGAACACGCACGTTCTATATTAAGTATTTATTACGCAAAGATATTATTTTTATGTCAAGTACACGGTAATTTTGATAAAAACAACGTACTATAAGCTAAAACAGTTTTACAAATGAAGTCTAAAAATAGGGAGACTTTACTACCAAGTGAAGAAGTGATTAATGCGAAAATAGTGATAAGAATGATAATAAATGCAATGAAATATTGCACTCTTAGCGTAGGTCAGTGATCGCCGGTCTTCACCGTATAAACAGAACTAACTGACTTGATTCACTTAAAGAATACGTTTATGATAATGAGTTAAGCTTCCAACTTGTCCATAATAAAATTAGTGAGTCAATGAATTTTTAATGTGCCGTTGAACTGAACAACTTTGTTTGAAAACTTTGCCTAAAGTTGAATGAACGGTTTACATCAACACATCAGCCTGTCAGCGGACTTTGTTGAACGTAAATATTCAAGACTAGAGAAAACTTCGTATGCTATCTATTTTTCTGATTCATTCGTGAGTACAAGTAGGTATAGGTCCTTCTTTAACCTATAAAAGTCCATGGGCACTTAATACGGCTAAGTATGGTGCAAAATCGAGGTAATCGAATCGAGTTCATTCAATCAAAGTTATAACATCAATTAGCCAGGAACTTCCCTTTAATTTATAAGCTACCTGAAACATAATATAACAACAACACTAACAAAATGTTTCCTCTCTCAGGTTCGAAACGCAACTGCCGTGTTCATAATGAACCTATCATGCTCCGACCTTCTGTTCTGCTGCTTCAACCTGCCCCTCGCTGCTTCGACCTTCTGGAGACGATCCTGGGCTCACGGCAGAATCCTCTGCCGCATGTTCCCTCTCGCCAGATACGCGCTGGTCGCCGTCTCCCTGTTCACAGTCCTGGCCATCACCATCAACAGATATGTGATGATCTCCCATCCAAGACTCTACCCCAAGTGAGTATATCCTATTTATACATTTGACATAATCATCGTTTATGACGTCCTTAAAATTGAACGAGGAAATCTTGACTCATATTTTGGTATTATCATCTCGTACTAGGAAATTAATTAACTCTTCCATAATTGTTAATTCGTTATTTTGTTAACAATTTAACATTTGTTTTGTCAACAGGTTGTATCGACGTCAGTATTTAGCTGTCATGGTGGCAAGTACTTGGGCCTTCTCCTTCGGAGCGTTGATAGCAACATGGTTGGAAAAATGGGGCCGATTCGGATTGGATCCTACGATAGGATCCTGTTCAATACTTCCCGATAATAATGGTCGATCACCGAAAGAGTTTCTCTTTGTGGGCGCCTTTATGCTGCCGTGCTTGGCCATAGTTATATGCTATGCTCGGATATTCTGCATAGTAAGAGAAGCTGCAAGAAAGTCTCGTGCTCCAGCTAAAGGACGGTTAAGGCCGGGTTTAGAAGACTCCGCAGTTGGATCGGCTTCAACAGCTTTGGAACGTTCTCCTGGACCAGAAAATGGGATTAATAATCACGTTGCTCCTCCTCGAAGGGCGCTACTTGCGCCCCCTGCTTTGCACTGTCCTCCAACTCCGGGTCCTGAGCGGTCATCTTCTTCCGGTGTCGATACATTAGACGGACACGATGAAGAGTGCGCTCTTGATGCTAAACCTAGAACACCAAGTGGTGGAGAAACTGCGAAACGGCTTCGTCAAGCAGCGGTCGCACTTAAACGGTCGCCTGCCTCGGTGAGACCACCACGTCTAACGCCAAAAGACAGAAAGTTACTAAAGATGATAATGGCAATCATGCTATCATTTTGGGTTTGCTACTTACCAATAACGTTGACGAAGATATTTCGTGAGTTCACGTCGCATCCAGCGGCGAATATAGCGGGGTATATACTGATATATTTAACGACGTGTATCAACCCTATCATATATGTCGTAATGTCGTCGGAGTACCGGCAGGCTTACAAGAACCTGCTGATGTGCCGCCGCTGGGCGTGACGCTCGCCCGGCGATGGCGCCTCTGAGAAGCGCCCGCCGTGACTAGTCGTAAATCGCTGGACAGCCTGAATAACTGCAAATAATGGACACTCAAGTACATGTGTGTAAAAGATAAGTGACCATAAACTTGTGTATTGTAGTGACAGCGGCAGCGTTAAAGTTATTTGTGTATACGTAGAGGATGTTCTTACGAAGACAATTTTGTGATCGCGAACCGTCCGTGATTGTGCTTAGGGGTGGAAAGGAAGCAATTAGAAGGTTTTATACTGAAGTAGTTTGTAAGATGTAAAGTTATCTAATCTAATAAGTAATCTCGTAAAATGATACTCAACAACGGCGAGCAGGATGCCAAAAATGGTACATCCTATGGTCGTATTATTCATCTCATTCAGTGTATTTAGTGATTTATGTTTGTTATCATCAAAATGATGTATATGAATCATTGTTCATATCTGTATATTGTTAAACATTGTAAAGTATTACATTCGGAACTTAGCAATAAGTCAGCGAATATGCATATAATTGGAAGCAATAATAAAGTAAAGAGGACGCGTGGGGTTATGGCAAACCGCGGTCTGGAGTGTTATCAATCTCGGGCGTACCCATGACAGCTAAATTGACTCATTAAGGAAAACAGAATAAACAAAAGTTAGTAACAATTTAGTCTTCGTTTTCATTTGCAGTGGAATGTTTGCCTTTGAGTGACGTGTGTTGATTTGTGTTTGAAAATGGGTCCTTCTTCGATGTGGGCTACTGCAAATAAAAGTGAAATACCTGGGCTGTCTTCGTACGCCTCCGACGCGGACTTGGCGGCGGTGAAGCTGTTCGATGGCTACGACCAGCCGCTGCTGCGCTTCGCGTACATCAGCTGTATGATATTCATGCTCATCGGCATCCCTGGCAACCTCATCACCATCGTGGCGCTGGCGAGGTGTAGAAAGGTGAGTCCATCTCTTTCTCTTACATTAAAGTATGATTCTTATAATGAACGGTTTTTTAGTTATGATTTTGCGCCTAATTAGCTGAACCTGTTTTGATGAACTTTGGTACAGAGTTAGATGGGGTCCTGGAAACGGTGCCAGGCTACTTTTCTTAGCATAAAACTTAAAGGAAACATGGGAGAAGGGGTCTACGGAGCCGTGGGCGAAAGCTAGTTTGTTATAACTCACCAACAAGATTCACAGACATCTACCACAAGAATACGAGTTGGGGCAAGATGGGGCGCTTTGCTAAGGTGAAGATTCATTCTCTCACTATTAGCCTAGCAAAATCCCAGATCTGGTTATTGCTACTGACAATTCAAGATGGCGGCTTGTGCAAATAACATAGTAATGTCATCATTATTCTTGTTTTAAATCTAAAGAATTTCATGGGGATGTTTTGTAAGGCTAGGTATCCCAGAGTCAAAACAGTTTTGTTCCTAGGTACTTGATTGTTTTAAACATTTTTTCTTGTCCCTGAGCATGCTTTGTTCACGCCATCTTGGTTTTCACCAATTCTGTCGAAACACAGTCTTGACTCAAGTCTGCACCAGTCCTTATGACGTACCTACCAACGTCACTATACAAAGAGCATGAGCAAATTAATCAAAAACTAGTTTGTTTTATTCCCATTCTATAATGGTAAATGTACTTCCCACATTCTGGTTTCAAGCGGTATTATTTATCCGTTTTATTCTTTGGTAACAATAGGTGCACTGGCGTACCTACAGGAAAACTGTAAAGTACATAAACATATAAGATCCAATTACGTTCAAAGGTATTTGACATTTTTATCAACGCCTATTGCACCTTCATGGTAGAGTATGGTCCACTACTTCTCCTAAAGGGAAAGTCTATGTCATAGCAGTGGAATAATTGAACAACCTTGGGGTCTTCAAGTCAAGAGTTAATAGGTTACTTCTAGGCAAGCGTGCTTGACCGTCGACCATATTGCTTACCAGAAGAGATATTGATAAAAGTTGAAACGCGCGCTTAATAATGAAAATAAATATATATTATATACATGCCTTTCTGTTTTAAATTCCTAAGTTTGACGTAACTAGTGGTTACTGTGGTGGATTTGTCGCAATTTTCATGCGTAAAATCATAACCGAGTAAGGAAAAATACGTAATCACTGTTCAAAGGGCAAAATTGATTTATGAAGCCTACGCCAAATAAAAGTTGTGTTACGTGTTTGATCGCTGCGCTGTGTGTCTGACTGTTTATGGCACCGTAGCTCTTGAATAGGTAATCCAATTTGAATGTGATTCATTTTATTTTAAAGCAAGTTTTTAACCATAGCTTTAGGTTCAGTCATTCCAACGTCGTGTAAATAGTGAGCAAATTTTTTTGTTAGGTAAGTTTTTATTTAATCATGCAGATAAACAAATTTAAAACCTCTTTTTTATTTCTACATATAAATTAACTATCTAAAATACTTTTTACGCTTTAACGCTCTACAAACAATTTTGAAATAAAAAGTACAGATAAAAACAAAATACTTATAGAATACAAAAACCAGTCTCGCTAATTAGAATATCTACAGCATTAGACATTATCTCTGAAACAGCGGTAGTAGCTGTCAATAGTCACGTACTATTTTCATGCACCAGTTACTAAACATTAACATACGAGTACATTATAATTTTAGATTTTTAACTCTATACCCAAAAGCATAAAGTTGACAATCGTTAAAGACTACCAGTATTGCCACTGCTCTTCAGTAATCACGTTACAGGACATGCCAAATAGGAGAGGCATGTGGTTTTCCCACAACCTGAATAATAAAATATTTCTCTTTTCTACCTAATGTTACACTCACATTTCAAAAATTCTTACGCCAGTTGATAGCTGCTTTGGTCCGTATGGTGAGGGACCTAGGCAATAAAGCTATGCCATTGTCAAACAGACAGACGTGGCGAACGCGAAGCGAGGCGTTTTTGTTTCTAATGTATATACACACATATACAACATATACTATCGGATCGCTTTCGCTTTTCTATGTGACTAGATTCAAACAATTCCATACATTACAAATAAAAACGCTTCGGATCGCATTCGCTTCGCCTATCTGTTTGACAATAGCTTTAGGGACCTAGTCCTAATATAAGCATAATCAGCCTATAAATGAAGAAAATGAAAAAGCGCCTGACGACTATCGACGACCTCGCCAACGAGGAACTAATTATTTCTATTAAATTAACTTCAATGTCCAACTTACGTCACAAAAATCCGTACCCTTAGCACAAGTTTTCAGTATTTGAGACGTAAACTGGAACTTTGACAATTTTAAAGGAAAAAATTAGTTCCTTCTTCGCACACCAGAGGCGCTGTTCCATTATTTCATACAAGAGACGCTGTAAATACTGGAAAGACGCTGTAAGTGAAATAGTGAAAATTCGTGCTAAGGGTACTGAAAGCTCGTGATTAGACCTCAGTACTGACACTTTTCAGTAATCTGAAATTCTAGCATCATGTCCAAAAGTCGAACTCAGTGTCTTGTTGAGAATCCAAGGATAATTTACGTTAAAAAAACGATTTAGATTGTACACTGACGTAGGTAAAGTGAGCCTGTAAACGTTACAAAACAGCACTACTGTAATCGTTACTGAAAATGGGAATTCTCAGTATCTACGTAAGTAATTGATGTATTTCCTTCAGGAAAATAGCTTTGTTACCCAATATTGTTATAGAAACCATACAATAACGTCTACGTAAAGCGATGTTTATAAATACTTGTACTGGAAGATTACAATGTAACGATCTGGATTGGTAATTGAGACACACTCCTAATAATAAACCAATACCTGGTGAGTAAAGATAATATCGATTGTCAGTAGTTGAATTTGTAATACATTTAAAAAAATGTAACCGGCTTCAAAATAACCACAAAAAAAGGGTATAATAACCTACAAAACTTTTCTTTCGGAAGTCGGTGGTTTTTTAATTAATTTTTTTTTTTACTCTTTTTAGTGTAAATATTCAACCAAAATTCTTGTCAAATACATCATTTCTTAAGTAAGAAATCCGTAGCGCCGGTAATACGAGTAACATCGTTAACATCTCTTTCATTCCTTCCCTATCTCAAAAACTACTGAACCGATTTTGATGAAGTTTGATACAGGGATAGTAAAGTCGTCAGCAATCGTTTTTCCTTAGATAATGGAGGTGACAAGTCTCTGAAAATGCTTTGGAAAGATTTCATGTCGTAGGTTTGTTTACAACGTAAGTAATCAGCAGTGATCTAGTCACACCTGGGAATTAATTATAGATTGATGTGTAATGTGAATGTTCGATTTTATTATATAAAATCTTCAACTCCCCAGTAATACATCAGAATGATGACAGATGTGTTGCTGGGGAGTTGTTCCACCACTTTCTCTTGCCAACCAAAACACTAGGAAGTGTCAAAGAGGTGGGGGGCTTTGGGAAACTGTCTTATGTAAAAATTGACCTTCAGAGCCTATTCTGAATAAATATCTATTGATTTTGTAGTCAACTTAAAGCATTTTATAGGTTGTCAAGCTATGTCTATCCCCCTTAGAAAAGTGGTTAACGATAAACGATTATGTTTAGTCGTCTTTCATAGATTTTCAACTTTATGCCCAAGAGCATAAAGTTGACAATCGTTAAAGACTACCAGTATTGCTACTGCTCCTCAGTAGTCACGTAATAGGAGAGACATATTGTGATTTTCCCATAACCTGAATAACAAAATATTTCTCTTTCAGTCATCCTGTAAAGGAAAAAATATGGAAAACACACCTATTGTTTTCATTGATAAATAATTAATTTATATTGTAACTACTGCTTTTTCCCGAGGGTAAGCTCATAAGGAGAAAATTATTAATGGCTCACAAGATTTCACAAGACAGCGTGAAAGAAAACAAAAGCTTATTTATGATAAATCGCCATTGTATTAGTTTTTGTAATTATGAAGTTTTAAGTGGGACATTATGGGGATTGAGAATTAAATCGAAGAAAGAAATAAAAAGATTTAAATAAAAGGTATAAAGGTAGGTAGCTAATTACTTAACATAACATAATCTTTATTTCATCTAAACTTAGTATATAGTTTGTTTAATTGAACGCGCTAAACTTAGGAACTATTGGTTCTAATTGAAAATAATAATTATTTTGTGTTGAGCAGTGGTGGCCCAGTGGTATCGGATGATTCTCACTCGGCCTCGACTTACGAGTTGTAGTTCGTAGGTTCGAACCCAGCCTGGCACATTACTTTGTGTAATTTATTTAATCACCACTGCTCTCAAAACGGTGAAGTAAAACATCGTGAGGAAACCGGCATGTCTTACAACCATCAAATTCGACGCGTGACATCCACCAATCTGGACTGGTCCCGCGTGGCCCACTCCCTCTCAGAGATAGGAGGCCTGTGTCCCAGCAGTGGGAACATTACAGGCTGAGATGATGATGATGACCATTTATCAAGGAAAGCTATACAGGGTGACTTTTTTAGCACCGTCCAAAATTTTTCTAGGCATTAATATCAATCACTAACCCCATTTTTGAAAAAAAAACGATACTTCAAATTGTCATATTAAATCATTTTCTCATCCGCTCTGCGTGGTCACTAAGCTAAAAGTTAATAATATACACTTGCCGACGCATGAAACGGACAGAGCGCACCCCGCTGACCCCCCGCCCCGCCCCGCTACACCTGAGCGACACATCACAGCGCGGTGACCAGCTTCATCAACTTTTTATAGATAACGTTGAGACGTGATATCTCGATATTTTTGTATTGATTGATACAAAAAGAAAAAACACGTATTCAATGATTTTCGCCAAAGATTAATATATTAAAATTTGGATGGTGACTAAAAAATCAGCCTGTATAACATCACACTATGACCAATAGTAGCCGAGCAGTGGGGATGAAACCACGGGAAACTAGTATCATATAAACATTCTGGAACCACAACAACGTAGTACAATGACTACACACTTCATTATTGTGTTCGCTGTATGACAAGTTGACCATATAAATGAACGTCATCAATTCATTCCGCTTAGTATCAATGCGTAGGCTTATTTACATGAAATACCTACGTAATTAATAACATTAAAATAAATAATTATTTATTTGTTGAGATGATTAAAATAGGCATTGAGTAAAGTAATTTAGTTATTGCTTTATTATATTTTTTTTAATTGCTTTTAAAGCTGTAGGTTTAATGTCATTAATGTCAACAGCAGTTTCACAAAAATATTTTAATAAACTATTTACAAACCATTATATTATTTTGTACGTGAGGGTTCACAGTCAGACAGTCAACAGAGCTTTCTATATTCGTTATTGCTAGTCGAACTTTTAAGAAGCTTTTATTTCTTTGAGTTGCTGATGTGTATGAATTATCAACCATATTTTATACTACGGCGGCTTCACCCGCTACAACTCGAAAATTATCCCACGGGAACATCAAATCGGGATAAAAACTATCCTATGTTGTTAATCCAGGTTATAAACTGTCTGGGTAACAAATTTTAGCCAAATCCGTTCAGTGATTTTGCGTGAAAGAGTAACAAATATACTTACATCCTCACAAACTTTCGCATTTATGATATTTATAGTAGGATTAACTATTCGAGTATAAATATTTTTTTAATGAATAAACTAACTATTGCCCACGGCTTCGTTCGCCCTTCTCTAATATAGCAGATAACCGTCTAGGGTCACATCTTTCTGTATACCAAAGTTCACCGTTTTGCCGTGAGAACGAAACGTAAAGAAGGATTAATAGGATGGTAGGAATTAGGAATACACCGTTTTTCCCACCTGCACGCGTAGCATGACGATTCTTTATCTATTCTACCAAGAAAAGACAAAGTTATTTCAGCGTTATTTCTATACAAAACGACTGCTTTTCTGCACAAATATGACACCATTCGTACACTATTGAAGGAAAGAACGTTTATTTTCCATATTTTTTACATAAACATGCTTAAAACGATAAAAATATTTCTACGTTCTGTCATTTTGTCTATTCTTTCGTCGACAAAACCCCTTTCTACGGCGCCATGCTACGCCTGCTGCCATGTATATGGTAAGCCATGGGTCAATGAATTTCTGAACCATTCCAATAATCGGTTCAATGCACTCATGCAGTTGACGTCTCCATCTTCGGTTCGCACTCGGTTCGGCTCGCTTCGTCTGTCTCAACGACGATATAATACTATACTAGACTCCGCATGCACGATCTAAGGAACAAAAACTATTCTGTCAACTCGCTGAGGTACTACGTAAGCGATGGGGACGGGGTACTGCGTTGTAATTGGCTAACTCAAGGTCTGTTTGTCTCAACGTATGTTTACGGCTCACAGGAGTGGTCGAAATGAGACAGATATAAGACTTTTTTGCCTAATCTGTTGACAGACATCGGTCGCCTGTTATTAGGAGTCTAGTTTGATATCGTCGTTGACTGTGTGTCTGTTTGAAAAGGCCTTGAGATATAAGTATTTAGTTAAAATACTTAACTGAATCAGGTACTAACTGAATCACTCCCATCTTTTACAGGTCCGCAACGCGACGGCAATCTTCATCATCAACCTGTCCTTTCTCCGACCTCCTCTTCAGCTGCTTCATCTTGCCTCTAGCAGCGTCCACCTTCTACAACAGATCCTGGGCCCATGGCAAGATACTATGCTACATGTTCCCTCTGGCCAGATACGCCCTGGTTGCGGTATCACTGTTCACGGTCCTAGCCATCACAATCAATAGATATGTGATGATAACGCATCCGAGGCTGTATCCCAAGTGAGTATAATTTTTTTTTTTTTTTCACAACTATCACACACGCCATCTAGTCCCATGCTAAGCAGAGCTTGTGTTATGGGTACTAAACAACTGATAAACATACTTATATACGAGTATTTCTAAATACATACATAGTATAGATAAATTACACCCAGACACATAACAAATGATCGTGCTCATCACACAACCATTTGTCCTGGGTGGGAATCGAACCCACGACCTCCGGTATAGCAGTCAGGGTCACTAACTACTAGACCAACAGGCCAGTCATCAGTCATTTTTATTATAATTATCTTTTTTGCCTCAAGCCTCGACGAGCTCGTGACTAAATAATTACAGCCGCACAGGCTGATCTTCTGGGTTAAGCCGCGCTTGCCGAGGTTGGTCTGTGGATGGGTGACCATCTGTAATAGCGAATTTCCTCCGTGCCTCGAAAGGCACGTAAAGCAGTTAGTCCCGGTTGTCGTTTGTTGATCTTTGACAATCGTTACTGTTAGTATCGTTACGGTTTGACCCATAAAAAAAGTAGTTACTATTAGTCAGAAGCTCTAAAGTCTGACAACCAGTCTAACCATGGGGTATCGTTTTACCCAGTTACTGGGTTGTGGTGATCCGATAGGCAATCGCTCTATGTAAAATACTGACATTTAGCTGCATCCGGTTTGACTGGAAGCCGACCACAATATAGTTGGGAAAAAGCTAGGCAAATGATGATCTCTTTTGCCTTTTTTGTGGTGTTAAATAATTAAAAGCGCAAGTGGGGTGGAAAGGACTGTCAGACACATACTACCAAAAAATAATCCTACTTCTTCACATGACCAATTGTCCATTGCGTAAGGCCCTTCGTACACGAGGCGACTCAAGTTTCCGATACCTTGAGACCTGCGTCGTCTAGTGTACGAAGGGCCTTACGCCTTGTGGGATTAGAGTATCTACCTAGATGAGCCTTTCGCAAGCCGCTGTCCGGCCACCTTAATCGTCGTTCATCAATCATTGACATCGTATTTAAAGTCTATCGATTTTTTATTGAAAGGATATAAGGATATTTATATTCGGTTAGTAACAGTAACATTGAAACAGGAATAATAAATAATTTATTTGATGAACAATGTCAATTCAACCCAGTGACGTTAAGAGCAAAACCAATCACCACTTCCCGATAAGTTACAAAATTCTGAAATATTATTCAATGAAAAATTATGTTTTGTTAACAGATTATACACTACGAAGAACATATGTATCATGATGGCAGGTCTCTGGATATTCCCTTTTGGAGCATTGATACCAACATGCCTCGGGGCTTGGGGCGAGTTCAGTTTGGACCCCATAACCGGTTCCTGCACCATCGTACCTGATGACAACGATAATTCACCGAAGAAATTCCTCTTCATCATCGCATTTCTCCTGCCCAGTGCTGCCATCATCTTATGCTACGCCCGTATTCTATGGATCGTTAGAAAAACAGCAAAGAAATCGGGTAAGAATGCAACTCAAATGAAATCTTTGAGCATGAGTACGACAACAATAGCAACGACAAGAATAGTTGATCTGGATAAACGACCATCTAGGAATACAGTGCCTACTTTCCCTATGAGCTGCTTTATGAACACGGGAGCTGAGCTATCATCGTCTTCTGACAGTACTCCATCAGACACTGAAAGACAGTCCACCACTCCTGAAGCAAAAACACGGTCTCTCAGCGACGAAAACAAAAACTTTCGTCGCAGTTTCATTGCCACTATGAGATGGACTACCGCACCGATGGCAATGAAACCACGACTTCCCACGAAGAAAGACAAGAAGCTATTGACCATGATAGTGGCTATCATGGTCTCTTTCTGTGTTTGTCACCTGCCGATCACATTGATGAAGACAATTTTCTTCGAAACTACGACGCATTCAGTAGCTAACGTGTTTGGGTACGTACTTATATACTTCACGACGTGTGCGAACCCTGTAATTTATGTTGTAATGTCAAATGAATACAGACAGGCTTACAAGAGTTTGTTTAAAATTTGCAAACGGTGAGAGAGGTTGAGTTCTCCATGGATGTAAATACTCAAGAGTGAAATATGTACATTTTGTTTGACAAGTGTTAAGTTTGTGAGTCAACTATGACTGTTATAGTGACCGAACTATGACAGTTCAGTTATGAACCCACCAATTCGACGTATTGAGTAAATGTCTAATTATGAGCTACGTTATTTTATGGAAACACCTCTCTATTTAAATATTAATCAAACACATTCTTCTTGTACAATTCATCCAATTTGGAAATTAATTGTTTCCAAATAAACTTACATTCCGGTTTAAAACAATTACTATCAGAATAACATTCAGCTGTCTATGTCAACACAAGTTTATACATATGCCATTTATATGTAAATTGTATATAAGTAAGCTTTAGCAATAATGTATAGCAAAGAAAACCTAAAATAACTTTAGAAAGCAATTGACTAACTCATACTCAGGTAGAGTTTTATTACATTTAAATGAATGATCATTTAATTAAAACTACGAAATAAAACATGTTATAAAAAAATACGATTACCGATTAAGGTTGGGAAAAGATAGTTCTTGGTATAACATTAAAATATAATATTATTTTTATTTTAAATGCTTCGAATCGAATTAAATTTAAAAGTAATTCTATCAACCAATGCTTATCGAAATGTATACCAAATTCATTTAAAAATGGAACTGACGCTTATTACCTCTATGTACTTTATACAATTCAACAATATATTAAAATCAAAACCTATACGATAACTCATTCATATTGTATCTTCTATTATATAAGATTTATACGGTAACTTATATATTCATAAGTATTACGATAAATCTAGACTTTTTTATAAACAAATAACCGATAAAAACAACTCGAGTTCTAATTAATAAAATCGAAGACCTGTTAATAAGAGGTGACGATTGTTTGCCCAGCCATAATGACGCGTTCGTACAATAATTGCGGTTAAATTCTACGTAATAGTCATAGGAAATAGACCATTTATTTTTCATCCCTATTCCAACGGAATAAAATTCAACATGGAGAAACATACACTAACGACATTATTTCCTTATTTGCGCGGTAAACGCATCAACGGTTTGTTGGTTCGGCCAAATAATAGTCACCAAGCAGTTAAAGGTGTTTCGTACTAGTGAACAATATCAATGTGTGATATTATTGTAAATAAGAAGGATGTCAAAGACATTGAAGTTTAAAAAAAAAACGTTTCGATAACGATTAATATTGAATCGAAGACGGTGCTGTTTTGGTCGATAAAACCTCGATTTTACAGAATTGAATGATGCAAGGTTCTGATGGGAATACTAAAATTATTAATCTTTTTAAACTTCTAAGATTCAATACTTAAACAGTGTCTTTTGTTCCCCAAAATTTGAGAATAAAATCTCATTAAGTTATGGCAGCATTGCATAAACTTTTTATAAGTTAAGTCATTAATTAAATTAATATAATACCTAGCTTGTAAATTACGGTCCAGCGCTTTGATTCAACAATATTAAATACCTAAATTCAAAGACGACCATTCCGAATGGTTGTCGATTTTTGACGAAATATTAAAATGTTACTAGCGTTTACAGTTAAATGTTTTATATTACAGAAAGGTAGATATATTAATAATTGTAAGATAATTCGTAACCGAAGATTTCCCAAAGATATGTTATAATTGTATAAAGGAAATTTAATCAATAAGTGATTTTTACTGTATTTATTTTACTTAGCATGTACCAAACGTGCAGATTTATCAAATGTAATGTAAGTCGATAAAAATATTATGGAAAGTTAATATAAATTGAACAGAATTTCCAATGGTTGAACACAAAAGCTCAAATACGTGTTTTTTAAATTATATTCTTTGGTAGCAAACGAATGTAGGTTAAATTACATTGTGAAGTTTGACATGGGTCTGATAGGATAAAACTTTGTTACGATTTTGAATAAGAACCACAGAAAATGAGAACACTTCAATTCCTCTGCGGTAAAAGCTTCTCAGTAAAATTAAATTTTTAATTAATGTTTGTAAAGTGTCGATGCGATTTCCAGCGGTTGAATAAGTTAATTTATTAGACTTAAGCCCGGGATTCCACCGACCATAGCTTCGGCACTCGGTGACCTGCCGAAGTGCCGATATTGGCGTGTATCCGCTTATCATTTTGAACAAACCTTTTAAACCTAACCTCTCTGGGCCTATTTAGCTGCGAGTCACATATTATTTCTTGTTTTAAATTTAATTTATTTTGCTTTTTTTTAATAATATGTGTTCTTGTGGCATGTGCCAACAAACATTTTTCTTTCGTTAAATAGTTTTTTACAAAATTTAATAAGTATTAAATGTTATGAAAAATGTCTAGTTTTAATTCCGCGACAAAAATCCAGGCTTGTTGCAGGATGCAATCACACCCTATGCAATCATGCATATGCACATGCAGCAAAGGAAACATGCATATTATGCACATAATGGTTTATTTTTTCGTTTCTTGCGCATGTGCATATGCATGTTTCCTTTGCTGCATGTGCATATAAGCCTGAATTTTTGTCACGGAATTAAAACTAGATATTTTTCATAACATTTAATGTCATGGATTTCCGCAAAGTAACACCTGATTCCATAATTTAAAAATGAATATCTTTTAATAATAAAATATCCGCAACGTTACGTAGCTAAAACTGTGGTTAAAATGTCCTTATTTAGAATTAATTAGATTTATTTTCATGTAGATACTAAACGAGTAATTTGTAAAATATTATTTTAGTACGAATACGAACAGACTTATTACGCATATTTATTTGTTTTACGAGTTGAGTTACAAACTGGCTGTGACAGAATCATTGGATGATAAAATAAAGTTTCTAAGAAATAAACCATTTTGATGTATTCAAAAGGATCTGTTGTATTCATTTCCTTAGTCATCAAATATATTTTTTTGTATTTAAAACCACAATAAAGAGTAATACAGGGATGACACATCATTCTACAAGCGTTTTGGTTTCAACACTCATTTAATTCTTCCACAGAAACAATAAAAGAAAATCGCTTATAATAAAATAATTATACCATCCAGATTGCTCACGTTTTTTTTTTTTTGTGATTATACACTACATATTTGAAGCATACGGTCCATTCATTCATGATTCTGTCACAATCCAACCAGCAGGGCTATTAGCTAACTTGATAGTCACTGACTAGCGGTTGTCCACTGAACTTGGATGGCTTGATACCGGTTATGAGGCTAAGTTGAGGAGTGGAGTGCCTCAAGAGCGTTAGAATTGTTGATTTTAGGGAAGATTTATATTTATCAGTTTCATTGCGAAAGCCAATACGAAATTCACCTTTTGATGACACACAGACACATATTATATGCAGTAGCCTCGCTGGTCTTACAGAACTGTTTAAATAAATACTCCTTTGTATAATATACACGAGAACTTAAGTGGAACACCAAGATGTAGGTACCAAAGAACCAACACAAGGGGCCATAACCCTTAAGCCATTGTACTTACCAAAGATATGATTAAAATAAATTATGAAATATTACGATATTTGATTGTTTTTTTTTTCACCTCACCTTTAAATCTATATAATTATATAAAAGAACAGGGGTTTTTCTTTTGACTCGACTACAGCCGAAACCGCTTAACGCAGAAACTTGAATTTTGGACAGCATTTGCAGTCTACATGTAGATTGGCAATAAGAGGGAATTTGCGAAAATCCTCCTCTAAGGGGGTGAAAAGGGGTTTTTGTATGAACAATCTTATTCCTTGGGTTTATAAACTTGAAACTTCCACGAATAAGAACATTAGTAAATAAATAAGATTAGCACCACTATTTTTTAAAACTACCCTCCATTTGTATTCTAGGGGTTTTTTTATGGGAAAATCTTAACGCGTGAGCTGATGAATTTGAAAATCAGTATTTATATAGTAGATAAGAATTAATGAAACATTCATTTTGGATTTTTCGAAAATCAACCCCCAGGGCTATTAGTGAAAAGGATTATTCAAGTTATAAGGGGTTTAAACCACTAAACGTAGAAACCTGAATTTTGGATGGTAGTTACAATTTATAAGTAGATGAGCATTATGAAAGGATTTTGCGAAAATCTCCCTCTAAGGGGGTGAAAAGGGGTGAAAACCTTTGTATGTAAAATCTTATTTCTTGGGTTTATAAACTTGAAACTTGGTACGATATGAGTATATGTTAATACAAAAGATGGGCATTATTACTTTTTTTGAACTACCCTCCATTTTAGGTTTGCAAAATCACTCCTGGTATTGGTGAAAAGGGATGATAAATAAGGGAAGGATTTTATTGCTTGCTTCGATAAACTCAAAACTTGACATATTATTTATCTGTCAACGAATAAAGGATACGTATTTATATTTTATAAATCAACCCCTAACGGGGTGAAAATCGGAAAATCAGTTTGTCTAATATGATTGATTGTATAATTTTTTAGATTTTCTTATAAGGAGGGTGAGCGGGAATTAAATTCACAGAGTTCGAAATTAGAAACACGCGCAGACGAAGTCGCGGGCAAAGTGCTAGTCATAGCGATAAAGCCGCTGGAAAAGCAGTTGGACTGGAAGCCGTATCGCATAACCTACCCAGTAACTGGGTTGTGGAGGTCCGATTCACAGTCGCTCCATGTAAAATACTGATATTTAGCTGCATCTGGTTCGGCTGGAAGCCGACCCCAATAAAGTTGGGAAATGGCAATGCAGATGATGGTTAAAGAAGGATAAATTAAAAGATTTTCAGAGCGAAGACATTATCATTCATCATCATCAGCCTATTAATGTTCCCACTGCTGGGACACAGGCCTCCTCTCTGTGAGAGGGGGTGGGCCATAATCCACCACGCGGGCCCAATGCGGATTGGTGGATGTCACATGTCTTCGAATTTTTGGTTCTAGGACACGCCGGTTTCCTCACGATGTTTTCCTTCACCGTTTTGAGAGCAGTGGCGATGAAATAAATTACACAAAGTAATGCGCCTGCCGGGATTCGAAGTGACCTACAACTCGTAAGTCGGGGCCGATACCATTGGGCCACCACTTCTGAATGACATTATGAAAAGCTAATTGGGACACTTCTTAGCTAAAACAAGCCCTATTATGTAGCGCATTTTAGTGTATGTTTGCAAATGATCCTCGCAGTGGTGACGGGCCTTTTTTCGCCTGCAATAAACTTCCGTGTCGTGCTGCGTCATTGTTAGTACAGAGCCGTGACTCCTATCCAGCTCTAATCTTACCGCCGCGATTACGATAGATTTTAAGTCAAAAAATTATAATGACTAGAACGGTTGATTAATTTCACAAAATCAATCACAAACTTCAATTCGAGAGTTGTTTTAATTCGTTTTAATTTTTATATCTCTTAAGAGGATATGGCCACTGGCCACCCTCAAGTAGTAGAGTTAGTTAAGCTGCTTCTTGGTATCCCACAGGTATCTGTGGTTGTTTGGATTAATAAACGATACACATATCAAGCAAAGTTTGCAATAATGTATACCTACAATGTTTTCCGTCACAGATGTTAATGAAGTCCTAAGATAAATTACGAAAGTACCTATGAATTGAAAAAAAAACACATCAGTACTTTTTTTTCTTAACTTGGTAAAATCATCAAATGAGTCCTCTCACCCCCTTACTGTCAGACTTGTACTAACTAAAATCCACGGTGTCCTTCAGTAGCCTGTTATATTCCGGGGTCACGGTAAGGAAATAATCCCGCGACCAACACATCAGCACTTGCCTGGGTTTGAACACTTACCATTATTTTGGTTTAGGCGAAACGTCAATGTATACTTATACATAATCCTTCAGGTAATAATGCGCTAGTTGTACTCAAAAAATTATAAAAAAACCGTAAAAATGACAAACAGTATGTTTACGTCTGTAAAGTAGTTGTTATGTAGGCGTTCAGAACTTTTTTTTTTTTTAGTAAAATCATTATTCCATGGGCAAGGGACTTGACTTCTGACTAAAATGACGGTGTCCTTCATAGCCTGTTATGTTCCGGGGTTACGGTATAATCAATTGGCCCTCTGAGAGGGGGGCCCCGTCATTATGCTCGCTTAGGCGCGCGTAAAACAAGCGCCTATGGTCCTTGGTCAGCGAGTTGCCCTTTAATGCCCGCAGGCGTTCAGAACTTATTTTTAACATATAGGTAAAATCATCAAATCGGGTAAAAACAGACGCGTGAGTCTGAACTCACAGTCGCATCCTAGTGTATTTTAGCGAACGCCCTTAGAGCGATACCTTCATATGATCACCGTCCGATACGCTTACCTCACGTTCAGAAAATAACGTTAACGATGAAAGCCGTCACGTAACTGGGTCAATTAATTTGCCAATACCGAAATAGTTTTTTTCCCATACTCCGATACTGGGGGATGCCAAAATAGGGCGAAATTGATCACAAACATTCAGTTACGCCTTAATAATGGAGTTGCCGAATAATTGCCAGTTTTATTCTTTAGGTATCTGCTTGTGACCTTTCAATGTATCAGAAATATTAAGGAGCACTCATGAATCCCACGCTCTTAGATAATTGAATGTCCAGATTGCTAGTAGGCCTCTGAAAAAAGAAGCCAAATAAAAGGAAGAAAAATTATCCCCTTCGTTCAATTCCTAAGTAAAACAAATGAACATCTACAAAACTTAAATTTGTGCGTGGCCACAGGCGTGTCGCTCATTCATAAATAAAAACCGGCCAAGTGCGTGTCAGGCCACGCACAGTGTAGGGTTCCGTAGTTGCCCATCAAAATACTTATGCGAAATATCTAAACTGATTCACTGAATTTAATTTTAATAAGAAGAATTTTCAAAATCGGTCCAGGAGTCTGAGAAATCGGGGATAATATATAAAAAAAAGATTACGACGAATTTAGAACCTCCTCCTTTTTTTGAAGTTAGTTAAAAATAGTTGACGATTAAAACCTACCTATCCCCAGGTAAACATACCTATAAAAGCTGTATAAATAAAGTTGACAAACTCATTTGCAGTTGTCTCCGATACGTTTTGTTTAAGAAAAATGATATCCAAGTACATTTATAAGTTGGTCGACTATTACTCGTAAAGTTGTAAAGCCTACTTAGTCATGATAATTTTCTTTTAAAGGAGATGGAAAGTTCAAGTATGTGGAAAAATTCAGACAGGTATAGAAATGGGAAGCACTGTATAACGCTGAATCTAAATCATAACCCTCCCTTTTATATCTTCACCGCATGATAAAAAAAACGTGTAAAACCTACCATTAAAAGACGCAAAAATTGAGTATGATACTCATAAACACGTCGCGTTTAGTCCTAGTATCTACTATTTAATTTATTTATTGATGACGAATTTGTGACCACTTAGAGCGATTACCTTCATACTGACTTACCAAATAATGTGATACGCTTACTTAAAATAAAGACAGTTTTCACTGATGATCAAGTAGGTAAGTAGTTGTAATGATAAACAAACGATGAAAATCCGTTCAACTGATTGTTGAACCCTCTAATTAGGGATACAATTAACAATTTCGCCAATAAACAAGAAAAATAGAAATTTTTTCCTCGATAATCTGATACTTATAAATAAAGTCTGAAAGAATACGAAGCGAAACTTGTTTACCTGTCATTTTATTACGTGGTGATGGAAATCTGGCATGTGATGTTGTTAATTTCTGCAACTATTGAACTGTTTCTTTCCACTACATGGCGATGGCTTTGCCCACAGAACGACCACAAGCTAAGCACTCCGTTGAATAGCCGAATAAACGAATTTCACCAGTTGCTCCTGAATGCAGCAGTTAAAACAAGGATACCTATCTTGGCTGAAACGCACTGTGCGGTTATAATTATTTAGCCACGAGCTCCTCTCGATTATAGGTATAGCAAAAGGAATGAATCACAACGAACAATATTATTAAGCATAAGAGCGTTGAAATGTCATCTGACGTTTGCTTAGTAGGGATTGGACTCAAATATCACAGAAGCGAAATAGAATCGATTGAAATCGTTAGAAATAGTATCGATCCTTCAGTTTTTTTTTTTTGCAATTCCACTAAGCAGGTAGCATGGCGCCGTAAAAGAGGTTTTCTCGAACAAGAAAACAAATGACAGAACGTAGAAATATTTTTAGCGTTTTAAGCATCTAATGTAAAACTTTTAAAATAAACGTGCGTTTCTTCAATAGTGCGTGGCGTCATCTTTGTACTAAAAAAAGTCGATTTGTGTAGAAATAACGATGAAATAACCTTGTCATTTCTTGGTAGAATAGAGATAGAATCGCCACATTCTCTTTCCACTCCTACCTTTCACGATGTTGGGCGTCTTCCTTCCAGTTCGGACAGAACCTGTTCAGTTAATATTATTCTGCACAAAATATGAACTAAGATTAAACTAAGAAGCTCATTCCGAAGCTTTTAACGAAAATAATGAAGTTTTAAAGTGATTCGTCCACTAAACTAGTGGACGAATCACTTTAAAACAATCCGATTTTCCGAATCAAAACGCATGAAAACACAATAAAAAGCAACGAAACGACTCTGAATCTATCGATTCCCGCCAAATACTGTTTCAACGCCAATTTTTAATTTCAGCAAACAAATCGTTTTAAATCACATTAGTAAAAATCGATTAAATACAGTTTCATTTTAACAATCTGGAAAAGCGTTATTACCCTTCCCTAGTTTTCATTATTTCATCGTGACCAAGTCATGTCAATAAAAAATAAGCGAAAAGCAATTCAGATACTTTTTTATGTTTAACATTTTATATAAGTCTTAGGAAATTATTAAACATTGAACAATTCATTAATGAATTTTCAAATACTACGAGTTAAAATGAAATTCTTATAGGCGACTGGGGCACTCATTTAGCCATCTCCTTTCGTTATATACACAGTCTGGCCATAAATACTGTTACAATGAAAAGTGAGAAAGATATTACGTTTGAATTTGGAAACTGTCATTTTTATATGATTGCTCATTGGGTTCTCTAATTTTGGCGCCAATACATTTTACAATATTTTGCGATATTAAAATGGAATGGGGTGATAAAGAGAACCGAATCGCTGTGATTGCGTTGCACAAAGTTGGTATGGAGCCAAAGTCAATTTTTAAAACTCTCCATACGCTTGGTATTAGTCAAATGTTTGTATACCGGGCCATTAATAGGTACAATGAGACGTCCTCTGTTTGTGACAGAAAAAGATCTGGCCGTCCACGAAGTGTTCGTACGAAAAAGGTGGTCAAAGCAGTAAGGGAAAGAATTAGAAGAAATCCTGTCCGAAAGCAAAAGATTTTATCTCGGGAGATGAAGATAGCACCCAGGACCATGTCACGTATTTTAAAAGATGACTTAGGACTTGCAGCCTATAAGAGACGTACTGGTCATTTTTTAACTGATAATTTAAAAAATAAAAGGGTGGTAAAATCAAAACAACTACTGAAGCGGTACGCAAAAGGAGGTCACAGAAATTTTTTGTTTACAGATGAGAAAATCTTTACAATTGAGCAATGTTTTAACAAACAAAATGACCGTATTTATGCTCAAACCTCTAAGGAAGCTTCCCAATTAGTCAGCAGAGTGCAACGTGGGCATTATCCGTCTTCAGTGATAGTTTGGTGGGGGGTCAGCTATGAAGGAGTGACTGAGCCATATTTTTGTGAAAAATGTATCAAAACATCGGCACAAGTGTATCAAGATACCATTCTTGAGAAGGTAGTTAAGCCCCTTCACAATACCATGTTCAATAACAAAGCATGGTCCTTCCAACAAGACTCAGCGCCGGGTCATAAAGCTCGGTCCACGCAGTCTTGGTTGGAAGCGAACGTTTCTGACTTCATCAGAGCTGAAGACTGGCCGTCGTCTAGTCCCGATCTTAATCCGCTGGATTATGATTTTAATCAGTTTTAGAGAGTATGGCTTGCTCTAAACGCCATGATAATTTGGAGTCCCTAAAACAATGCATACGATTGGCAGTGAAGAATTTTCCCATGGAAAGAGTGCGTGCTTCTATTGATAACTGGCCTCAACGTTTGAAGGACTGTATTGCAGCCAATGGAGACCACTTCGAATAAGCTTTTTATATTTTAAATTGTTTTATATTTATGTATTAAACTAACACATTGTAAAAGTAATAAAAATTATTTGCAAAACAAAATTTCATTTTTTCTTTGTGACTATATTTATGGCAAGACTAGGTATACTACTATTGTGAATTTTTTTACACCCCCAAACATAACCGTTTAGCTGGTAGAGGGGGGGGACACTCGAGTCGAGCAAAATTTAGCACTTTAAAGCTTAATATTTCACAAACGATTTTTTTTATCAAAAAATTGTAATTGGAAACTCACATTATTTTTTAAAGACCTATTTAATGATACCCCACACTAAGGGGTACGCAAGAAACAATAAAAAAAATACCACTTTACGTGTACAGGAGGTACCCTAAAAAAAATATTTTTCGAGATTTTATTTTATCACTTTTTCGGCACAACAAATCCGTATATTTACACCAAATTACAGCTCTCTAGTACAGTGCGTCTCTGAGCTAAACTGCGGACAGACGGACGGACGGACAGACGGACGGACATGGTGAAACTATAAGGGTTCCTTGTAGACTACGGAACCCTAAAAAGAGGCTTCGTTTTGCTTTGAACGCAGTATCTGGACATTTTATCAATCTAAAGCCAAGCTATTCGAAAACATTTGCAGCTCCTGAAAACAATATTCCAGAAGATCAACAGTATTCCAGAATGGCGTGTCGACGACACGAATAACGCAGTGCCTCGAGTGATTAGACTGCTTCGCGGGTTCGATTCCCGCACGGAGCAAATATTTGAATGATCTAAAAGTAATGGTTTAAATGTTTGTTAATGCTTTAAAACTTTAAAGTTCTTACTGTCAGATAATGTTTTAAAGTAAGAAAAAAAAATATCCGCCCTTTGCAGAATAAATAAAAGCTTCTGTAGTCACTTTCTTAATGAGTGATCGTTAATCACGAGCCGACAAGTGTCTCCGTAACTCGCAAAGGCTGTAATTCGAAGATATTTGACAGTCGAAGGTTGTCAAATGTCAATAACAGAAGCGCTAGAATGACTTTTGGCCCCTATCAGAAAACCAGCGCTGTGACATTCTAATAAAGTGTATATTTAGTTTTTGCTTTGTGTTTCTTTTTCTTACTATTTTATCTATGTATAAATTACTATTGTTCTGTCCTGTGTACGTGTCATAAAACCTTTTTTCTTTCTTTCTTTTTTCCCGTTATAAAGACATGAAGTAAATGGAATCTTTGAAAAATGGAGAAAAAGTTCCTACACTAGAGGCTCTTTTTCAATTTTTCATTTCAGATAAATTGCAGATATCTCGGGATAACTCAGTACCCTAATAAAGTATTTAAATAGTGTAAATAATATTTATGCTTTGAATTTAATTATTAATTTCATTTAAATAATTATAATTTATTTATATACTATCCTTAATTTATGTTGTTACTTAGCAACAATTCCTGATTCCCACAATAAATTATAATTTAGCCTTTTAAGAGCATTACTAAATCGTAGCTCCATTTATTAATAGGGAAAGTGTTTAACATTACATACCTACTTTATTAAAACAAGTGAATAATTATTTATTATACCAAATATTTCATTGTTACGAAGAATTAAATAAAATAGAAAATTTCAAACACGCGGCTCGACATGGCTTCGCACCGGTGGAAATCCTGTAAAACCCGGTCCCGGTGGTTACACAAAAAAAAAGAATTATCCGAATCGGTTCAGCCGTTTTCGAGTTATGAGCTTAGCAACACAATATTTTGGGATCCATTTTCATGTAATAAAAAGAAGATAGATAGAAGATGTTGTAAGATGTTTTTGACGAATACTCGTAGATGTAACATTTCCTAGTTCATCTGGCGTTCTAGACTTAATACTCTATCAGTTTACTATCAATCAGGCACATCCCTAATGAAACGGTAAAGTCATTCTAGCGCTTCTGTTATTGACATTTGACAACCTTCGACTGTCAAATATCTTCGAATTACAGCCTTTGCGAGTTACGGAGACACTTGTCGGCTCGTGATTAACGATCACTCATTAAGAAAGTGACTACAGAAGCTTTTATTTATTCTGCAAAGGGCGGATATTTTTTTTTCTTACTTTAAAACATTATCTGACAGTAAGAACTTTAAAGTTTTAAAGCATTTACAAACATTTAAACCATTACTTTTAGATCATTCAAATATTTGCTCCGTGCGGGAATCGAACCCGCGAAGCAGTCCAATCACTCGAGGCACTGCGTTATTCGTGTCGTCGACACGCCATTCTGGAATACTGTTGATCTTCTGGAATATTGTTTTCAGGAGCTGCAAATGTTTTCGAATAGCTTGGCTTTAGATTGATAAAATGTCCAGATACTGCGTTCAAAGCAAAACGAAGCCTCTTTCCTACGGAACCCTTATAGTTTCGCCATGTCCGTCCGTCTGTCCGTCCGTCCGTCTGTCCGCAGTTTAGCTCAAAGACGCACTGTACTAGAGAGCTGTAATTTGGTGTAAATATACGGATTTGTTGTGCCGAAAAAGTGGTAAAATAAAATCTCGAAAAATATTTTTTTTAGGGTACCTCCTGTACACGTAAAGTGGTATTTTTTTATTGTTTCTTGCGTACCCCTTAGTGTGGGGTATATACGAGTATATATTGTATAATTTGAATTTGACTTCGCATGAATCCACACACACGTCAGTATATAGGACTGTGATATAGGCTTAATATCTTGGCAACAGCTTGACATTACTAGCTCCACAACTTCCTGAACTTAGCATATTGACCCAAATTAACATAATAGCTATGCGTGACTCTGTAGGCAAGCTCAATTGCTTATGTTCATGTTCACCATTTAATACAAATTCCATATTATTTTCCACGAGATTTATTACCGAAGGTGTGGCCAGGAAACTACTGTTTTCCGAAAATCACCGTTCATAATAGGTGAGAAAATGTTACCACGATAAATAAATTGCTCAATTTATTTGAAATTTTTAGGTGCGTGTCCTCGCATGAGGCGAACATGATAGAACGAGGCATTACCCTGACTGATGTTTTCATCTATCGGAAATTCGTAAGGTGTACTCTTGCCCTTATTTTTGTTCGAAACGAATTCAGAGCCATTTTTTTTGTGTTGTACGTAGCTAATGTTAAGTAATTTAGTTTCAGATAAATCAATTTCAGATTTTTTGGTCTTTTTCTCCGTTTATGTCCTAATGGCTGGTTTTCCGACAGTAATGTTGATGATAGATCTTCTTGGGACGGGAAATTCTTTATGAAGTAGAAATGTAATAGCAGGATCACGAATCAAAAAGCTTTCAGTTTCATTAATACACTATTAAGTATTCTAAGGGCTGTTGTTGATACTCAGAGGTGGTAGAAATAAAATAGCGGACTGTAAATATAGGTAGGCTAGTATATTGTTGGATTATAAGAATGGTCTGTATCGTATGAGAGAAGTGAATGGGTGTTTTTGTATTAGCCGGCACGGCACCGGCACTAGCGCCGGGCGGCGCCGGCGTACTGCTGTTGGGGGGAAGCAAAAATGTATGAACGCCGGGCCGGCGCCGGCGCCGGTAAGTGTGTTCTCGGTGCAGGCCGGCGCCGGCGTAGTGCCGGTGCGGTGAAGCAAAAAGGAGATGGAAAGTTCAAGTATGTGGAAAAATTCAGACGGCTATAGAAATGGGACCTAGCACTGTATAACGCTGAATAGCTCAACATTCATATTTCACATAAAAAAAGTTTCTAAAACTTGTTATATCTTCATAATCATGATAAAAAAAAACGTGAACACCTACCATTAAAAGTACTACAAAAATTGCAAATATTGATATTGCTATAAACTTTTACGTAGGCGTTTAGTTTAATGTATCTGCGATTGTATTTATTTATTGATGACCACATTTGTGACCCACTCAGATTAATTAAATGTCTTCAAACTACATTATTAATGATAACCACATTAATAATATGTTAGTTATATCGGTAAAGTCAAATAAACAAGCTGGGTGCTTTCATATTGCAAAAAACGTGATTGATAAATCCTTTCTGAGCTCGTTGTTGAATCCTCTAATTAGCTAAGGAAACATTTAACAATTTCGAAATGAAACAAGAAAAATAGGAAATAGTATATTTATTCGATAATCTGTGATTCTTATAAATAAAGTCTGAAAGAATACGAAGCGACGGACTGTATTTAAATGTCATTTTATTACGTGATGATGGAAATCTGGGTGTGATGTTGTTAATTTCTGCAACTTTGAACTGTTTCTTTCCACTACAAATTGCAATTTTCTCATAGAACGACCACAAGTTAAGCACTCCGTTGAATAGCCGAATGAACGAATTTCACCAGTTGCTCCTGAATGCAGCAGTTCAAAACAAGGATGACAATGTAGGCTGAAAGATCGGCCTGTGCGGTTATAATTATTTAGCCACGAGCTCCTCTCGAGTGTATATGACGCCGCAGTCTTCGCGTGGATATACCACAGTTTATGCATTGCATGATTCACTGTATACAAGTCAAGTCCGGGTCGAGAAGCGAGAGGTCGGTAGGTTTGCAAGCAGGAAGTCCAATAAACAAGCGGGGGTCAAGGAAAAGCAAAAGGAAGAATCACAACGAACAATATTAATAAGCAGAGCCGTTCAAACGACGTCTGACGTTTGTTTTTTTCTTAAAGAAGGGATTGGACTCAAAGTGTCAAAGAAGCGATAAAAGAATCGATTGAAATCGTTAGAAAGTAGTATCGATCATATTTCAGTTATTTTTTTTTCTCTCTCACTCCAGCAGGTGTAGCATGGCGCCGTAGAAAGAGGTTTTGTCGACACAAGAATAGACAAAATGACAAAACGTAGAAATATTTTTAGCATTTTAAGCATGGTAATGTAAAAAATATGGAAAATAAACGTTCTTTTCTTCAATAGTGTACGAATGGTGTCATATTTGTGCAAAAAACAGTCGATTTGTGTAGAAATAACGATGAAATAACTTTGTCTTTTCTTGGTAGAATAGAGATAGAATCGTCATGCTACGCGTGCTGGGCAATATTCTCTTTCCACTCCTACCTTTCACGATGTTGGGCGTCTTCCTTCCAGTTCGGACGGAACCTGTCCAGTTAAAATTATTCTGCACAAAATATGAACTAAGATTAAACTAAGAAGCTCATTCCGAAGCTTTTAACGAAAATAATAAAGTTGAGTTTAGTGGACGAATCACTTTAAAACAATCTGATTTTCCGAATCAAAATGCATGAAAACACAATAAAAAGCAACGAAACGACGAATCTATCGATTCCCGCCAAATACTGTTTCAACGCCAATTCTTAATTTCAGAAAACAAATTGTTTTAAATCACATTAGTAAAAATCGATTAAATACAGTTTCATTTTAACAATCTGGAAAAGCGTTATTACCCTTCCCTAGTTTTCATTATTTCATCGTGACCAAGTCATGTCAATAAAAAATGAGCGAAAAGCAATTCAGATACTTTTTTATGTTTAACATTTTATATAAGTCTTAGGAAATTATTAAACATTAAACAATTCATTAATGAATTTTCAAATACTATGAGTTAAAATGAAATTCTTATAGACGACTGGGGCACTCATTTAGCCATCTCCTTTATGAACCCGGCGCTGGTAAATGCAAAAGCGAGCCCTACGTTTTCATTCATTTTTGTTTCCCCGGCACCGTGCCGTCTAATGAAAAAACGCCCTATAGCGGAGCGTGTTAGCAGCGGCCGAGCGGCGCTCGGTCCCTCGTTACCCGTTCCCGCAAACCGCTGCTGTCGCCCTCCGGTCGTCGAAGTGGTGGCTAACGGTGCTACGTTTTGTCGCCAACACGGGCGGTCTCCCATCCATGTCCCGACCAAGGCAAGTGCGACTCAACCTTGAAGATTGAACTGTATGGCTGTTATTATTCAGCTACGACCTCTTCGTTATCATTGGTCATCATACATCCATGAATTCCACAACAGTATAAAGTTAGAAACTAGGTAGATTTAATTATGATGAACGCGAATGCGAATAAGGTAAGTGTATTTTATTATGGTTTCCGCATTATTGGTTCGATAACTGGTATTTATTACACTGCATACAATACTGCATACAGTTAGGTAAATCAGTATTCATTTGACTGTTGCAGAGCATTATCCCTAAGTTATGGAGTCAGGTGTTTACGAAAATCGATGAGATTAAAATTAAAATGTAAAATATTTAGTTTTTAACCTGGATCTTTTATCTGTTTCATTTCTAAGATAAATTGTTTGTGTATTTCTAAGATAGTTGTGTAAAAAAGATTTTTAGAAATTTTTTTCGTCGTCATTTTTTTTTAATAAGAAAAAAAATGAGGCTCGCCAAATAAGTCAAACAACTTTGTGATTAATCAATTTGAATATATATACCGTAAAATTAATGATTTAACTTTTATCGTTTGGTGTCATCAAACGAAACAAAATGGAGAATCCAATTTAAATGATAAGTCAATTTTTCCCCACTTTCCTCAATATACCAGATAAATTAAGTATATCAATGGGCCTAATAGAAAACCGAATTTTGTTGAATTATTATTCAATCATGTTGATAAAGTGTTTTAAAATGTTTCGACTTTCTGAAGCTGCTAAAGCAGGAAGTATAATAAAAATCCAAAGCCAGAATTTAAATATTACTGAGTTAAGAAAAAATTGTTTTATTTTAAGGAAACGGTAAGTTCACTGAACTTTATAAACGGGGATTTTGAATCTTCAACTTTTTCCCTTCCTTGGTTCAGTGATAAATGATAATGTCCGAATCGGAAACCTGAGACCTTCAACCAGAATCATATCCTAATTTCGATCATCGAATTCTTTTTTAGTTTTATTAGTATTAAACCTAATGGTTTAGAAGCTTTACGCCCTTTTCATGACCTTCATAACACAGCGATGCCTAATAGGAGATAATCTCTAATCTACAATTTACTATCTGATGTCAGTCCTTCTAAATCAAATTATTTGCCTTAAAAATATTCCGTATGAACTTTAAAATTTAAATTCTTAAAACATTCCCATGCTGCTGCTAAGAATATTAGACTGATGTAAAGTGTATTGGATTTGCATGACGCAAACAACTGATGGATTGTGGGTTGGCTCATTTTGGCAAAACCACGTCCAACTGGTAAGCATCGAATACTAAAACATATTAATAATACTTCCCAAAGGACAAAAATAGAATCATAACCTTCCGTTACAATCAAAGGTTTATATCTTTTTTGTGATGAGCTGATAAAAGGACATTGCTGTCCATCCTTAAAACTGTCCTTGAGTCGTATTTTTTTAATGGATCACATTGAGGTTTACGGTTTTTTCTGGGTCCATAACGACTTACATCATAAAGGTGTCTAATAATACTGCTGATATGGTAGCATGTTCAATGTTCATGAGCCGAAATTTAAAGACAACGTAAAAAGATGAGTGGTCAATCGTTGTCTTTTTAGGGTTCCGTAGTCAACAAGGAACCCTTATAGTTTCGCCATGTCCGTCCGTCCGTCCGTCCGTCCGTCTGTCCGCAGTTTAGCTCAGAGACGCACAGTACTAGAGAGCTGTAATTTGGTGTAAATATACGGATTTGTTGTGCCGAAAAAGTGGTAAAATAAAAACTCGTAAAAATTTTTTTTTTTATGGTAGCTCCAGTACTTACACGTAAAGTGCGGAATTTTTTTTTTCTCGCGTACCCCTTAGTGTGGGGTATCATTAAATAGGCCTTTAAAAAATAATGATAGTTTCCATTAACAATTTTTTGATTAAAAAATTCGTTTGTGAAATATTAAGCTTTAAAGTGCTAAATTTTGCTCGATTCGAGTGTCCCCCCCCTCTACCAGCTAAACGGTTATGTTTGGGGGTGTGAAAAAAATCACAATAGTAGTATATATAACGAAGTTTAAAAGAAAATTATCATGACTAAGTAGGCTTTACAACTTTACGAGTAATAGTCGACCAACTTATAAAATGTACTTAGATATCATATTTTCTTAAACAAAATGTATCGGAGACAACTGTTAATGTAAGTTTGTCAACTTTATTTTTACAGCTTTTATAGGTATGTTTTTTGGGGATAGGTAGGTTTTTATCGTCAACTATTTTTAACTAAATTCAAAAAAAGAAGGAGGTTCTAAATTCGTCGTAATCTTTTTTCTTATGTATTTTCCCCGATTTCTCAAAGACTCCTGGACCCATTTTGAAAATTCTTCTTTTTAAAATTAAATTCAGCGAATCAGTTTAGTTAGTTCGCATAAGTATTTTGATGCCTGACACGCACTTGGCCGGTTTTTTTTAAATTGTTTAGCTTGTTTTTGTTAATCTTGTTGTATACTCGTGGCTTGTGCCGAATAAATACATGTTCTTTCTTGCTTTGACTGACACCAAGCAGCCATCATTGTTTTTCTGTAATGTTTAATTGCGATTAGTACCCTTAGCACGAATTTTCACTCTTTTACTTTACAGCGTCTTTCCAGTATTTAGAGCGTTTTTGTATGAAAAAATGGAACTGCGCCTCTGGTGTACGTAGAAGAAACTAATTTTTTCCTTGAAAATCGACAATTTGAAATTGTCAAAGTTCCAGTTTACTTTAAGTACGTCTCAAATACTGCCATCTCAACAGCCCCTTCTTTTTTAAGTTTTTCTACCATATTGATACTTAAAATCCTTCATCACAATTTTCATTCATCTCTCTTATTATAAATGTGAAGTTTATGAAGATGGCTGGATTTTTTTAAAAACAAGTTTAGATAAAAGTACACAACACAAATAATTAATAAAATGGATTCACACATGGGAAGGATTTTTATCTCTGAATGACGTTCTGGAATAAGTTGCATAGAAGTTTGGTATTTCAAATTAAAATTAAAGTCTCAAGCTAAATCACAGTTTATTAATAAACCAACTGAATTATACAACCAAAGATTAACCAGCTTAATTATTCTACCTAGTTAATAAACACGAGGTTTCCTCAAACAATACCTAAACACACCATCTTACAAATTAGACTTGATCGTTGACATTGTAAAACCATTATTGGAACAATGGGATTTGGGGATTGATGTTTCACTAATAGTAACCTTTGCAGCATTATGAAGGCTATTGATATTAGAAAGTTACCTTGTACATTTTACCTTCAGGAATCACAATAATAAAAGACAGAGGCCAGTCAAACTAAGAGATTTACTATGAGTACCACTGTCCAATGTCCATTGTATTTCTAAGCCTCTAAAAGTCTAGACCACTAAGAAGTTTTTTTTAACGTTGTCTCTCTGGGAATGGACAAACGTTTGTGTGATGAGCATGATCATTTGTTCTGTGTCTGGGTGTAATTTATCTATAATATGTACGTATTTAGAAATATATAAGTAAGTTCATCAGTTGTCTAGTACCCATAATACAAGCTCTGCTTAGCTTGTGACTAGACGGGATTGTGTGATAGATAGTTGTGGAATATTATTATTAATTTCTTCTTTATGATAGTTACGTTTATGTAAAGTATATATTTACACGGATGTACTTATTAGCGTATATACACAAACAGCTAAATCCAGAAGAAGTACTAGCCGATAAGACCTGGATGAGAGTAGCCGGCGATCTAATGAAATGGTGTGCGATTGAAGAGGCCCAAGTCCAGCAGTGAACTGCTATAGGCTGATGATGATGATGATGTGGGAGCGGTACCTATGATATACAGCAAAATGGATTTACCTAGTATTTGAAAAACACTTTAGTCATTGCTAATAAGCTAAATAAGGCACTGTTAGCAAAAATTTGGCGAAATATAGTACCGACAAACTGATCTAAGGTTTGGCAGACTTGATGCATACTTTTGTTTATGCAGTATTATTGAATAAATAAAAAAACCGGCCAAGTGCGTGTCGGGCCACGCACAGTGTAGGGTTCCGTAGTTGCCCATCAAAATACTTATGCTAACTAACTAAACTGATTCGCTGAATTTAATTTTAAAAAGAAGAATTTTCAAAATCGGTCCAAGAGTCTTTGAGAAATCGGGGAAAATACGAATTTAGAACCTCCTCCTTTTTTTAAAGTTAGTTAAAAATAGTTGACGATAAAAACCTACCTATCCCCAAAAAACATACCTATTAAAGCTGTAAAAATAAAGTTTACAAACTTACATTTGCAGTTGAATCCGATACATTTTGTTAAGAAAATATGTAATCCAAGTACATTTTATAAGTTGGTCGACTATTACTCGTAAAGTTGTAAAGCCTACTTAGTCATGACAATTTTCTTTTAAACTTCGTTATATATACTACTGATGTGAATTTTTTCACACCCCCAAACATAACCGTTTAGCTGGCAGAGGGGGGGGACACTCGAGTCGAGCAAAATTTAACACTTTAAAGCTTAATATTTCACATACTAATTTTTTTATCAAAAAATTGTTAATGGAAACTATCAATATTTTTGAAAGACCTATTTAATGATACCCCACACTAAGGGGTAGGTGAGAAAAAAAAATAACATCCCCACTTTACATGTACAGGAGGTACCCTAAAAAAAAATATTTTTCTAGATTTTATTTTACCACTTTTTCGGCACAACAAATCCGTATATTTACACCAAATTACAGCTCTCTAGTACTGTGCGTCTCTGAGCTAAACTGCGGACAGACGGACGGACGGACGGACGGACGGACGGACGGACGGACGGACGGACGGACATGGCGAAACTATAAGGGTTCCTTGTTGACTACGGAACCCTAAAAAATGAGACATTAGTGAAATGACCCTGAATGTTAGTGATGATAATCGCATTATCGCCTTCTTATCTTCTGGAATGTATCTAATCTTTATTCCTTTGCCACCGCAATGAATTTTTGCCGTTTGTCCCCACTGGGGTTTTCTTTTCCCATTTGTCACCAGTGTTGACAAAGCCAGTGGGGACAAATGGGAATAGACAGTCATAATATGCTAGATACAAACAATATAAAGAGTCGAGATGAAAAGAAAAATACCTTATGAAAATTTTATCAGGAGGTGAGTTGCGTTAGTTGTTAGTGCACTTATTAACGTTGCTAGCCAAAAACATATTGAACAAGGGTATTTCCCAGAAGACAAGTACGTATTACTCGTATCTACAGCAGTCACCTTATTATAAGTAGTACAATGAACCCAGACCCAGCCTTTCATCCTAATACCACTGGTGACAGTCGACACTCGCTTTATCTACCTCAAGAGTATTTTTCCATTTGTTCCGCAATAACAACCGATTTAATATCTCGAGGTACTGGCAAACAGTCCATGACAAATATTACCCTGCCTGGGGCAGACGAGGACTAAACACCCTGAACAACCCCAAACACCCCCTTCTGATGCGATCTCCCCAAACGATTTGTAAATTGCTCTATTAATTTAGAGTCCTGTGAGATGTTATCGTTCGTAAAATATTGGAGGTAGTTCAAATTCAGGCGAGGATTTTCAGCAGTTTCGTGTTACCGTGTTGACAAATAATCAACTGTGCTTAGAGTAATGTTAGGAGATAACAGTGTTTTTGCGTAGTGTTTATGCGGATCCTTCGTTCAAAAGTCGGCCCTCGAAATGGATATGAACTCTGTTTTTTCAGTAACATTAAATAATATTTAAGAAACGAAAAGATACTAAAAATACTTATTGTGGACTTTTGAGATCTAAGGGTCTAAAACGGAAACTTATAAGAAGTATCTCAAATGATTCACTTTCGGGAATGAATAGCCTATGGCATTGCGGAACATGCATGAACTTATTTTTATTTCCAACACAAAGACCCTTTTTTTTCTTTTTTTTAGCGTGGTAAAATCATCAAATGAGACACTTTTTTTACGTTTTAATATCATCAAATGAGTCCTCCCACCCGGGGCATGGCGGGAGGGGGGACTGTCAGACTTGTACTGGCTAAAATCCACGGCCCATTACTGGACAAAGACCCTGGCTTTAATATGCCAAGAATTTATCGACTTCATATTCTTAAAAAAAAAAACCGTCCAAATGCAATGCTTTAGTAAATAGGAACAAAGATTTTCAATAAATGAAAATGTTTTTACAAAGGAAAATTAATTAATCTGTTATTTTCTTTCTAATACATACCATTCTCCCTCAATTAATTCTTCTCAGCAGTAATTGAATACGTTTCTTAATAATTTTCACGAAAACGGTATCTATTTAGAATTCTGATTAGTTTAATTAAAACAGGAGAATGATTAAAATATCTTTCGCTTTTGTTTTTCATTAAGTACATAAATTCTGCTTAAAATCTAAAAGTTTATGTTCTCATAAATCCACATAATATTAGGCCTATTCTCTTTATATACTACTATCCTTACTAATAAATAATATAATAATCTAATCCTCTCATAATAAAAGCTTTGTAAAACATGCTGTTAATATAATATACGGTTATTTAGTAAGCACGTTAATTTTTAGCAAAATATCCGTGTATGTGTCGAGTGAAAACTTGAGAACGGCTGGACCGATTTGGCTAGTTTTGAATATTTTTTGGAAGTAAGGGTAGGTTAAATGTTATGAAAAATAACATAACATTTAATGTCATGGATTGCCGCAAAGTAACGCCTGATTCAATAATTTATTTTTCGTACCACTTGCTCAAAAAGTGACATTCTATGCCACAAAAAGCGTACATAACAATAGTCATTATTAATCTGTTAAAAACAGCTTTCCCTAGGGAAAGAAAGTTGTACTCTAGGGAGAGAATGTGATTTGAATTTCGAATACTTACCGATAGTGAAATACATCAGTCTTTCTTTACACCATTGAGTTTGTATGTAAAGCATTATACAACTTTTTGAAAAAGGAATACGCATTTATTATGCAGTTATGATTTAATAACATTACGAAAACCGAAGAGGCCGTATGATCTTGATGCCTTTGCTTTTCCGAGAATACAATATAATCTAGGAATTTGCCGCGTTTTGTTTTCTTCAAATACATAAACGTTGAGTTTATTTTAATTTTTTTTTTGTAATAAGTTATTGTTAAATTTAAATGTTTAATTAATGCTTATCTCATACATATTATTATAACGTTAATTTTTTCGCAAGTGGTACGAAAAGTAGAGTATTTTCCTCGGTGATAAAGCTGTCTTAGTCTTGGGTGAACTTAAATCCCTCGATACACTCAGGACTCGTCTTAAATCCCTCGCTTCGCTCGTGATTTAAGTTTCTAACACCCTCGCTACGCTCGGGAGTAAGCCTCGAGTCCATCGTTATGCTCGCGATTTAAATACTCACCCGCGACAGAAGACACTGCTTTATCCCCTTGGTTAATAATCTACTATTATAGTAAGGGTAGGATTAAAAGGTGAGTTAAATGAAAAAAAAAAGATTCTCAGGCGACACGAAATGTGAGGGTTCGCTAGTCTATATTAAAATAGTCTATTTGAGTTTGTAATTTTATTTTATGTTAAACCTAAAAAAGCCTTCTACAAATCTGGTTAAGAAAAATAAGTAAATGAATAGGACACACACACACACATCTTTTTATTACCTATAAAAAATCTAAAAACACAAAAATTGAACTAGAAAAGAAACGGAATATCAGTACAGTATATCAGTCTTTATCTTGATTCAAATTCGATTCACATTCAGAAAAGTACCTCTTGTACAAAAAGTTGACCTGAGCAATAAAATTTATACAAAAATTATACAGTTTTCGTTCAAAAAAAAATATTGTACTAACTTTATTTGTACCAAATTCGTCTTATTTTAATTTCAATGTTGCGGAAAGAAATGGAATGAATAATTCATTTTTGGTCAAATATTTGCAATAAAAGGCGAAGCTTAGTTCGTAAGGCCATGAATAACAAGCGCCCAAGTGAAACAAGTCACTGTCCACTTTATTTTCATGTTCACGCTTAATTTATTTTTCAAATTAGGTGATCCGTTGCTGAATTTTCTTTCAAAACAATCTCAAGGTGAATGAAGGTTCGTCGTTCAGAAATTATAACTTGTGAGTCAATGTTGGCCCGTCAAATAGCTCTTAACGAGAACTTAGTTAGAACTTCTATTGTTTTTATCTTGAATTTTATTTTCAGTATTTTTTTCACAACAAACTTGTTAGTCTCAGGAACTGTCTGACACTGTCAGACTCGTACTGACTAAAATTCACGGGAATCCTGCAATCGCCCTTTACGTTCCAGGGTCACGGTAATTCCGTAAGTCCTCCAACCCCGGCAGGCTTTGGCCCTCTAAAGGAGGGACCCGTCATTATGAGGACACTCTTTGGTGGCCGGAGATCGTCTGCCGACGTCCGTCGGTCTGTGGACGTCTACCATTTGGGCTGGGCTTCGCAGAAGGAGGCGACCGCTTCCCACTCCGTCTCGCCCCGCAGCATGTCCTAGACCAATGCCGGGTACGAGAGGTCTCCGCCGCGCCTATCGCCGTCGTGAGGACACGGCGGTGCTCGTGTCCAAGCCGGGCAGTTCTGCACCGTATGCTCTACCGTGTCCTACAGGCGATCGTCGCAATGGTGACACCCAGGCGTTTCTTCCCTCCTTTTCTGACACAGGTACCTACCAAAACTTTCGTGTCCCTTGAGGATAGGCTGCGTCATGCGGTACGTGAGGACGCCTATCCAGCCACTCCTTAAAGAAGGGTCTTACCGCAGCGATTGCAGCGTGCCCAGTAAGCACAATTAATAAGTAATTAAGATTTTCTTTATATAAAGTTAGAACTCAATGTGAAATCTAAACAGAAAGCACTAGGAGAACAGGATCGTGAATAAAATAATGAACAACCAGGTAACATAATAAGCTTAATTATTACTTTATTATTTTTCATGATGCAGTTTTGAAATTGTGTACATAGATTGTTTATAAAAAATACTTGACAGATGTATCGGGTTTCGCATATACTTAGTTTAATGTTGTGTAAAATTAATATTTGTATTTAATTTAAATATACAGTTACTTGGTAAGTACTGTGTAGTTGACTCTATCCACTATACATTATTCTTTTCATTAGGTACAACACTTGAAGCGTTTACTGTTTGTCAGTTGTGTCATTTACCCAGGACCGCCTGCGCCGCCGTCACCACCTGCGCCGTTGGGATCCCCAGGTGTGCCTGGGGTGCCTGGCCCACGGGCGCCATTCGCGCCAGCTACACCTGCTGCGCCCGCTGTGTTCGAGCCCCCCGCACCACCTACGCCGCCTGCACCACCTGCGCCGACTGAACCCCCATTACCACCTGCACCACCTTTGCCACCTCTGCCGGTCGTTCCACCGGCACCACCTGTACCACCTGCACCACCTGCGCCACTCGGGCCCGCAGAACCGCCTGGGGCGCCAGCGCCACCTGCACCAACCGTGCCCCCAGCACCGCCTTTGCCTCCTGCACCACCTGCGAAATTTTCGCTCCCTGTGCCTCCTGCACCGCCTTCGCCACCTGCGCCGATCAAGCCTGCAGCGCCGCCTGGGCCACCCGCGCCACCTGCGCCATTGAAGCCCGCATCACCGCCTGCACCGCCGTTGCCGCCTGCACCATCCGAGCCCCCAGCACCACCTGGGCCGCCTGCACCGCCTGCTCCTGTCCCAACCGCATTACCACCTTTGCCACCCGCGCCGCCTGCGCCGCCTGACCCCCCAGCACCGCCTGGACCGCCAGCGCCACCTGCGCCAGTCAAGCCTCCGTCTCCCCCCGCGCCGCCTGCTCCACCTGGGCTGTTCCAGCCTCCAGCACCTCCTTTACCACCTGCACCGCCTGCACCGCCTGGGCCGTCTCTACCCTGTGGTCCATCTTGGCCACTCGGGCCCCAAGCTCGGAATCCCTGCAGCAAAAGGTTATACATGCGTTTTATAATAATAATCACACGAATAACATTACTTACTGAAACAAAAAATAAATTCTGAGATCGCAAAATTTTTTTGTTGTGTGTGCAATATAATGGCTATCATAGTATATTCGTAGGTATTCATATATAATATAATTACAAGAATGATTCTAAAAAAATTTCACTTACACTTCTATTATCATCTGCCCACTCGCAAGTAGCCTCCTCAATGTCAACTCCATTTGCTTCACGGTCAAGTATCACTCTCAATGACTCTGGTGTCGGCTTAAAATGTTCAACAAAGTCAATAAGCTGATAATTTTCCTTTAAAATGTCATGTTCAGTGACGAGCATTCCAGTAGAATCGTCAAGTTCTGATTCACAGATGCCATCGCCGCGATCAGATACGCAGGGAGGAGGCTCCACGACACCCACATTGGGCTCTCCACTCCACATGTCAAAGTCAAGGAACAGAAACGAGTATTTGGCAGTTAACCGAATGTGCTCGAAGTCGGCACGGCTAACATAGATAGCATGTGCCGGACTCCCAGATGTCTCGGCACGCTGTAGCAGTCGTTGCATCGTTGGTTTGCAGTCCTCACCCACACCGAGCACCTCCACCTCACCGATAGACACATCGAAACTAAAACATACAAATTGGGTCTTTATTTTCTCAAAAATAATGCGATAGAACCACATGTTAAACAAATATGCGATGCTTACGGATTGTCCGAGGGATCGATGAAGTCACAGAGAGCGAGCACAGTCAAATTGGTGTGAGATGTCCAGTCAGTGTGTCGACAGACGTTGTTCGACTGCGCAGCCGGCGTGAGCCACGCGTGCAGTCTACGTCGCGTCGGGACGTGGCTCGGGCTGTGCGCCTTCAAACCGTCACCGTAGTTTGCGCCTATCTCTGCACCAGGGAGCACCGCCGCTAAACTTATTACCAATCTGAAAGGTACCTCCATTAACTTCTATTGTAGAAGCAGCTATTTTAGGTATTGATAAATTCGACAAAAATCTGTATGTAAAGTTCGATGATAATTATACTTTTAATATTTTCACAGTTTTCACACTTCATCAACGGAAGTTTTATAAATACATTTACTTCCAAGCGGGTCAACACCATTTGGAGTCTTGTCAAAAGCTAGGTTATAAACTAACTGCGTATTTACTAATCACATTCAGTTTCATTGTAGAAAGGGAAAAATGAGGTACGTACTCATCAGGGCGGTGGGACAAAAGTGTGCGGTTGGGCGCGAGGTGCACTCCTTGAAAGTGGTATAGATGGCGCAGCTGTGCGGCCAGTAGTGCGGACGCGGCCCGCGAGGTGTCGCTGTCCCAGTGAAGCGTTATTTTCTGCGGCTGCCTCTGCGCCCAACCACAGTGCCTGTCCATGTTTTCTGTGAACGGATACACTGCCGTAACGGGCCAATATAATTGATATTTTAAGAAAATTCATGAAGAGTTTTGGTTTTTTTAACCGACTTCTAAAAGGAGGAGGTTCTCAATTCGGATGTTTGTTTTCTTCATTTTTATGTTTGTTCGGGCATAACTCGGTCGTTTAACAACCGATTTGAAAAATTCTTTTTTTGTTGGATAGGCTATACTTCTGGAATGGTCCCATTAAAATAATATCAAAATCGGACTAGCACTTTTTGAAAAATCAACAAAAACCTAAAAAGTTTTCAACTTTGTCTACACCGATTACTCCGAGGTTTCTGGTCCGATTTCAATAATTCTTTTTTTGTTCGATACAGTATATCTGCCATTTGGTCCCATAAAATTTTCATTTAGTTTGGTGCAGTAGTTTTTATTTTTAGTAGTTCTAATTGTGTACATACATGGGCGTTGTTATTACCGGTGCTACGAATTACATTTTAGTGCACATGTAAGAAAATATGTATTTGACAATAATTTCGGTTGAATATTGAAACTAAAAAGGATAAAATAAAAAAACTTTTTCAAAAAAAAATGTAACCTACAAAAAACTTTTCTTTCGAAAGTCGGTGACAAAAAGTCAATGAAACAAAAATAAAGTTACCGACTTTCGAAAGAAAAGTTTTTTTGTAGGTTATTTTGAACTTTTTTTGTGGTTGTTTTGAAGTCGGTTACATTTTTTTTTTGAAAAAGTTTTTGTTACTAATCAATCTTTTTAACGAGAGCGAAACTGCGGGCAAAAACTAGTTCTAAATAAAATGCGCTGTAATTCGGTGCTGTGGCAAAATAAATGAAGGCATTAGTGAGATGCATGTTCAGTTCATTAAAACCTTGACTAAGTATTTCAATTACTTAATCATTTTATTTTAAAAGATAAGATAAATATAGCATGTCAGTAATTATTACAAACAACAAAAGCCACAAATTAAACACAATAACAAGCTATTTTGACGCCCTTTAAATGTTTTTCTCTTTTTATAATTTGTAAATATTTTTATTGTTATTACGTTTTTATTTATTGATTTTTGAATAACAGAACTGTGATAGAGTATTCATTGTAAAAAATCATTAAACAAAGCTAAAAATAAAGAAAATTGTGTAATTGTCATTTGGTTTAATTTAGTCTTTTATTTAGCAAACATTTAATTTCTATCAAATTTAAAATAATTTGGTAACTAATTATGTTAACAAAGTTCTTGATTGTCTCTAAAATTGCACTAAATGGGTGTCCAGCTCAGCATGTGTCAGGTTTAAAATCTATTCTGCCAGCTCCTGGCAGTAACTTAGGACGTCTAGTAGACGAGAATGCGACGTCAATTGCGAGTTTGCGAGTACTTTGAGGATGTATTAAAAACTTAGATTTGAAACCAAATCAAAACATAGAAAAAAAAATCTCTAACCAACCAATCTCTTTAACCGTATATTATGTATGATATACATATTTAGACACAATATAAATAGCAATATTATATTTAGCCTTAATTATATGATTTACAGCAATGGATCAACGATAAATCAATTATTATTGACCACTCAGTTGCGATAACATAATTATGTAAAAGTAAACAACATAATACATTATTTTTAGCGTGGTAAAATCATCAAAGAAGTCCTCACCCAGGGCAGGGAGGGAGGGTCTGTCAGATTCGTACTGACTGAAATCCATGTTGTCTTTCAATAGCCCTTTACGTTCTGGGGTCGCGGTAATTGCTCAGAGCCTGGCGGACCCCGCCAGGCTTAGAGCATGACAGCTTCGCAGAAGGAAGCGACCGCTTCCCCACTCAGAGTGGGAAGCGGTCGCCTGCAAGTTTGAATGATAGATTTAGTGCCGTATCGGTAAAAGTAGAAAAATAATACACAAGAAAAACAAGACATTGGCCCAGTTCAGAAAAAAATGTCGGACGGCTAGTGCTCGACCTTTGTTTTAAACTGGACGCTCTAAATATACACATAAATGAAGGCACTCACCTGATAGGTGTGCCGCTAGACGGGAGCAGCTTGGGCGTTTGATCTGGTAGACATCGTTGTCAATTATATCTGGCGCGCAGTAGTCCAACTTCCCCTTAGACTCTGAGAAAGTCCTCCTTCCCCATGCACTGGCCAGCAATAGTAACAAACAGGTAAGCAATAATACATGACTTGACATGACTTTGGCTGACTGGTAGCAGAAGATTTGAGACTTGTATCACTGAACACTGGTCAGTGAGAAATGATAACTGCCTCCTCAAGTACCGGTAATTTATATCAAGATATCCTGATAAAAAAGGAAATCGATCACACAGGTGGGACGTGACACGCAGTATATGGCGGTTGAACGGATGGGAAGCGCATAATCTGATAAGCGTTTTTTCAGCACGCAATAGGTAGCCTTTGTACTGCCAAGTCCGATACTGCCGTGCAGGCCCTAAAGTGCAGTATGAGGAAAAAAGCGGTTTCGAGAAAATTGCGAAAAACTTTTTAACACTGTTTTTTATAATGTTATTAATGTGTATGGTGCATATTTTTGTTGCTACGAGGACTAAGTGACAACAAAGATGGTATTTACGAAAACAAATGTTAATTAAGTTTATTAGATTTTAATTAAAATTAGATTTTTTAAAATCATGGCAGTTACTGCATGCAAAAAGTTACTCATATGCAGATTAAAATGCGGTAAAAATACTCGATACCACAAAATTTTGGATTTTTTTGCTACTTTTCAGACTAATTTGCAGCATAAGACTTTTTTTTACTGCATTTTAATTTGTATCTTGAACAAATTGCACATGCAGTATATAGTATATAACAGTGTCCGTCAACTTACGAGTATGTTTTAGGTAGGAAATGTGGTGTATTTTTTATTTGTATTGCTTAAGTATATGATACTCATGAAAAGTTTAAGTTTTCGATCTCGAGGAGCCACCATCTTAGATTGAAAGAGTCCACATTCGTTCTTTTTCACATAATGCTTAAATTTTCGTTTCGTTGACATTTTCGTCATAATGTTAAACAGTTAACAGTTCAACATTATGACGAAAATGTCTAGAGAAGTTTAAAGACAATAAAATTCCACAACAAATAGTATTTATACGTTACGTATATTTCGTTTGTTTAGACTCGTGAAACTTGTTTAACCGAATGCGTATTAGACGTTAAGATGTCTGAAGTAAAAACTGATAAAATAAGTTGTTTTTTTATTAAATCAAGTTACCACTCAATTCAGTGCAATTGTCAATTATTTGTCCCCCTAAATGAAGAAAAAGAAAATGTTAAATATGAAAATGTATTTTATTCATTAGAACCACAGAAAACAAATATTCGCAATACATAAAAAAATGCCTGTATAAAACAAAAAAAACTATCTGGCTGACTGACTGATGTATTAACGCCCAGCCGAAACCGATAGGTGTAGAAGCATGAAATTTTGCACCAGCATTCCCCTAGGGCGGATTTTTGAAAATTCATCCCCTAAGAGGTTTAAAAATGGGATTCAAGTTTGTATGAAAACAATTTAATCTTACTCGATTTACTTGAAACTTTCCAATGCCCAATTATCAACAAAATCGATTAAATAAGTGTTAAGAGGCTTTTTGATAATTCTATACCTTAAATACGCATCTTCGTTGAGAAAATCGTGGGCAAAATAGGTACTTGTCAAATGTGTAGACGATTTCTTATCAATGTTGAGTGTTCTTCCTTAACAAAAAGAAAAAAACAACGTTTGGTTCCGAAAAAAAACAACAACTGACAGGTCGTGAAAAAACGATCTTTTAGTTTAATTATTTTAAAATATTAAAAATTGTGCTCAAATAGCGTTAAAACTACTATTGGAATTCGAGCGCGTCTAAAATTCGTGCCAACGACTCTAAGATTATAAAAGCGAACAAGATCGAGTATGTCTAGTAGGTAGCCATGCTATCTACCTAAGGAAAAGCCGTAAATTACCCGAAGAGAGCTAAAATTTTACAAATCAAGAACTAGACTGCTTTCCAAAATAACAAAGGCTTATTCGCTGCAATTCACCATCAAGACGCGTCAAGATAGCGTGGCCGACGACTAACAATATAATATGACAGTACGGCTTGCGCGGCGGCATCGGACCTCTATGCGGCGGTCATAGAGAACATGCGGTGGCGGAGGCGGCGCCCCAGGCCGCCAGCGCGACGCTGTCATCGCTGCTAGGCGACGCCTGTTGTCCCGTGTATTGACATTTTATGTGTATTTTTTGTGTTATTTAAGTGTTTGATAGGTAGTCTTTTGTGTATATTATAGTTGGTAAGTAGAAAAATAACATTTTCGCGATTTATATGTCCACCGCCGGATGTAGCGACGTCGGTTTGTGTAGTGCCAGTCAACCTGCCACATCGCTGGATGTGCAACTGGTAAGATGTCCCCATTGCTCCCAGGCTCGTTATTTTAAAGGCGAACGGGGTCTAAGGATACACTATGGCAAGGTTCACAAACCACATAGTGTACCTTTGGACCCCCCAGCCTCATCCACGACTTCAACACCTTTCGATCAAGCTTTGTGGAAAACATTATCTAAATTCAAAAATTCCACCCCTATACTAAAGAGAGTTCCCCGGGGCGCGAGACGGTCTGTTGCGCTGAGTTTGGCGCGATGTGTCCGTCTCGCGACCCAGAAAAACTCGGAACGAGCCTGGGAGCAGTTACTCACCTTTCCTTATAGGATTCTACATGTGGAAAAAAATTTGGCAGCAAAAAAATCTTTGACACAATTGGTTAAAGAAAATTGTAACAATACATTACACAGTTTGGACTCAAAATTACCTTTTTTTTCACACTCTTCACGTAAAGGCATTTGTTCACATGTAGAATCAAAATTAAGTGAGGGTGACATTAGGGGGGCCGCCCGACTTCTGTTCAGCAGCGATGTGGTGGCGCCTTATTCTCCAGAGACACTTTCAGCCCTGGAGAGTAAACATCCGGCGCCTGCGGATGGCTTAACCTTCCCCGATCCACCTACCCACCCCGACCCCCTTGTTCAGGACTCATTTTTCCAAATTACCGCTCCCCAGTTGATCGCAGCCGTGAGCTCTTTCCGCAGCGGATCCGCCGGCGGCCTCGACGGCCTGACTCCACAGCATCTGAAGGATCTATTGAGTTCGGGCGCCGGGGATGCCGGTGTGTCGCTCATGAAGGAGCTTGCGGCTTTGGTCAACTTAATGCTTTCCGGCGGCGTGAACGATGCCGTCGTCGATGTCTTGTACGGGGCTAACCTTTGCGCCCTGCGCAAGAGGGACGGCGGCATTCGTCCCATTGCCGTCGGTTGCACCTATAGGCGTATGGCAGCCAAAATATGTTGCAAGTTGTTTGGTGAAACGCTTGCAACTAAGTTCCAGCCCCTACAGCTTGGTTTCGGTTCCAGAGGGGGCTGTGAGACTGCCGTACATTCCTTGTCCTCTTTTTTAAATTCAGGTAAAGGTGAAGTCATCCTCAAGGTTGACGTGAAGAACGCCTTCAATTCCGTTAACAGGGACACTTTGTTGGCAGAAGTCAAAAAGGAACTACCCGAAATTTATGGTTTTATTTGGCAATGTTACAGACATCCTTCAAAATTACTTTACAAGGACAACGTTTTGGAATCTGCAGTTGGTTGCCAACAAGGTGACCCCCTTGGGCCAGTCATTTTCAGCTTATGCATTCATCCCATTATCAAAAAATTAAATTCAAAATTTAACGTGTGGTACTTAGACGATGGAACCTTAGGAGGTGACGTAAGTACCGTACTAGCCGATTTACAACTCCTCAAAGAAGAATTTAAATTAATAGGCCTTCAATTGAACCCATCAAAATGTGAAATTTTTGTTACTGACGCTACCGACAGACAATCGACAGTAGATAAATTTAATGAAATAGCTCCAAATATCACCATTTTAGATAAAAGTTCCCTGCACCTCCTTGGTTCCCCTATTTTGGCAGAAAGTTTCCCATCATTCATTGACAACAAAATTAAACATTTTAATGATATTTCGGAAAGACTCTCCCAAATTAGTATACATTCGGCCTTCACCCTAATTAGATATTGTTGTTTTGGTCCAAATTTCATGTATTTTCTTCGTTCATCCCCTCTTTTCAAACATCCACAACTCTTGGACAAAATTGACAAAATTATTCGTAATACATTAACATCCATTCTTAATGTGGCCCTGGATGACCGAGCGTGGCTTCAAGCCACCCTTCCAATCCGTTTTGGTGGGCTCGGTATCCGCAAAATTTCTAGTGTTAGCTTACCGGCGTTCTTGTCCTCTGTCCACAGCACTGAAAAGCTGACCAGGAGAATTTTGTCTTTCTCCCTGGTCGACCCTGAGGTGCCGTGTTTGACCGATGCCGAGGACGCCTGGAAAGTGGCTTGCCCAGATACGGATCGGCCCGGTAACCCGTTTTCCCAGAGACAGTGGGATGAGCCGCTCTGCAGGTTGGTACGGAATAATCTCATTAATACGTCCACCAATACTGCGGAGCGTGCCCGCCTGCTGGCTGTGGGTGAATGGGAGTCGGGCCTTTGGCTTCAGGCGCTACCGTCACCCAACATAGGTACTATGCTGGGTGACACAACCTTCCGTGTCGCTACTTGCTTGCGTTTGGGCGCTCCTTGTGGGGCTCCACATCGCTGTCAATGTGGTGAAGTAGTCGACTGCCTCGGGCACCATGGCCTTTCCTGTAGCAGGAGTGCAGGTCGGTTGGCACGACACGCTAGCTTAAACGACATAATCCGTCGTGCTCTTGTCACCGCCGGGGTGCCATCCGTCTTAGAACCCAGTGGTTTGGCACGCGACGATGGAAGAGACCAGATGGTATGACCATAATGCCATGGAAGCTGGGTAGGCCTTTGGTGTGGGATGCAACATGTGTCGACACCCTTGCGCCATCCCATCTTCCTAGTTCAGCGTGTTGTGCTGGCGCTGCTGCTGCAGGTGCTGAAAACTCCAAGCGGCGCAAATACATTGGCTTAGCTAGTAGCTATGTGTTTGAGCCGTTTGGGGTTGAAACCTTGGGGCCATGGGGTCCGAGTGCCCACAACGTTTTTAAAGATATCGCCAGGCGTTTAGTCGACTCTTCAGGTGACCAGAGGGCTGGCCTATTCCTAGGTCAACGAATTAGCATTGCCATACAACGTGGCAATGCTGCCAGCGTTCTGGGCACTGTTCCCGTTGACAGCGATGTGGACGTATTTTTTGACGCCCTATGAACTTTCTCTTTTATTTATTTATTTTAATTTTTCCTGTACATATTGCTAGTAAGTTTTTATTTATAGTTTTTAAAAAATTTAAAGAAGTTAATATAGTTCTTCCTTAACTTTGTTTCTATGTGATGTACAGAATACGTACAAATAAAGTTGTTGTGGATTTTTTCTTTAAACTTCTTTTATATATTTTTGACATACTCGTAAAGTGTTAACTTTACGAGTATGTAGTTGAGTTGAGTTGAAGCAATAAGTGAAAAAAACAAATTTGGACCCCTTCAATCTAAGACGGCAGCTATGCATTAGCCGACACTTCTCGAGCTCGAAAACTTACATTTTTCATGAGTAGCTTACACTTAAGCAATACAAATAAAAAAAAACTACACCACATAAAGCAAGCCAAAGCCTCTTTTTGGTCCCCATTGACTGGACTATAATTACTGTTATTTTTCACATATTTCACTCTAGCTCGAAAAGTACCCCTGATTTTTGCTTAGGTTTTCGTGGTAAATTAGAAGAATTCGACTGATTGAGAGAGAGAGTTGGTGACAAATTCTGACTAGAACGCAGTAAAATATGACCTGTAACTGCAGTGAAATTAGTAAAATCGTTCAAGTTACCTATTATAATGCAGTAACAGAGTGTCATACTGCGTTTTAATTAGCATTTTAGTTATATTAATCTTTTGAAAATACTGACTATGCTGCAGGAAATAATGAACATACTGCTTTTTAGCTAGTTTTCACGATACAAAGTTACTACAATAACACTAAATAAAATACCACTTTTTAGTACTTTGCTGCCCTTTAATCTGTAGTTCATTGTGAAATAAACTAGTGATCAACTATGCAGTATTAACACTTTTGGTACAAAAACTACTTACTGCGTTTTATTTTATATTCCTCTGTATTTTTTGGGTGTGGAGTACAGATTTTTTTGTGGTAATATCGATATTTACTGCGTTTAACTTGGTAAAGTGACGGATCGTGGTAGACGTAACTGCTATTACTGTATTTTAGTTGGTATTGTAATGTATTTCGACATGCAAAATTAAGTTACTGCTTTCTTAAATTTGATTTTTTAACCGTTTAGAGCATCCTAACAAATACCTGATTAGATCTACATGTTCCTTATAACGTGGACATTAAGGTTCAATATTCAACAAAAAAATGAAAAAAAGCCTGTTACTGCGTTTTAGGGCCTGCACGGCAGGATAGTCAGTCAAGTCTGACACTCCTTTTCGCTCCAGAGCGGAAGGACTCATTTGATAGCCGGGATCAGAACGCATCAGAGTCCTTATTTAGACAATGTATTTATTTCTCTTTTGTTACAGGCACTACGCTTGAAACCAAAGATCCAAATAACGCTCACCCGGAGTCAGCAGACTCTTGCGCTCAGCAGTAGTAGCAGACGGTTCCAGTCAATTATTCTGAACTAATCAGTAGAGCAGCTCGTTTCACCATCTTTCAGAAGATGGACTATGGGATTGATCAATGTTCGGGCTAGTGTGTTTCCAAGCATATAAATGAAAATCAAAAATCAATAACTTCGGGACATGGACCTAAAAAAAAAGCCGGACGGAACTTCACTAAGAAACAAGTGAAGCACCAAAATGGCGACTGCTTTACTATGTGTGGGTTTCTAAAGGGTTGCCAGATGAAGGAAAAAAATACCCATTTTCAAACAATATTTTAATAAGATCTCCCCTCGAACTTAGTTTTAATCATGGACCAAAAAAGTTTTTGTGACGTATACCTATTGTTAAAATAAAGGTAAAATAATTAAAACAAGATTAAAATAATAGTAGATTGTATGACAAAGTAATATTTTTACGGCGAGGGCGCTATTTTGTATCCAGAGCGAAGTGAGGGATTCTACAGTAGAATCCTGAGCGTAGCGCATTTATAAAGAGGATTAAAAACTCATTACTGCCCGCTAAAAGTTCCCCATAGAAAACACCAGTTTTGGGCGCACTTAAAGGCGAACCAAGTCGTCCTTTTCGAATAGGTGTAATGAAATAGTAGATTATGAACCAAGGGGATAAAGCAGTGTCTTCTGTCGCGGGTGACGATTTAAATCGCGAGCATAACGAAGGACTCGAGGCTTACTCCCGAGCGTAGCGAGGGTGTTAGAAACTTAAATCACGAGCGAAGCGAGGGATTTAACACGAGTCCTGAGTGGAGCGAGGGATTTAAGTTCACCCAAGACTAAGACAGCTTTATCACCGAGGAAAATACTTTTCGTACCACTTGCGAAAAAATTAACATAATAATAATATGAGATAAGCATTATTTAACCATTTAAATTTAACAATAACTTATTTAAAAAAATAAATTAAAACAAACTAAACGTTTATGTATTTGAAGAAAACAAAACGCGGGTCGGAAAAGCAAAGGCATCAAGATCATACGGCCTCGTTGGTTTTCGTAATTTTATTAAATCATAACTGCATAATAAAAATGCGTATTCCTTTTTCAAAAAGTTGTATATTGCTTTACATACAAACTCAATGGTGTAAAGACAGACTGATGTAGTTCACTATCGGTAAGTATTCGAAATTCAAATCACATTCTCTCCCTAGAGGATGAATGAAATTCAGTACAACTTTCTTTCCCTGTTTTTAACAGATTAATAATGACTATTGTTTTTTATACAATCATTTTTCCATGCATCATTTGCCGTGGGGAAATTTGTAAAAATACAGAAGAATACAATAACGATAAATAGTAACAAAATATAAATCTCCCAATTTTAAAATAATTTGAACCTTGAAATAGTTGCAACACTGATTGATTTCGAGATGTTTGTAAAATTTATTGACGTAAAATCGAGAAATAAGCTTCAAAATGACATGTTTAACTATGAAAAGTGATCCCCTGGCTTTTTAAATTGAACTACTATGGTTAAGACAACTTTTTGCAACACATGACGGCATACTTTGATTTTTATTAGACAAATTAGCACCGTATGAAACCGCGAGTGTCGTTCGAAGCGTAATGGCCGACGGCTGACTTACTATGGTGTGAATGTGTGTGTGCTGGCTTGTATGGACAAGCGCACTGACTTACTATGGGTGCTTCAATTGTTTCTTAGTGAAGTTCCGTCCGACTTTTTTTTTAGGTCCATGCTTCGGGATATCTCTGATATTTTCTTCAGTGCCGTGGACGTCGAAACTGAGACGAGAAAGCCGTCAAACTACAATTTAACTAAAACTTTGTGATCGCTGAATGAATGTTAATTAGGAGCAATCTTTCGAAATGTCATAGAATCATTATATTCAGTGTGTTTGGCTTCCGATTACCGAGACTTGAACAGGAATTTATAGACTCATTTTCATCGACAAAACTGCTTATAAAAAAATGCTTAACCCCGGGTGGAAAATTTTTTTTCGAAAATCTTTGAATGCAGTTTGCTTTCTTTTCAAAAATAAAGGAATGTTTCCTTTCAGTAAAATTTTCTATCTGCAGTATTAAGAGTACTTTCCCTCCAGGTGGCATTACAAAATTCCACCCTGTATATCGCACTTGTTAGTCTCAGGAACTGTCTGACACTGTAAGACTCGTACGGACTAAAATTCACAGGAGTCGCCCTTTACGTTCCAGGGTCACGGTAATTCGGTAAGTCCCGGGACCCCGGCAGGCTTTGGCCCTCTAAAGGAGAACTCCGTCATTATTCTGACACTCTTTGAGACGCGCGTGGGAACATAACATGCCGAGCATGGTCCATGGTCGAACAGCGAGTCGTCACGGCAGTGCTCCTGTCAAAGCCAGGCAGTTCTGCAACGTATGCTCCACCGTGTCCTCCAGGCGATCTTCGCAATGGTGAAGGCATTTCTTCCCTCCTTTTCCGACACAGGTACCTACCGAAACTTTCGTGTCCCTTGAGGATAGGCTACGTCATGCGGTACCTGAGGACGCCGTGACGCCTATCCAGCCACTTCTCAAAGAGGGGTCTTACCGCCGCGATTGCAGCGTGCCCAGTAAGCACAATTAATAATAAGTAATTAAGATTTATTTTTATAAAGTTAGAACTCAATGTGAAATCTAAACAGAACGCACTAGGAGAACAGGATCGTGAATAAAATAATGAACAACCAGGTAACATAATAAGCTTAATTATTACTTTATTATTTTTCATGGTGCAGTTTTGAAATTGTGTACATAGATTGTTTATAAAAAATACTTGACAGGTGTATCGGGTTTCGCATATACTTAATTTAAAATAATTAATGTTGTATAAAATTAATATTTGTATTTAATTTAAATATACAGTTACATAGGTACTTGGTAAGTACTGTGTAGTTGACTAAACGTTGTTCTTTTCATTAGGTACAACACTTGAAGCGTTTACTGCTTCTCAGTTGTGTCATTTACCCAGGACCGCCTGCGCCGCCGTCACCACCTGCGCCGTTGGAACCCCCAGGTGTGCCTGCGGTGCCTGGCCCACGGGCGCCATTCGCGCCAGCTACACCTGCTACGCCCGCTGTGTTCGAGCCCCCCGCACCACCTGCGCCGCCTGCACCACCTGCGCCGACTGAACCCCCATTACCACCTGCACCACCTCTGCCACCTCTGCCGGTCGTTCCACCGGCACCACCTGAGCCACCTGCGCCGCCTGCGCCCCTCTCGCCCCCAGAACCACCTCTGCCGCCTGCTCCACCTGCACCAACCGTGCCCCAAGCACCGCCTCTGCCTCCTGCACCACCTGCGAAATTTGTGCCCCCTGTGCCTCCTGCACCGCCAGCGCCACCTGCGCCCATTATACCCCCGTCTTCCCCCGCGCCGCCTGCTCCACCTGGGCTGTTCCAGCCTCCAGCACCGCCTTTACCACCTGCACCACCTGCACCGCCTGGGCCGTCTCTACCCCGTGGTCCATCTGGGCCATTCGGGCCCCAAGCACGGAATCTCTGCAACAAAAGGTTACCATAACTGAAATTACCTATATTATCTATCATTTCCGTTACTGAAACCTCTTTAAAGGTATTTACTTTGCCTGGATATCTCAGACTTTTTTTTTTACGCGGAACACAACGCGCCGTCGGCGACCCAGGCGTGGTCCTTGGTCGGACAGCGAGTTGCCCTGTACTCGCCGCCTCATGCCTGCGCTTACGGTTGCCGGAGATCGTCTGGCGACGTCCGTCGCCGTGGGCGTCCACCACTGTGGGTAGGGCGGAGGAAGGACGTTATCCTCTACTTCACGCGGTCCGCCTCCTCCTTCACGAGCATGACTGCTACGCAGAAGGAGGCGACCGCTTCCCACTCCGTCTCGCCCCATATCTCAGACACTAGGAGGAAATATCACTTCAAGTAAGCAAAAATTGCATGCCCCCGTCATGTCCTAATTAAGATTTTTGTTATTGCATCGTATAAAGTATTGTTGATAACAGAAGCAGTGACAAATACATATCAAAAATGTTTGATATCACTGGCTTAAGAACGGAAGCAATTTCAAGTCTTACATTTTTCGACATTCTAGATCTATTTTTTATATACAGCATTTAAAAAGAAGAAGAACATTACTTACTGAAACAAAAAAGAATAAAGTTTTCAGAGATCGCAAACTTTTTTTGTTGTATGTAAAATGTAATAGCTAAATAAATATTACAAGAGTGATCCTAAAAAATGTCACTTACACTTCTATTATCATCTGCCCACTCGCAAGCAGCCTCCTCAATGTCAACTCCATTTGCTTCACGGTCAAGTATCACTCTCAATGACTCTGGTGTCGGCTTAAAATGTTCAACAAAGTCAATAAGCTGATAATTCTCCTTTAAAATGTCATGTTCAGTGACGAGCATTCCAGTAGAATCGTCAAGTTCTGATTCACAGATGCCATCGCCGCGATCAGATACGCAGGGAGGAGGCTCCATGACACCCACATTGGGCTCTCCACTCCACATGTCAAAGTCAAGGAACAGAAACGAGTATTTGGCAGTTAACCGAAGGTGCTCGAAGTTGGCACGGCTAACATAAATAGCATGTGCCGGACTCCCAGATGTCTCGGCACGCTGTAGCAGACGTTGCATCGTTGGTTTGCAGTCCTCACCCACACCGAGAACCTCCACCTCACCGATAGAAACATCGTAACTAAAAAATACAAATTACCCTCTTTATTTTCTCAAAAATAATGCGATAAAACCACATGTTATACAAATATGCGATGCTTACGAATTGTCCGAGGGATCGATGAAGCCACAGAGAGCGAGCACAGTCAAATTGGTGTGAGATGTCCAGTCAGTGTGTCGACAGACGTTGTTCGACTGCGCAGCCGGCGGCGTGAGCCACGCGTGCAGTCTACGTCGCGTCGGGACGTGGCTCGGGCTGTGCGCCTTCAAACCGTCTCCGTAGTTTGCGCCTATCTCTGCACCAGGGAGCACCGCCGCTAAACTTATTACCAATCTGAAAGGTACCTCCATTAACTTCTATTGAAGAAGCAGCTATTTCAGGTATTGATAAATTCGACAAAAATCTGTATGTAAAGTTCGATGATAATTATACTTTTAATATTTTCACAGTTTTCACACTTCATCAACGCAAGTTTTATAAATACATTTACTTCCAAGCGGGTCAACACCATTTGGAGTCTTGTCAAATAGCTAGGTTATAAAAGTAACCGCGTATTTACCAATCACATTCAGTTTCATTGTAGAAAGAGAAAAATAAGTTACGTACTCATCAGGGCGGTGCGACAAAAGTGTGCGGTTGGGGCGAAAAGTGCACTCCTTGAAAGTGGTATAGGTGGCGCAGCTGTGCGGCCAGTAGTGCGGACGCGGCCCGCGAGGTGTCGCTGTCCCAGTGAAGCGTTATTTTCTGCGGCTGCCTCTGCGCCCAACCACAGTGCCTGTCCATGTTTTCTGTGAACGGATACACTGCCGTAACAGGCCAATATAATTGATGTTTTAAGAAAATTCGTGAAGAGTGTAGGTGTTTTTACTAATCAATCTTTTTAACGTGAGCGAAACTGCGGGTAATAACTAGTTCTAAATAAAATGCGCTGAAATTCGGTGCTGTGGCAAAATAAATTAAAGCATTAGTGAGGTGCATGTTCAGTTCACTATAACCTTGACTAAGTATTTCAATTACATATTTTTTTATTTTAGAAAGATAAGATAAATAAAGCATATCGTAATTATTACAAACAACAAAAGCCACAAATTAAACACAATAACAAGCTATTTTTTGACGCCCTTTGATTGTTTTTCTCTTTTTATAATTTAAAATATTTTTACTATCATTACGTTTTTATTTATTGATTTTTGAATAACAGAACTGTAATGGAATATTAATTGTAAAAAAATCATTAAACAAACATAAAAACAAAGAAAATTGTGTAATTGTCATTTGGTTTAATTTAGTCTTTTATTTAGCAAATATTTAATTTCTATCAAATTTAAAATAATTTGGTAACTAATTATGATAACAAAGTTCTTGATTGTCTCTAAGATTGCACTAAATGGGTGTCCAGCTCAGCATGTGTCAGGTTTTAAATACTTGACGTAAAATTCTGCTAGCTCCTGGCAGTGACATCGGGCACGCCGCAATTGCGGCGGTAAGACCCCTCTTTGAGGAGTGGCTCGAGAGAAGTCATGGCGTCCTTACCTTCCGCATGACGCAGGTCCTCACCGGGCACGGGTGCTTCGGGAGGTACCTGTGTCTAATGCGGAAGGAGGAAACGTCTGGGTGTCACCACTGCGAAGATCGCCCGGAGGACACGGTGGAGCATACGGTGCAGGACTGCCCAACTTGGGCAGTGCACCGACGTGTCCTCACGGCTGCGATAGGCGGAGACCTCTCGCGCCCGGCATTGGTTGCGGCCATGCTGCGGGGCGAGACGGAGTGGGAAGCGGTCGCCTCCTTCTGCGAAGCAGTAATGCTCGCGAAGGAGGAGGCGCGCCGCGAGCGAGAGAGGACAGAGTCCTCCCTCCGCCCCAACCGCGGTGTTGGCGCCCACGGCGACGGTCGTCGCGAGACGATCTCCGGCCGCCGTAGGCGCGGGCATGCGGGCAGCGAGTAAAAGGCAACTCGCTGCCCGACCAAGGACCATGCCCGGGTCGACGGCGCGTCGTGTCCCACGCGCGCCTCAAAGAGCGTCAGCATAATGACGGGGGCCCTCTCAGAGGGCCAAAGCCTGCCGGGGTCGCGGGATTATTCCCTTACCGTAACCCCGGAACATAACAGGCTATCGAAGGACACCGTGGATTTTAGTCAGTAGAAGTCTGACAGTCCCTCCCGCCCTGCCCGGGGTTGGAGGACTCATTTGAAGATTTTACCACGCTAAAAAAAAAAAAAAAAAAGCTCCTGGCAGTGACATAGGACGTCTAGTAGACGAGAATGCGACGTCAATTGCGAGTACTTTGAAAGAAAGAAAGAAAAAACGTTGAGAGCCCGTACACACAACAAACAAGCAAATAAAGAATTAATAATAAAAACGAACATGTTATCAAAGGAATATATACCTATCGTAAATTAAAAACAACAACGAGAAAAAATCAAAGATAACAATATTGTGTGTCCCACGGCTACATCAAATAGGTCCAGTTCAGCAAATTGTCGAGCAGCTAGTGCTCGACGCTCTGGTTTGAGGATGTACTCGTATTAAAAACTTTGATTTGAAACCAAATCAAAATATAGAAAAAAAAACCAACAAATCAATCTCATTAACCGTATATTGTGTGTGATATACATATTGTGTGTGATATAAATATACACATTATGTGTATATTTAGCCTTATTAAATAATTTACAGCAATGGATCAACAACAAATCAATTATTGACCACTCAGTTGCGATCACATAAAAGTAAACAAAATTTTTCATTATTTTTTAGCGTGGTATAATCATCAAAGGAGTCCTCACCCAGGGCAGGGCGGGATTACTGTCAGACTCGTACTGACTAAAACCCACGGTGTCCTTCAATAGCCCTTTACGTTCTGGGGTCACGGTAATTGTTTAGTTTCGCGACCATGATGAGCATGACTGCTTCGCAGAAGGAGGCGACCGCTTCCCACTCCGAGTGGGAAGCAGTCGCCTCCTTGTTTCTCTCCTCCAAGTTTGAATGACAGATTTAGTGCCGTATCGGTAAAAGTAGAAAAATAATGTACAAGAAAAACAAGACATCGCCGGACGGCTAGTGCTCGACCTTTTTTTTAAACTGGACGCTCTAAATATACACATAAATGAAGGCACTCACCTGATAGGTGTGCCGCTAGACGGGAGCAGCTGGGGTGTTTGATCTTGTAGACGTCGTTATCAATTATATCTGGCGTGCAGTAGTCCAACTCTCCCTTAGACTCTGAGAAAGTCCTTCCCCATGCACTGGCCAGCAGTAGTAACACACAGGTAAGCAATAATACATGACTTGACATGACTTTGGCTGACTGGTAGCAGAAGATTTGAGACTTGTATCACTGAACACTGGTCAGTGAGAAACGATGACTGTCTCCTCAAGTACCGGCAATTTATATGAAGATATCCTGATTAATAGTAGATTATTAACCAAGGGCTGTATGACATCAATTGCATACGAGGTTTTTGGCGCCTGAGCGAAGCGAAGGCACTAATTAACCCGAGTATGCAATTGATGCTTACGCCCGAGATAAATACTCTGCTTTACATATCGATTGTGAGGTAAGCAAACAACAAGACAGCAGGTTTCAATGAACATTTATTAAGAAGAAAAAAATGTGTATTTAATTAAAATTAATAGTAAAATTATTACAATTTGTAAGAGGTATGGTCACGTTCTTTTTAGGTATATTTATAGTTTGAATATGAGTTTGTGATGATAAGACTTGAGTTTGAGTGACTTGAGGTTCACTTGGTTAATAATCTACTATTGAAAAAGAACTCAAACAAGAAAATTAATTATTTTCGCGATGCTTTCGCGCCTACTAGTAGACTGCCTTTTTTTTTTCACGCACGCAAGCGCGTCAAATCTTGCTGGCCAGTTTGATTTTTAAATCGATTTCATGTAACATACGATGTGGAAACAAATAGTTCCATATTTAAAACAAAATCTTTATAAAATAAATTGTCTAGATTCCGATTCGAGTAATTAATCGATACCGAGAAAAAAAAAATTAACTTTTTAAAAATATTCTTCGTGCAGTATGAGTATGACAGTTCTTTTTTCAAATTCCAAAACCTATGCTGTAATGATAGTCATACACCCCGGCATTCAGGGGTGTAAGGGTGGGTGTACTTACAGAGCAAGAGATATGTAAAAAAATTAATCACGCATGTGGGACGTGGCGCGATGAAGTATTAGGGCGGTAGGGTGGTTAGGAAGCGTTAATCTGATTAGCGCATTTTCAGCGCGTAGTATACATAAGGTGGCTGTTGTACTGTCCAATCTTACGGAAGCCACATACATCAGTTTTTTTTCCGTTCGGAATTCGAAATGAAGAATGAAATGTGAACAACACACACAAAACATGCACACACACTTGTGTGAATTCACCGTGTTCGGAATTTCGGATAGAAAACGGATCAGGATTCCTGATCAGGAAAACTGATGTATGTGGCCGGCCTTACAGTCAGTCAAGCCTGACAGTCCCTTCTGCACATTTGATGGTCAGCATCAGGCAGAACGCACCAGGGAAAAGACAACCTTTTTAGTTTTGTTTCACAAGTATTGATATAATATTATGGCGTTCATATCTCTCACATTTTTTTTTTTAGGTGGTAAAATCATCAAATGAGTCCTTCCGTGTTCCTCCTATGCCCTTTACGTTCCGGGGCCACGGTAACCTGGGTTAAGAAAAAACCCGCGACCCGGGCTTGGTCCTTGGTCGGACGGTGAGCTACCCATCACTCACCGTCCGCAAGCCCGCTCCGCCGCTGTGCCCTCTGCTGATCAGAGGGACACGCTTTGGAGCATCCACACGACAGGCTATTCGCATACGGGCAAAGAGACCACTTAGGCACACAGTGCCTAAGGAAGAGTTTTTGCCCGCATCCCAGGGTGCACCGGCCCGAAAAACTGGTCTTCCCCCCGGACGTATCCGAGAAGGAACTCCAGTCCACGGGCGCACGTGGAGGTTTCCTGTCGTTGAGGTTTCCTGTGGTTGAAGGACGGTGGATTTTAGTCAGTACAAGTCTGACAGTCCCTACTGCGGGTTCCCTGGGTGGGTTGATTGATGATTTTACCACGATAAAAAAACAGTAGCGATTACACCGATCACACACTGAAAGAAAGTTAATAAATACCAGAGTAACACACATAAATATACGGAAAAAAATGGAACTATGAACATTTTGACGTAAAAAAAAAAAAAACAAAATCAATGAAGTCACGAATATCACGCAGTCGCAAGTAAGGCCCGACGCTGCGTTACGCGGATGCACGCGCGGTTTTATACAAAAGTGCTCCGTCGCGGGGACCCGTGCGGGGACCCGCGCGGAGCCACGCGCGGAGCTACGTGCGGGGCCACGCGCGGAGCCACGTGCTGGGCCACGCGCGGAGCCACGCGCGTGTCTACGCGCGGTGCCTGCCAGCGGTAACACGCACGGGCTTGTTCAGTCAATAAGGGTGCTTATACACGGTGCATGTAAGGGTCGACAGAGTCGAAGCGCATCGAAGCGTATTTCTAAAACTGAACATAACAATTTCAACCTTAACTCCACAGCGTAAAGCACATATTACTTCTACGATTTTAAAAAGTGAAGAACGCTGATCGTGAATCGTGAAAATCTTAGAAGTAATGTGTACGTTACGCTGTGGAGTTAAGGTTGAAATTGTTATGTTCAGTTTTAGAAATACGCTTCGATGCGCTTCGACTCTGCGCTAGTATAAATCGACCCTTACTGGAGCAAACAGAGAGCATTTTTTTTTTGTATGAAGGCTTTCGAAAAATTCCTCCGATGCTGGGAATATGGTGAGAGTAGGTGATACAGATTATAGATGCACAATAATCCAACATTTTTTTAGCCGAGAAGTTCTGTTTTTTTACCAAAACATGAAAATTGCATATGTATAACTCTCTGCGAAAAATTCCTCAGTCTCAAATTCTTTTTGTAGGTATTTGTTTAAATGAAATAATAGGAAAAAAAAGTATAAGTTAGAATAGGAAGTATAAACATCTAACAAATGTTCGATTTCAGTGTCACTCCAAATCAACTTTTTACATATTGCGCTTTAACTTGAAATTGAAATAAAAATCTTCAAATTGAACTAGCGACACTGCGTAAATCGGTCTCCGCGACGGGGACCGTGGCATACCCACGGAAACCAGCCGCGTATCCACGCGCGTGTCCCCGCGCAGCGCCACGCGTGGGGCCACGGACGGGGCCACGGACGGGGCCACGCGCGGGACCACGGACGTGGACCCGCGACGGTTGCCCGTCGCGGGGACCCGTTTAACGCAGCGTCGGGCCTAACAGCTAGTTATTGTAGGATTGGTCCAAAACACTTTTTACGAGTGCGGAACGGAACGCAGACGAATGAGTGAAAGGGAAGAATGAAGTCATCATCATCAGCCTTTATTGTTCCACAAAACAGTGGGACACAGGCCTCCTCACTATGAGAGGGAGTGGGCCATAATCTACCACGCGGGCCCAGTGCGTGTTGGCAGATATCACATGTCACATGTCTTCGAATTTTAGGTTCTAGGACATGGCGGTTTCCTCACGATGTTTTCCTTCACCGTTTTGAAAGCAGTGGTGATGAAATAAATTACACAAAGTAATGCGCCTGGCGGGGTTCAAACCCACGACCTACAACTCGTAAATCGGGACCGATACCACTGGGCCAACACTGCTCATCACATCAAGAATGAAGTGAATTTTTTTTTTTTTTTTTTGTTCTTTTACACTGCGATCTGTCGCCACATGGGACATTTATCAGTGGATTGGTTGGGATGATCACTGGCATGCTCGGTATGCGACCTGTGTCGCATCCTACTTCACTTCACTGTTGCATTTTAAGTATGTCTCGGGGCATCTTCCGTTTTAGTCTGCGAGTTGTGGTGTTGGTCTCCATCAAGACATTGGCCAAGCTGTTCGGATGGTCTTTAATTCTTTCCTTGTACTTTTTTGTATGGTAGAGTATTTCCTGTTTCATTGTGGTTATATGCAGGTCGTGATGAAGTTGTTCGTTTGTGACGAACCAGGGGGCACCGGTTAACATCCTCAAGATTTTGTTTTGGAATCTTTGAATGATTTCGATATTAGAATGAGAGGCTGTCCCCCAGAGCTGTATTCCATACGTCCAAATCGGTTTGAGGATCGCTTTGTAGAGTAGGAACTTGCTGCTCAACGACAGTTGTGACCGACGACCTATTAACCAATACAGTTTACGTAGTTGTAATCCTAATTGTTTCCTCTTTGTGAAAAGATGTTTTTGCCAGGTGAGTCGCTTATCAAGATACAGTCCTAGATACTTTACGTGATCTGATTGAGGGATTTCCGAGTTATTTAGTTTGACGGGTGGACAAGTGCCTCTTCTTAGAGTAAAGGTAACATTTACAGATTTTGTCTCATTAGCCTTGATTCTCCATGTTTTTAGCCAGGTGGATATATCATTAAGCCCACACTGTAAAAGTTCTGATGCCTCTATTGGGTCTGTGTGGCTTGCCAAAATTGCGGTGTCGTCAGCAAAAGTACCGGTAGTGATACACTCTGAGGTTGGTAGGTCAGATGTGAAGATAAGGTACAACGTTGGACCCAGCACGCTGCCCTGTGGAACTCCTGCTTTAACAGGGCAGAGTCTTGAGAGCGCTTCGTCGGTTTGGACCAGGAAGTGTCGGTTTTCCAAAAAAGATTTTAGGATTTTGTACATGTAGGTAGGGAGTACGGATTTAATTTTAAATAACAGACCCTCGTGCCATACCCTATCGAAGGCTTGCGATATGTCCAGAAAGAAGTTTCAAAAGCCTTGTCTATTTCGCTTATTAACCTGTGGACCTGTTCGACGGTAGCATGCTTACGACGAAATCCAAATTGGTGTTTGGGAATCAATTGGCGCTGTTCTATCAATGGTGTCAATCGGCTCAGTATTAGAGATTCGTATATTTTCCCGGGTATTGGTAGTAAACTTATTGGTCTATATGATTTTGGGTCCTCAGGTTGCTTGTTTGGTTTCAATAGCATAATTTTTTGTGCGACTTTCCATTGCGGCGGGATAAGTCTTTGTTTAGTTATGGCATTATAGATTGCTGTCAGTAGTGTTATTCCAGAGTCTGGCAGTTCTTGTAAGACTTTGTTGGTGATTAGGTCATATCCTGGGGCTTTCTTGGAGTTTGCTTTTTTAATTATTTGTTCTACTTCACTTTTAGTAAAGTTGTCAGGTTCGATATCATCATCATCGCGGGTGTCAATAAATTCGAGGATCTCTTTTTCATGTTCGGGTGAACCCTCGTATGGGTGGGGTTGAAAAACTTTTTCTAAGTGCTCCGCAAATATAGCTGCTTTTTCCTGGTCGCTATGTGCCCAGCTGAGGTCTGGTTTTCTGAGTGGTGAACTGGTCACTATTGGTCTTTTAATTTTTTTAGTGGCTTTCCAGAGAGAATAGTCTGTAGCTGCTGTTGCATCAAGGCCTTCTAGGTATGCCTGGAAGGAAGCATTCCGATCTTGTTCCAAAGCTTTTTTTAGTTCTCTTACTGTGTAGTTGAATCTCTTTTTCGTATCAGGACATCTATTTTGTTGCCATAATTTTCTGGTCTCTCTTTTTTCTTTAATTAAATCTAATATGTTTGGGGCGACAGATTGGACATCAGACTTGTATTGATCTAATGGAGTTGAGTTCCATGCAGCATTTTGTACGTTTGTATTAAAGAATTCAATAGCATTTATAATGTCATCTT